>JBAMNC010000253.1:600000-992500 GCA_037902135.1 Cetoscarus ocellatus
CACATTAAGACAGCATAAGAAGGTCAGACATCCTAACATTTTGAACACGCTGGATAGACGAAGTGTGTGACACATGTAAGCTCTGGGTCACAGCACCATGGCTTTCAGCCACTATTAGCCCTCTGTGTGTTTGCACAGAAAGCCTTCAGTCTAAAGTTTGTAAATGTTACTTCAGACAACTATTTCTCCCCTTTCATAAGCAACTGGCATTGTGTTTTGCATCACTGAAAAGCCTGATTAGTCACCTTTACAATGAGGGACAACTTGTGCATACGTGGAATGAGCAATTCAGCTAAACATGAAAAAGAAACAGAAAAAATATGTGCTAAACTCCCCTGCAAAGGGAAGCTGGTGTTCTGTTAAAAAATAGATGCATTATGGTTTCAGCCCTAGCACAAACTTAGAACCAAGTTCCATGAGACTGGTGATGTCAAAGACAGACTGCAAAGTGGGCCCAGCAAGACAACACCCCAAGAAGACTGGTTCTTCACCCTTTCTTCACTGAGTAACTGTGGGATTTCTTTTAAGGAAGGAGGGAATTTTATCCCTTACCTACAATAAGGGATCCTTCCAAGTTGTACCTTGTTGTAAAGACTTTTGCAGTTAAACTAATCAGGCTTTCCAACAATATAAAATATAATACCAATTGGTATTATTAAAGGAGAGAGATAATCAACCAAAATAATGTTTTCAAACTGTTTTTATGGAGCACATTACAAACAATATCTGATAATAAAGTATTGGAGTTTAGGCTATTGCTATGTGATGTGTAGGTCAGGAGAGGGAAAGAGAGCTTTTCAAGGTTTAAAACAGCAGAGCAAGACAGCTGACATAAAGGAGCGTATGCAGCAGGGCGTCCTCCCTTTCTGGCAAAGGCTGCAGCTTAAAGTCACTCTGTTTACAGTCACTAGTTGCAGCTCACATGAGACAAACACAGCAGGGAGAGACATTACTTGCAGGTGTTATTATTCATTTATCATCTTACAGGCATGCATTGCGATGGCTCATTGCACATTTTCATAACACAGTAATGAAGAAAATGCGGTTAATCGTTTAGCCGTAATTTGCACATTTTAAGTCCATCTGACAACACCTTCAGTTGGTTTACTCAGCTTGTGAGTTACCTACATGTTAAGTTTACTATCTATAGACTGCTCTCGTCACAAATACAGTGGTGTTTAACTTGAAAGAGTGATAGTGTTTAATAGAGACTTTTTGTTGATTTTTTTTCTGTCTTAAAACTTCTTTTTGATCAGAATTCTCTATCTAAATATCTTAGCAAAGAGGCATTCGTAAAGACACTGACTCCTCAATACATATCACAGAGGGGTCATCATTTTCCCCCAATTTCATTCAGACCAAATATAATGATGTTGAACAACTTCCCTTTGTTTGTTTTTTTTAGTTCTTGGTATTTTGAACAACACAATTTATTAGGAAACTAAAGCAGCAAGATACATCGTGAATGAAAAGAACTACTACTTTCTTACCCTAAATCAAAATACCTCTGCCCAGAAAGCAGCTGGTTTTCTCAAATAAACAAAACCGTTATTAAAAAAGCTCAGGGAAATCGCAGGTTTTGCAGGTTGCAAACTGTAATTAACTCTCAGTCTAGAGTAGAGTGGGCAAGATCACTGTGCTGGCAGTCATTCAATAAATCCAAAATTAATTACAAGATCATAAGATAGACAACCAAACACTGAAGGGTCTTTGTAATGCATATCAGATTTACACAGGTGAAGGTGGAAACAAACATGATCAATAACTTACATCATGTGGTTTTTCATCGACAGCTTCATGAAAATCCACAGGGATGGGACTTGAATGGACAGAGCCAAAACATACCTCACTCTTTCTATTTAAAACATGCACAAAGCAGAGCTATCTTCTGAATGGTAAAACACAGAGCCCTGTGTCTCATAGCCTCCACTTTTAAAACCCAATATGCTACTCACAGGAGATTTGCAGACAGTTTATGATTCAGAAAAATACAAGCCTACAGTCCAAAAGTTAGATTTGAAGCATCTTTATGCATACAAGCCAAGAGACAAGACTCAAAAAAGGGATAAACAACCTGAATTGAGATGCCTGGTACTTATCAATTATTCATCTAACAGAACTAAATTAGAAAATGCTGGAGCCCCGGAGAGGAGCCACAAAAAACAAGAGTGTATGCTGTATTCATGATGGACAATGTTTTCTCTGAAGATGATTTATCTGTACATTCTGACATATGAATAAAAAAAAGAAGCCGAGGTCTCTGTTTGACTCTCCGCTGCAACATTGCATTAAAATCATGGAGCAGAAGAGGCCTGAGGGCAAATGAGGATTTTAGGCACTTCCATCAACCCTTCACTCGATGAGAGCCAAGTCTACAGGGCTGCGTAATGATGAGTGCTCACTTTTTCCTCCCCTCAAACATGGCGGAAGGATCTATAATTCATTAAAGCAAAACTTAAGTTCATGCATTACAGCTGCCACTGCTTTAAATAGGCAGACACACTTTCCCCCTCTCTCTTCCTGCAATGCTAAATGCTCAGCTGGTGTGTGCATGTTTTGTGTTTGCATATGTGGTTTCATCAGCACAATCAAAATGTCTATGTCACTGAAGTGTTTGGTGTAATGAAAGCAACGATGCTACCATAAGTCAGAGGATGAAATCGGAGATGGTAAAATGGAAACAGTTCTGGTGGGAGTTCAATCTCGGCACACTTCAAACAGGAAGGTAAAAAGAGAAAGAGGCAGACACAGGGACACATAGAGAGGTGGAAAGAGATCATAAAAAGGCTGAGAATATATGACCCAGTTTGCATTCCCTAGTCTAGGTGTCCTGTATCCTGTGTGATTTACAAACCCCAATTCTAACACAATGACAAGATATTTTATGTTTCATACATCAAAAAGCATTTTATGTTAACACAACGCATCACTGCATATGAATGTAAGAGAAGAGTCTATCCAAAGTGAAAGACATGAATCAACAAGAACCTTTAAGCTCCATCTAAAGAGGAAGATTGGGCTGTAATCTGACAAGTCCACAATCCATACTGTTTCTAGAAAAAATGGCTGATTCCTTTGAGCCAAGACTGGTTTACACACAGTTCAAACCATCCTCCCAGTGAAAATGTATGGTACATTGTTATTTAATTATTCATTTATAAAACTTATTTTTTCAGTCAGAGAAATCTCACTGGGAGTGGGAATCTTTACAATATTGTCCAATAGAAGCAGCTGCCCTATAAACAATTAATTCAGAGCCATAGAGCAAAAATTGTTTAATAAAATATCTATAATATCAACAACTCTGGATTCATGAGCCAATGGGCTTAAACTAATGAAGAAACAAAAGTAGGAGGTCACACTGGTAGTTCTATATGAGGGCTCAGGGGAAAGAGTTGTTTTAGGCAGCTACAGGTACCATACACATGATGAGAAGTAGAAGTCCTGATGCTGCAGATTTCTTAACTTGTTCATTAGACAGCTTGACAATGCTGAGGGGACATATCATATACATTAAAGGGCATAAAAATATCAAAAAAGCATGATATGGGTTTTTAAACTTTTTAAATGCTTTGAAGAGACCAGCTCCCTCAGACAAACATCCTGCCTTAGATTTCAAGTTGCATTGGTAACACTGAAACTGATATAAAATGTTAGTAAGAGCAGACCCAGTACGATGCTCTGCGGCACACCATTTTTACTTATTTTTACAAAGCATGAAATACACCAAAGAAAACACTACACTGTTCGGCAACTCAATGTACATCAAGCAAGAGTGGGGAAGAATTCAACTTAAACTTCAGCAACTGGTGTACTCAGCCCCCAGTTGCTTAAGGAGTGTTGAAACACAGTGGTAAACTTGTCCCTGTCCCAACTATCTTTGGTCTTGTTAAAGGTCTGAAATACAAACGCATTTATATTTTTTTAAAAGAACAACAAAATAAAACAAATAAACCATACATGTACTCATTCATGATGTATTCTGTTCAAATTAGGTTGAAGATAATAAGCAAACCGTTGTTTTGTATTCTCTTTCATATTTTATACACCATTACAAGTCTCCAACCATTTTTGAATTAGTGTGGTTGAACTGTGACAGGCCAGAATCCTTAAAGTAAAAAAAGGAATAAAGGAAGTGCAAAGTTTGAGCAACATAAGGCACAGAGTCTTATTGAGATGGATATCACTCTGCTCCCCCTCAGGACTTGGTTAGACAGAGACGAAAGTCGGCTGCCAGACAGTCACAGCAGAGCCAGAGCATTCTCCTTTTTCAATCCACTCCCCTCCTTCCAGCTCGCTGACGTCAGCCACCCAGACCACACGACTCTGCTGCAAGCAGCACACCTGCTGGCTTCACAGTCCATCTGGCCCAGCTCCATCTCTGGCTCTGCTCAGAGCAGAAATGCAGGTCTGTTTACAACCTGAGCCCACAGTCACCATCTACAGTAATTGCAGTATCTGTTTCACACTTACATGTGTGGGAGAACAGATAAACAACTGCAGTAGAGCTTGATGATACTGAAGTGACAGTAATCATGTATGTCTTATTGTTTTTTTTAATTTGTCACTGTTACACACTGCAGATTATACATTTCTTTTGTATTTTGAGGAATTGTCTTAATGTGTCTACATGTTGCTGACTAGTCTCTGAGGATTTCCTCACACCTACTACTGCAGAGCCACCACAAAGGGAAAAATGCTTTGTCTCTTAACTGATGTGACAGGCACTCTCACCTTCTTAGAACAAAATCAGCATGAACATTAAACTGCGCAATCATCAAAGTATTGCTTGTAGTGGTGACACAAAAAAGCACAGATTTTTAACATCAGGGTCTGGCTCTGTTTTTATCTTTACAAACACTCTGCGCAGACATGTCTCTACTTATTTTCCTTCAGAAAATTATACTAAAACAAAGTAATGCACATGTTGGACTGCTGGTGCCTGGTTAACTGATTGAACTTTGAATCTTAATATTGGTTCTCATGATTATTAAATGAAGAGCATATCATTTAGAGTTTTTAGAGTCATTATTAAGGTGTATTACTGTTTTAAGATATTCAGATTTTCAGGTTTTACCAAACACTGAAGGTATTTGGGTCAGCTACCCAAGTATGTTCACAGCCCCCTCAAGCATACTTTCTCAACATTTTTCATTTTGTTATCAATTTAAATCCATGTACTATTAGCATCAATGCATCGAGATAAATACACATACTTCACAACTGAGTATGCAGCAGCTACACTGCATGTTGAAAACTTCTCAGGCCATTGTTTTAAAGGTCACATTTACAGTTTACAGAGAAATGTGCTATGCCTCTTTAAAGAAAATGCTCCTTAAAATGCTCAGATTTTTAATTCCTGGAGTTTATTATGTAATAGCTATATAGCCTCCAACTACATGTGTGTTTTCTGCTTGTCACAGGAAGACACCATAGGCATTTTCATCAGGATAATATCCAGGCAGCACACGTCAATTATACGCGGTGGAAGTCAGTGTTTGTAATATGATAGTGGACAAACAATTTATATCCTAACTTCAGTGTTACATGTTAAAAACAGCATCAATTTAATCAATCATTTTGGAGCAGACGTACGACAGAACTTTGAAGATATGAGGACACACATTTGAGTTTGTGTTATCCCCTTACAGTCAGATAAACTTCTCCCGCTTTAGTGGTTGTTTCTATCCGTCCTGTCTCTCTTTTCCTGATTCGCGCCGGTTGCACAGGACGATGTCATCAGCCCTCCCTACTCCCCTCAGTGAATTTACCTGATCAGTCAGTGCAGCATTCGGACATCAGCTCACTCGGATTTTACGCAGATAAAATACTAGGGGTGGCTCAAGGAAGCTATCCGGGTAAAGTTAGAGTCAAAAACTCGGCTGTTTCCGTTCACACATACAGCTCACCTGGATAATCTCCAGATAATCTCAGGTTTGTTTTGCAAGTGTGAATGAGGTTCATGACCATTTTGAAAGTCAGCTCCACAGCCTGCAAGTCTCCTGGAGGAGCCTTAATGGGGCAGGAGCTCTTACACAGCATTTCAGACAGACAGCACTATCAGAGGTACTCTGTATATGAAAACTGGAAGGTTTTTTTGAACATTAGTGATTGTGAACATATTCCAACAGTCATCAAAAATAAATATATGAACCTGATTTAAGTCAAAATATGACCTTTTACATGTCAAAAGAGCAGGACCATAAGAAAATAAACCTAAATAAAGCAAGGCCGAACGGATCCGCCCCTGCCACCCAAGTACAGAATACCTGGATTTCGGCCAATATCTGATACATTGATATTTCCAAACTCATTACCACTGATACCAATATTTTTGTCAAGAGCACAAAGCCTCATCTGACTAAATTCACCTGTTTCTTTCATCGTGACAGTCTATTTGTGTTATAAACAAATATTACACATGAATAACTACATGTTATTATTAAATAAATAATAGATTTGATTTATAAAAGAAGACATTCAGTGATGATGAAACCATTGTGGTACATCTGTACATTTTTCCAATGCTACAGCCAATATATTGGATGTATATGTCCAATATGTGCAGCCAAAACCGATGCTCACTTTTTGGGCAATTATCAGCCAATATCATTCCAGTAATAATGTGCATCCCTGACAGAACATATTTGTAGGAAACACTTTATTATAGTAAGTGATTTACTATAGCTGAATTTTTGTTTCTCAGTGTTAAGGATGCCACTATATAATCAGTGTTCAATAAATATCAGTGATGCAGATGTTGAAAAATGAAGGACAGATAATCTTAAGTAGTTATGATCAAAATATCATTTAAAATATTTGCAGTCATGGTTTTGCATTAATTATTCTGCCCCATTGGTTTGGTAACCCTTCGGTCAATCGCTCTTTAAGTGTCAATCTTCAAGAGCCACATGGTAACTTAGTTGGCATGTCCTCCAGAGCAGCAACGGGATACCCCATGTGCATAATTGATGCCAAAGGTTTAAAGAAAACTGCATGAGCCACGATGAGCCAACAATCATTAATCTGAAAGCATCACCCCCTCCAACTCAGGCACACAGGAGGAAAACAATCTTGACAAACAGCCCTTCTAGTCACATATTTAAGAGTGCAATGTGCTTCTGACATCCCATCAGCCGGGGCTTGGGGGAATTGTCATGTCTGTCCTACAGAGCTCCTTGACGGCTCACACAGCCTGCTATCAAACCCACTCATGTACTCTGGCATAGCGGGTCATGTGAGGGAGAAACGCACCCCCAAAATGTCCCAAATGTTCCCTAAACCACAAATAAATCCACACGACTGCATTCAGGGGTCTGTGTTTTGTGTTGGTAGACACCAACAGCGGGACATGCAGACACTCTTGGTTCCCCTGCTCCCTCACTCGCCTCTCTGTCTGCAGCTCAGACACAATTGCAGCGCTGTTCAGTGAGAAAAACCCTGTGGTCGACAGGTGACTAACCTGAATGGTGCAGGTATATTCCGTATCGTCCAGAAGCCTGACGGTACAGCTGTATTCCCGCTCAAGATTCCTGATGCTGCCACTCTTAAATCTGCTCAACATCTTCTCAGGGAACGCTGCTCTGCTGCGTCTAGTACCAGAACAATAAACTCAACACCAGCGTGCGAGTGAATGTCACATTGACCGCAATCCCCGGTCCCATAAACGACCAGCAGCCACGGATTGAGCCGCCGAGGCGAGCACCATTGTTGTCCTGTTAAGTTGTCCGTGCAGAGGGCCCGAGCTAACAGGAGCACAATCCAAGGATGCCCGCATCCACATCCAGCGGCAGCTCGGCCGTGTTGTGTGTCTGTGGTGGAGCCGAGGATTATCTCTGTATGCCATTCAGACTGAGGGGGCGGGACCAAACGAAACTGACGTCAAAGTCAGCCAATCAGAGAGAGGCCTTTTCTCTCAAATATCATGACGGCCGTTACCTGCGTTTTCTTAACGACGCCTTTTCTGTCTTCACGAACAGCTAACAGAAAACATTTTCATTAAGTCTATTTATTTCTAATTCTGAACAAAGTTTTCTATAGACTTACAAGGATAAACAGTTAAGACCACCAGTCATAAAAACGAACAAACATACATATTTTAAAAACCTTTCAAAAACTTGTTTAAAACTGAAAATGTTTTTGTTATTGGACATACATTTAGCATAGGAATGATGAATTTCAGACTAAGTTCACCATCTTCTGCCCTAATTTGATCCTCTGACCAGGCTTCTCTGAGACGTCAGAAATTAATCAAGCGTAACATTCAATCACTAAAATTAATTCTACTGTTCAGGAATGCTAGTAAATAACTACAATTCTTAACATCTTAATTAAGAAACAATCATTCATGGATAACAATAATTATATTTTACCCTTAAAAATATCATTTTGGTTAAAGACAGCTCCTCCATACTGGTGAATTAAGCATAACAGAAACATAAAAGAAATCATTTTGGTAATTACCAATGCTGTTAACTTAGTGCAGCTGTGGTATAAACTTCTCATTGGGTATTGATCTAATACATTTGTGAAGCAATTTATATGTCATATTCTATTCAAATCTACAAGGCAATAACTGCAGCTGTTTTTCATATTTCTGAAACTAATTCATCAAAATTACCAGAGGAAATATCAGTACTGTTTTTTTTTATGCTAGAGAAATGAGTTAGGGCTGGGATACAGATATCATATCATTATTATTTTAGCTACAAGTGAACATGTCTGTTTATACCCTGAAGACTCCATACATGACCAAGCCCTGATGCAGGTGTGTAAGGTTAGAGATTCAGTCTGAATAAAGTATCAAAGATAAGTGCATGTTGTTCAAAGCTCCAGGATCAATGGGCTACATCATGAGTGGAATACTTTATGTGCATGTAGGGTTGATGAACAGGCTTTCATGGAACTCCTCAGGACTCATAATTATAACAGAATATTATTCTCCCCTAATTGCTACTGTGAAATAACTTAAATGGTTTATTTAACCTGGCACACCAGATGGACCATTCAGCATCTTTTACTAGTCCATCTGGGAAAGAGACCATACAAAGTGTTTTGAGAGGGCAAAACCTTTCAGAAGCAAATCAGGCTACTTCCTAAAGAAAATCTCCTCCAAACAAAAGAAAGGCTAATCTCTGTAGTCGCAGCCACTTCCTGCACGCTGACGGGGACGTACCACTTTGGGTTGCTCACAATCGTTGTAGATTGGAGCTTGGTGAGATGGATCTACATGATTACAGCTGATCCAGCTGCCGCGCAAGGTTACTGTTCATTATCAGAGCTGGGTGATCTGGACTAAAAATCATATCTGGACACAACACAGCACGATTTATATCATGATATTTTCTTTCAATAAAGAAATAAAGTAATTTTTGAGTCAAATTTATTTTAGCCGTTTTCCAGATGTCAAAAAGAATATTTATTACTAGCCAGCAGCACAATATTATCATGTGCATGAAACTGACACAAAAACAGACTGGAAATCAAAAAAACCTTCTTGGCTCCAAGGTTCACATTATTTACTGGACCAGGTGGCATTTCAAGCTACTGCTCTTCATCAGATGTCACTACATTTTTTCAGTGAAATACATTACCCTTTTGGGAAATGTAAAATAATAAAAGCTGCTTCAATAAAATGAAGCAAATACAAGGATAATTTCCTAGTTTCACCAAAATATTTCAAATAGACTGATCATTGGGCATGTTATCATTACTGTAAATTTCATTTTACTTTTTTCATTTTTTTACTATATCCAGCATCTGTTTTTCTTAATTAAGTAATTTAACATTGCACACACTGATGATGAAATTAGACTGCAAGAAAAGCATATATTTTTTTACACAGCAGAAATTGTATCAATACAAAAAATATTACCTGACCCCATTATATCTTTTCAAAATACATGCCCATAAAACGTAATATATTTCCCTGTCTTAGTTCATACAAAAACAGTTTTTACAAACTTGAAGTAGCCAAAAGAGTAAAAGGCATTTTCATCAGAGCTCCTCCTGCCTTACCAAGTGTTTGACCACTGAATGTATTTGACTGCCACCTGCTGGTGAGACACTCTTAGTGCAGCATCCGGTTTCATAAAAAGTCCCTGAATCTCGAAATGCTGGAGGAGGGTTGACCTAAAGAAAAATGATCATTGGTGTTTTATCAAGAAATGCACCGATGCAACTGTTTCACAACATTTATCATTTACAGCATGAATTGTTTCACTCATTATTTCAAGACACACAACACAATGGTAACATAAAAAGGTGATGATAAAACCTGATGTGATGGAAACGTGTTTAAAAAGAAATAGCAAGCTTTAAATATATGCAAGTGAATGGAAATGTAGAGCACTAAAGTTTCAGTAAATTAAAGTGTTTTGTGGTCAAAAACAAATTGAATTCAGAATTAAGGTGATACAATAGAGTTTTAATTATCAATAACATCATAATGAATATTATGAATTTAAAATGATTAAATTTGCTTCTCTTTAAATCAGTTTACTTTGTTTTGTATCAATTCACCATTGAAGTGATCAAATCATTTCAATGTTTATCAAGGCATTTTTCATGTCAAATACATTTTTATCACTGTTTTTTTTAATTCACACAGTTTTACATCACTTCTATTTTACCATGTATTTTTTTTTTACCTCCCTTAAGGAGGTTATGTTTCAGCAGACACTGTTTTAGGTTTTTTTGTTTTGTTTTTTTGGTTTATTAGATTGCAAACACGATAGCTCAAAAACTGATGATGTGATTTAGATGAAACTTCTAGGGAATGTTAGCCATGGCACAAGAATAAAGTGATTTGATTTGGTGATGCAGATCCAGGCCTTTTTTAATGATTTGTTATTACTGCAAAAAGGTTTTTTTTTCCACGTTATTGACAATAAATGAATAAGTTCTCAACAGAGTTTCATAGCATTTTCAGGGAATGTTGGCCATGGCTCAGGGAAAAAGTGTTACAGTTTTGGTGGTGATCCTGATCCTGATGTGAATCCAGGAATTAACTGTGCGAAATACAGCAGTTTCTACATTTTTTAGGATAACTCACCCAACTCTGTTTAAAATGTCATGGCAGAGGTTTGTGCTCTCGGAGCACTTCTTAGGTTTGTTTCTTTCACCCTTCATACATTACAGGTGAAACAACATAAGTTGGGTACAATCCCTGATGGAAAATTCAAAAAGAAGAGTCAAGTGAAAATGCACGAATAACACTGAACTTTGCCAGGGGACTACAAATACAACTGTGCTGAAAGGGCAGTCACTTCTTTATTTCTCAATATTAATAAATGAACCTTAGGCATATGGTTTGCCCTGGGATGCTGAAGTGTTTTAAGGTGTGCCTTGGGCAAAATGAATTAAAAAAAAACACTGAGCAAAAACATCGCCAGCTAATGTGTTCACCCTGCCGTGACCCGGATTCGAACCGGGGTTGCTGCGGCCACAACGCAGAGTACTAACCACTATACGATCACGGCGAGCCAGCTGGATCTGGCCTGCACAGGCAAAAATTTGGGTTTATAACCAATGAACAGCATGGAAAGTACGTTTTTGTACAGCAGAAGATAAGAATTTGACAGAATGGACCAATAAAGACACAGGAGCATCAACAACCGTGGATTAAAAGGAAGGACGATAGCGTTGAGGAAGCTGACATAACGGTATCTGCCGAAGTACCTGTCATTTAACTCACCTAGCATAAGTTTGTGTAACACTTAACGTTACCTAACTTAACATTGCATTACCGTGGGATCAAAACATTGATTTGCACGGACTATATAGCTTATCACCAGACAAACTTGAAGCTAAAGATTGGTGTAACGTTAAAAAAAAGGCTTTCGACGTTCTTGTTTCACTCAAACACAAAGCTGACGCAGCTAGCATGTGTTTGACTCGACACCACAATAACATAGCTGACGGGACAGTATTCAACCCTCTTTCCCTCTCAATTAATCCTCAGCACACGCTTAGACCACACATTAAACTTTAGATTTCGATACTGCTTACAAAAACAACGACTAACTTTGCCTTGGGAATTTGTCACAGTAACTATGTAGCAGCTGGTGATTTAGTTTAATGAAGTATATTAGTGGTGTTAGTGCTTTATTTTCTGCCTAAAAAATCCAACTTTTATATTCATCTTTAATTTTAAATAGTTTTGAAGATAACAGTGTAAGTAGGCAAGAATAAAGATATTGGTATCAGCTGATGTTGAAGTTTTTGACAATATTTACAACCAATATGTATATATACAGCTATATCGGCAATAATATTGGCAAAAAGCATAAACGTACTTAAATGCTTTACCTTACCCTCACTGAATGTGTACATGTAAAGGGATAAGCCAACTTTTTTTTTTTCTTTTCATGACTTGCCTAATGGTGCATTCCAGTTGTACTGTGAAGTCGGGATTTCCTTGTTCAGAGTGAGAAACTTCAACTGTAACGCCCCCCAAAGGTCGGCATTTCCTACTGGGAAATCGGGGGATCCTCACCACCCCTGAGTTGACAATCGAAGATGGCTGCCCCCAGTGTAAACAGTTATTAAGCTCCTGTTATGATCCCTTTAATAGCACTTCTGACTCGTGTTTGTCACACTAAATCAGCCGTATACATAGTATTGTTCGACATATATTTATGGAAATGCTGCTATCGTGTTATTTATATTCTCCATGTAGTATGTGTGAACTATAACGCAGGGCGTGCTAGCAACGGCTAACACACCGGCTGGCTAACAGTAACCAGGTAGATCGGCACATTTCTTCCGACTAAGTAACCGGAATGCTGATAATTTGGGGATGGCGTCATTTCCACTTCCTTCTTCCCAGTGCCGATGTACCAGCATAAGCCCTGAGTCCACGACAAACAGACAGCATCCCTTTGATTGTGCCTGCAGTAACAAGGAGGAAGAGATGGGCAAAGGTCGCCCACCGCTAATTAGCTTAGCTCAAACACTGGGAGGCAATTGGTATTATTAGCCTGCCTCTGCCTACAGTCACCAGATAAACTCTTCAGCAACTCTAAACGGTACCGTGTGTTTGCTGTGACTCATTTTTTGTACCATGTTATGTTTTATCTTCTACTATCACTGTATTATTTTATTCTACTCCTAAACAGAGGCTTTGTTTTGTCGACCTACTTCCGCAAGTGGTGTGAACTACAGATCTGATGTTCGTGAATGAGTCAAGTCTGGACTGGTTGACTGGTCTGCCCTGAGCTAATTGGTCTGTTCAGCACCATTTTTAAAAGCTCTGCATCTATGCCGTGCCCTGGGCTCACCACCCTGAGCCAATGAGCTTAAACTGCAGAAGAAATAGTGGTGGGTTTATTTGGGGGGCTAGAGAAATAAGCCAGTTCAAGGTGCTGTCCACAGGAGGAGAGGAAGAAAACTTGATGCCACAGATTTTGTAGTCTTGGGGTACTCCAGGGATGTCCAAACATTTTCCACAGAGGGCCATGTAAAGGATTAAAATAAGGATGGCTGGGCTTCTCCAGATCTCACTTTTAGTATTCAAACAGTTAATAAAATGGAGGTAGAGATATGCTTCGAAATTGAATGTTTCAGAGAAAAATAAAAAGTCTACATCACATCAATCTAAAAATGTCTTTCCAAGGAAAACAACCATTCATTGTTTTTTGGGAAGTCATTTAGATTTCAGGTCCCCAACTTGGCTCCCACTGGATTTGTTCCTGGAAAAGGTATGAATTACGCTTTGTGCAGCAGAGGGTAGAGTTGTAGACAGCTTCTTTCACATTTAGTTGCTAAACAAAATCAAAATGCACAAAGCTGACCGACTGTAAAAGAGTGCTGAAAACCCTAAAAAGCATATGAAACTAGGATTACTCCAGGAGCACAAACCTACGGCAAGGTATTTCCACCACTGTCCAGCAAGTTATATTCAAAAATGTGGGAAACTGCCCTATGTCGCCCTGTTCAGAAATCCTTGAAAAATTTCTCAATCCACCTCTGGATTTCAATCACCAAAATGTAATCAGTTCTCCTTTGTGCCATGACCAACATTTCTGAAAATGTAATCAAAATCTATTTAGAACTTATGGAGTTATTAGCGACAATGTGCACAACTGTCCTACCTCATCTTGTTAAAAAAATCCTTTAAAAAATTCCTGAATCCACGTCCAGATTCAGATCACCACCTAAATGTAAAAACGTCTTCCTTCTGCCATGACCGACATTCCCTGAAAATTTCTTCCAAATCCTTTCATTAGTTTTTTAACTATTGTGTTCACTTACAAAGAAATAAAGAAACTAACAAAAACAAACCTTCTTGGCAGAGGGAGTAACATGACCTCTTTAACTGCAAATTGTTTGAAACATTACAGCAGAATAGATAGTTTCAAAAGACAGGTGCAAGTAGTTTTTATTTTATAAATTGTTAGTTGCAGTGGTGTCCATGTTTCATAAATTAGGCAAGCCAGCTTTCCATTGAATAAAAAGTATAACTGTCAAGCTATTCTTACAATCAATGACTAAATCGATAATAAACAAAATAAAGTGTTGCTTTGTCTTCAGTGTTGTGCCATGAATTGAGGGCTGGTAACATGAACCGCTCACAAAACATTAATTTACTCACTCATTCACTCGACATCACCAATCACAAACATGTGCGAGACAAATAAAACAAAACATTTTTCAGTGTAGTATTTACAGACACAGGGGCAGGCAGGTCTAATGGCAAAGGGCAAAGTCTTGCAGTTCATTTTCATCATTTTCCTCAGGTTCATTGCACCTTGTACCCACAGCTTTAGGAGCACATTCTGCCTTTCTGGTAAAAGGGCGACCAGGACCAGCCACAGTCTGCTGTTGCTGTGATTTGCCACTTGAAATGTTGCCCATACTTTGAGCAGTAGCACTCTCTTTCTTACTGCTTGTTGCTGCATGACTTCTCCTGTGAAGTTTACAGGATGCGACCAAAGGCTTTCCTATTTCCACCTTCAGACTTTCTGTCTTGCGTAGCATACTGTCCATGTGAGTATAGCGTAGCTCCACTTTGATGACCAGCGGTTCCTGACAAAGGCAGGCGGAAAAATAAGCATAAATTTTTCACATTTGTATTGTGCCAAACTCCTTGTATAGACTTGTTCTGATTTGTTGAAAAGTAAGACATATGACTGAGGACATACCGTGAGTTTCTGAAGAGCACCAAGTCGCAGAGAGCAGTCTGACTTATCAGATTCTGTAAAAAGAAGAGAGTCCATTTCCTCTGATCTGCCAGGGCCAGAGAACAAGTCCTCCATTGTCTATAAGATAAAAGATGTTGTCAGCACACCTAAAAAATGTTAATGCTGTCAAAATAAGTGATTAAAAACAGAATAATTAAAAAATGTGTGAAGATAAACCTCACGCTGATGTCAGACGCTGTCTGAAACTGCTATGTAAATTTGATGAAAACACAAGTTGAAAGATTTTCTGAGCTCTTTTTTAAGGACTGATTTTTTCACGACAAAAATAAAAACTCTCTAAGTTATGGATTAAAAAGTGGACTGTCTGTGCTCAGTCCAATGAACAAAGGGTACCACTGTTATCAGATTGATGAAGTCTATAAACTCACTTAAAAAGGTGAAGAATGGAGGAATATTAAACTGCTACAGCTGCAAATAACCACATAAAAACCAAGTAAGATAGTAGTTGTATTACGTTCCTTCCACAATGATTGAAAGTGATGCAGTGTCTCTAACAGTGTACGTCGGGGACACAGGGTGGGATAAAAGTTGAACAGTGGAATCAACACATATAATCATTTTGGCTAGGATTCTCTGTGGATATTATAAGCTCCATAAAAAGGGTCTGTTACAGTGCTGTTTGTAGCTCTTAAAGGGCAGATAAAACTTGATTTGACTATTACTGTTAAAAATGCATTTTATGTATGATACATGTAAAACTTTACCTTTGAGTTTTTTCATCGATCTTTTATTGTATTGTATTATCAAATACAGTTTGATTGGTTTCATGTCTGTTTCTAAAAGCAGAAATGATCCAGGAGCACAAACCTCCACCCAGGCATTTTTGACATTCTTAGCCAAGTTAACAGCCAAATCCATCATTCCCTGAACATTTCATCCAAATCTGTTGATAACTTAAATAACTTGTCATATTAGTGCTCAAAACATTGACAATACTGTATTTGTTCTCGTTTTCCAGCATGTAAACTTCTCAGTAACTGAGTAGGAAGACAAAGATGGAGTCACTTCTGCAGTTTGTAGATATTTGAACATAAATGAGGTTGTCAAGAAGTAGAGCAGACTGAAAACAACACACTGCTAGATTGTCAAGAGGAGGGGCAAGGAACGTATGAAGAAATAAAACAGATTTCAAAGTAATTGTATGAATTTTAATTATATTATTAGAATTTATGTTTTTACTCAAATGCTAATACTTGTTCTTGCTCTAAAAAGTGTCATCAGTGTATTCCTAGCTACTGTAATACAGTGTACTATTAACTGCAATGATGCAAATACAAAGCCTGTAGTTGATGATATTAATTTCAAATCGATTTACAACATTAATAAATACAAAAAAACACATCAGTACTTTCTCCAAACTACTGTTACTGGCCTTGAACTGACTCACGGCTCTTTCTTCAATCAGCCTCTAGATGGCACGACTGTCACATATAATAGAGCATAACTGTCTCTCATGAGTGCAGCAGAACACCCTCTGCATTTCCTGCTTTGTCTTTGCCAGTGACTGCAGCAGGCTGGAGGCCTAAATATGGGCAGCACATCCTCTCACATGTGAAACGTTGGGTGAATAGTCATCATTTGGTAATTCTTGCTGGCTAATGGAAAGTGAGAGAGCTCAACAGTGAGTAATGTGGAATCTATGATGTTACCAACTCACACTTAAAAATCCTCAGATCGAGTTTAAGAACTCTTACAGAGGAGAGCCTGTCACCTACAAAGTGTTAAAAATCTGTCACTGAAAAATGCCGTCACCGTAAAGATGTGGTTATGGGAAAGAAATGAAACAGAACAATGACAGAACTGCTGATGGTGTGATGAAACAATAATATTTACAGGTGTGCTGCTGAGAGTGATGGTGCAGTCCTGGGCTCTGGGACTTGTGGTCTTCACAGTGGCAAAAGCCACCAAGACATTTGAGAACAGAGCAGCAAAGCTCACTTCCACTTTCACTCCACAAGGGAACATCAGCAACTTCCTCCTTGGCAACTCTGGGGAGAGACATGGAGGGATTTTGACAAAAACACACAAACAAACTCTGTGTCATAAAAGCATAAATTAGACTAAATAAAGTGCGTAATTGTCTCTTTTATGAACATGAGTGACCACTAGCGTCCTCTTAATTTTGGCAAAAGTGTTTCATCATTTATTGTCTTAAAGGCAGGGGTAGAAAAAGTACTAAGTCATGGCACTCAAGTAAAAAGCACAGTCCCTGATAAAATTTGACTGAAACTCAGCTATAAACAGAATGCTATGATTGTATCTCATACAATATATACTCAAAGAAATGGGTCTCTCTGCTGCAGTTTTCTATTTTGTGCAAAAAAGACAGGAGTTTTATTAGTCAGCCATTTTTGCACAGTACATAATAGCAATCTGAATAGTTTTATAATACTAAAAATAAACAATTTTTCCATCATAAATATGAAACTTTGTATAAAAGCTATGAGGGAAATGCCCTTTGTACATCCTGTTTTGTTAGCATAATATATCTGTTAAAAATGTGTAAAATACCATTTATCTTGATTTAGATTGCCAGTAAATTCAGATAATATAAAATAACTATAACAAAATCGCATTAAAAAATGTTAGGTACAAAGCATCAAACAAGTGTTGTTCTGTTTATAAGTATTGTCGTAGTATTTATCTCATGATACTTAACTTGGTATTGTACCAAAGTTGAAATTTTGGTATGGTGACAAGCTGATCTAAAGCTTGATCAGTTAAGCATTTTTTTTCCTCCTCAGTACTCAGATGCTATGTGAAATACAGCAAAGCTCAACACTGCCAACAGGAACTACTAAAGTTAAGTAGAAGAAATATTTTCAAAAGTATAAGTTCACAAGAAAGGGACTCAACTACAGTAAGTGCATAAATGTTAATTGTGACTTACTAACCCTCCTTAAAGGAACATGTTTTCAAATGAGATGGTGATGAATATGCAAATAAAAATGCCTATTAATAATTTGAGGAAGCTGTATAGCCAAAGATGACTTCCATCCGTTTCAATGCAAAAAAACCTCTGTAAACTGCACCAGTTCCCTGTTTCATTTAGCAAAAAAATGAGCGTCCCTCACCACACACCACACAGTCTGTATTTGGTTAGTCACATGCTGAAGTGTAGGAAGTGTAAGGAGGAGTAAAGAGGACAATCTCTCGCAAAAGATGATGGCAGATGAAGAAGGGGAAAAGTGGTTAACTTGATGGAAATAAAACAATATTCATTTCATATTCACAGCCTCTAATATGATTTGCCCTGGAAACAGGAAAGACATGCACATTTGGGGAAATTTCCCTTACTCACCATTTGCTTGTCTCCAGCAGGCGTCTCGTAGGTGAAGTTCCCTTGTGTGGCCAGTGGTCCGAACTGGGTCAGCAAGGGATCTAGGCTCCCTCAGGGTGTGTTTGATCTCCACCACCTGCTTACCTGTGACCAGAGGGTCTCGTCCAAGATCTGTGGTTGAAAGAGGGAACAAAACATAGGTAAATTTCTCATACATTTCAAAATGTATTCATATTTTTTTATCTTATCATATCCTGACAATCCGAAAACAAATACATAAGAACAAGTGTACAAATGAACAATCCCAACATACCCCAAACATCCTGGACACCAAAATACACACAAAAATGGATATTAAACAAATACGTAGATTAATGTGTTTTTGAAAGTAATATAAAATAAATTCAAGAAAACTAGATGTGCTTCAAGAGCACAAACCTCTGCCATGGTATTTCCAACATTGTCAAGTGAGTTATTGTAAAATATCTGGAAGACTGCCCTATATGGCACTGTTAAAACATCCTGGAAGAAAATTCTGGGATCCACATCCAGAATCAGATCACCACCAAAATCTACTCACTTCCCCCTTGTGCCATGAACAACATTTCCTGAAAGTGTCATCAAAATCCACTGAGAACTTACTGAGTTATTAGCAAGAAGATGGAAAACTGCCCTATCTCAATGTCAACAAGTTCTTTGAAAAATCCATGGATCTGCTTCTGGATTCAGATCACCACCAAAATGTGATCACTTCCTAATTGTGTCATGACCAACATTCTCATAATGTATCCTTATGGTTAAGAATAAATTCATTAAGTTGTATATGCATCATGGCAAAGTATTACAAACCAACCATCTTAATAAACCAACCATGATTATCACAGTAAAAAGAAATCAGGTACATTTTAACCCTAAAAGACCTGGAAATAGACAGGAAGTGTCCAATTTGACATTTTTAAGAATAATGTCCAATCACCATTAACTACTAAACCTTAAAAAAAAATATTAGGGCAGGAGGAATGTGTGAATTGTCATAAAAACATCTGATTCATATAAATAGCTTTGAGGAACTAAGGGAAATTTGCTAATTGGACAAATAATGTTCCAAGTAATTGTTTTGACTGAATGATTAATGGGAAAACCCTCCTCACAAGACTCAAATCACGTAACAAACACAATACAGTGTTTTTCATAAGGAAAGGTACTGCACTTGGGAAGCAGGGGTGCCTTTGTCGTGTCGCTTCACTATGTACGTTTTCTTTACTCTTTTGGAAGAATTCATAAGCAATTAACTTAATAGAGATACTTGAACATTGCATCTGTTTTAAAATGTTTTATTGATTTTCCTGTTTCACATCAGTTGAACTGTGATTATGGAGGCTTATTATCAATCTGGTATAACTTGACAACTAAGTTTTACCATGAGATGTCAGTACATTTATTACTCCATGCTGCAGATATCATAAATATTTTTCCTTTTCCCTTAGTGTAACCGTCTCTACTTTTATTCTGTCTTTGTGTTGTTTGTTTCCGTAGTCCTTCTTTTTGCTGATATCCAAAATGCTTGGATTAGCTGATACAGCTATTTACATGGATATAAGGAAATGACTAAAAGTTTTTTTGATTACACCTACAGTACATGCAAAAAGTATTTTTAAAAGTCCCATGTCCAAATGTATTTGACTGTTTACATCATGTCTTGATCTAAGCTGAATAAAAAAGGAAAATTTCTGTCACTGTAGAGGATAAGGTGCCGCTCTTTTCCCTCCCCTTTGGAAACGCTTGGATCTGAGGGGGTGTGAAGGCTACAGGAGGCTATGATAGCTAGCTCTGCACTGATCAGCTGTCCAAATGCTGCCTGATAAGAGATGGAGGGAGGGGTTACAGGCCACGAGTAGCTATCTATGACCTAACAAAAAAAAACACAGGAAGTGATAAACTAAGCATTTTGAGAGGCACTATCTTTAAAGATGCAAAGCACATTTCTCTAAGCTTTGAGAGTTTAGTAAAAGGCCTCATGTTCTTCTGCTCCCCAAGCACCTTCTAACATTAAAAACAAAAAAAAATTGATTGTACAGGACATGGGACCTTTAGATAATAAAATCAAGCCTTGTCCACCCTTTTTAGAGCCATGTACACAGATTTTCAATATGCTGACAGACATTTGCCCTACTTTTTGGAGCTTTTACTTTCAAATTTTAATACATTTACAAAAAGTCTACAAATTTCACGCTGATATATGAGGCTAGAATATCTCAGATATTTCGTTTCGAAGCATGATCTGCCAATACAGATATCAAACTGCTAATATCGTGCATTCCTAAGGAAGGAAAAACAGTACATAATTTTACTTTAGGGGCAGTAAATGAACCTGTGTGGCCCACACAAGCATTATCTATGAGTGGCAAACCCTTCAGTACCACAGTATGTAACTGGCGAACTAACAGGGTCAGTGAGGAAACCATGTTAAAATAATTGAATACAGTTTTAAGATTGGCATTCAGGGATTAAGTGCCAGAGATATTTTGGGCAAGCTGTCTTCACTTTGTCATAATCATGAATGAGTACCTAGCAACTCATCATCAACATCTCTTTTTTCCATCTCTAAATATGTCAGCAACAGGATGAGCGGATATCAAAAGCAGAGTGGGGGAAGATTCACATGACAACTGGAGAATTTTCTGTAAAAGGGAGAAACAGTTAGGTCATGACCACAAACAGTCACTGGTTTGTGAAACATCCTCACAGAGTGCGGTCAGCAGGGCTTCCTGTTGTGCTAGCCCTGACTTTGTGCATGGACCCATGAAAGCAGAGGCAGGGGGAGCCCAAAAGGCAGAGCAGCTGTCTTGCACCCTGCAGCTCTCAGGTTTCTTGCTGTTCTCTAGCCAACAGTGTAAATTTCCAGAGAATGAGGTCACATGCTTCTGGGACCTCAAAAATTATTCTACCAGAGACTCATCAAGCAGACAAACACACTCTTAAGACCGGACAACTTGATAACTTCACTAACAGCAGCTCAGTCGCAGCTAGATTTACAAGTCCTATGTAAACAACACTAAAATGATTGGCTTACGATTATAAAACTTGTCTGTGGTCCACCAAGCACACCAGAGAACAACCTGTTCCTTGAGATCTGTTTACCCTCATCCTCCGAGAACTCACTGAACACATAAAATCTGAAAGGGTGAAGGGCCCTTTGGGGCGCACTTAAGATGAAACCATAAATCATTTCTCATGAAACAACCACTTCCTCCAAGGTGTGCTCATACCCACAAAAAAAAAACAAGAAACATTTGTAACCACAGCATTTGATGCGAATTCGTAGAAATCCACAAAAGTGCAACCTTGTTAAAAATTCTTACCCTCTGACACTTTCTCTAGAACATGTGTGACTTTCTCAGACTGCAGGATGTGTGCGTTTAAGTACTTAGTGAAGATGCCGGTACTTTTCCCTCCATCCTGCACCTCAAAAGCCTCAGCATCTTCACACCTGCAAGGATGAATGAAGAAGGGTTAACTTAAATACTAAATAGTTATTGCAACAATATACCAAATGTTAACACTTGTGTATAAGGAGAGGCAATATTTGTTTAGTCTTTATTATATTTTTCTGTTTGGTTGGTAAACACAGCATTCTTGTGTCATGATATATGTTATGCATATCAAAGAGCTGTGTATTTTGTTGCTAAACTTTTAGTAAAATATTGATAGAAAAATGTCATTCAAATAGAAATGACATGTCAGTCCATTACCTTTTTGCCTAGACAAAAAAGAACAAACAGCTATACATGATAAAAAGACTTATGACAAGTATGTCCACTTTTTGTAAAAGAGGAAGCAGGGTTGGGGTGCGTGTTATACAATATCCATGATATTTCTGTACTCTGTATTTCCGCTTCTTCTTTACTTAAAATAAGATTTAATATGATTAATGATATTAACCCTTTAAAGCCTGTTGTGTCATGTTTGAGACATACTTTTATGATACCTCTACCTTATCAATATTATCAACAAATTACTAAAAAAAAAACATCTGAATACAGTCTGATAAATGATAGAAAAAGTTCTCAAGTGGATTATCAATTGCTAAAAACACCAAATGTATCAAATGAGATATGTTATATTTTATCGAAATTTTTATTTTTATTTTTTGGGGGGATTTCAGTAGAAAGTGAAATAAACATTTCAGCTCCAAAAAAAAATTAGAATTTTCTGGGTATAATTTGTGTTTTCAGGCTTTAAAGAGTTAAATATAATTATTTTTATCGAATATATTGGCTAATTAACATACTTTCAAAAGGAATTACATTCGACCAAAACTCATATAAAAAAAAAAAAATTAAGGATTTTACTGAGGACAACAATGTTTTTGACTAAAGTGGAAGATTGAGACAAAATGTAAAAAATATACCAAAATTAACTCTAGTTGTTGGAATGGCTGCTCATAAGGGAAAAATCATAATCACAATTATTTTGATCATGTAACATCCTTATCTTATGACTTAGTTAATCTTAAGTACTCTTAAAGGTCCCATGTCCTGCTTAATCTGTTTTATTTTCTTTTATTATGTTATAGCTATACAGCCTCCACTTTGTGTTTTCTGCTCGTCACAGGCAGATGCCATGACTGTTGTGGAAGTCTGCTCTGCAGCCTGTAATCCCTCCTCCTCCCTCCCATCAGACGTTGTTTGGGTTGCCAATCAGCACAGCGCTCATTAACATGGCCTCCCTGCCCCCTCAGATCCGAGTGTTTCCAAAGGGGAGGGTTAAAGAGCTGCATCTGATCCTCTACAGAGACAAAATTTGTCATTTATTTATTTAACTTAAATCAAATCCTTGCCTAATAGACACCTGAGACGTGATGTAAACAGTTAAATACACCAGGACATGGAACCTTTAACACTTAAACAATCTGAAGAATGTTTTATCACTTTAGAAAAACAATGATAAAAATAATATCAAATACTATAATGGCAATTAAAAAAAATGATTTTATTTTGTTGCAGAAATGGTGTACTACTGTGGCCAAAAATACAACAAACATTTATCATACATGACAAAATCTATGGACAAATATAGCATAGATAGCATGTAGCATCTTTATTCTGCATGCCATCTTGCCAAAATTGTGATTAAAATTGGAAATCTATTAATTGCCCAGCTCTGGAAGGTAGTCATCTATTGTTGGTTCACTTATGTTGATGTAAAATACTTATGAAAAGTACATACGTTGCATAACCGTAAACAGTGTTCCCACTGGGTGCCAATGGAGTGATAGCTGAGGGAATGCAGTCCTGGTTGTACCTAAAATAAAATCAGGAAAAATATAGTTTACTGAAGAATGAACAAAGCAATGTGAATTCTGTTTGGCACATATTTTGACAAATTCAACTGAACTGTTCTCAGTTATGTACTCTATTTTAAGAATGTTGAATCTATGTGTGACTGTAATCATTAGAGCGACAAAGGTTATTTACTGAGCCCACCATTTCCTACAGGTGTCCAACAGGATAACGCTCAGTGCAGTCTGTCTCTGCTGCATGTTGTGCATGACCCTTTGCACACAGACGCAGTTTTTAGGTTGGTACGGTTGGGGAGCATCAACAGCCACCAGGTAATTCCTCCCAGCACGTTCATACCCATGACCAGCATAGTAGAATAGGCCTGTAAATGATGATAGAATAAATGTTTGGTTACCTCTAGATCATAGATGGAACAATAATTTATCATATTTTACACTGTGCATATTTCAAGAAAATACATTTCATTTTACTAGACTTTTTCAGCACTTTTGAAAAAACTACCAATTAATGCAAAATTCTGCACATTAACCAAAATGTTGAAAAAAAACACAGCAAATATGTAACGCAATGCAATCAATAAAAAACACTGAACAAATCAATCAGTTTGGGAAAACAGACACAAAAAGAAAAGAGACCAAATACATTTTCAGACCAATTTTAAAAGTTAGTGACACAATTTTGGGAACATCACACAAAAAACTCAACCACCTCTAGAAGTTATTTTGGATTTATGAACAGCAAGGGAAAGGTGCTTGGTGGACCACAAAGATCTAAAGGGTTTATAGTTTTTTTAGAGATCAGAGCAATCAGGCATTTTTATTTCTGTGATCTTGAAATAAATACTATATAATGATGTGAGCAATGGCGAGTAAAAATAGATGCCTGATTTTTACTCAGCACTGTGTTCATAAATATGCTCCTCACTTTTTCAAAAGTGAGTTTCGTTATCAGAAAGAAATAATAAGAATAGAAACAGAATGTATCACAATGACACAGCAGGATGCTTTTTTAGTTATTTTAAGCTCATCATTACCATGATTTCATTGTGCAACTATGAGCAAAGTGTGTGTAAGTGGGTTTGTCTGATGTCAAACATAGCTTCTTTGTTTTCCCGTCATGTATGACTTTTGAATCTATTAAGCTTTGCATAGAAGTGCTAAATGTCTTTAACGTTGCTCTAAATACCATGTAGACAGGTGGAAGTTCAGTTGAATACCCACTTTTCTATGAACATCACACAAAAAAGCTGCAGCCATGCAGGACACACTCCTTCACCAGGGCTTACCAGAAGTTCATGTGAATAATTGAGTTTCTAAGAACATTACATGAAAATGCTACAGTCATTCAAGAGGCATTTTCCATTAAACACATTTGATGAATTGAGCCCAATCATTTATAAGAAGTACAAACTTATGCCCTTTATTGTCACTTGTCCGAATGTTCAGAAATGATAGAATATTATCTCAACTGGAATGGAAGTATTAAAAGGAACAGGAATATATGATTTGCTTTTTAATCACTGACATTTTGTTAAAGTTTGTATCACTTTTTTAAAACCTTGTAAACAAGACATGAATAAAAAAAGCCAAGTGATATGATTAAGAGATGATTAATACTTTAAAAAGATGGATGGAATGACAGGCATTTATATTTTTAACTGTCAATGACAGTATAAAGATTTTGATGACATTTTCAGGAAATGTTGGTCATGGCACAAAGAAAAAGTGGTAACATGTTGGTCCTGATCCAAATCCAGATGTGGATCCTGGAATTTTTCCCCAGGGTAACATAGGGGAGTTTTCCACATTTTCACTGATAACTCAATAAGTTCTCAACAGATTTTGATGACATTTTCAGGGAATGCTGTTCATGAAACAAGTGGTTACATTTTGGTGGTGTCCTGAATCCGGATGTGGATCCAGGATTATTAGCAAGGATTGTTGACAGTGCGAGATAGGGTGGTTTTCCACATTTTTGACAATAACTCACCTGACAATGTTGGAAATGCCTTGGTGAAGGTTTAATGCTGTTGGAGTACTTCTAGTTTCATCATGGGCTAAAATGCTAATTTCTTAAAGTGAGATTATTCTACAACTAGACAGAACTTACAGACTGCACACCTTCTCAACAGTAGCTCACATATTGCTGTTACACCTATAAGTAACAGTTCCATGGTGAAGTTACCCTCATGATATGATTCATTGACCCTGAAAACCTACCCCTAGCACTTGGAAGCATGTTGATATCATTATTAGTTTGACTATTATTGAGCGAAAAATGATCATTCACTAATGGCGTTATGAGGATCACCACCAAAATCTAATCATTTTTAAGTTTGGCCATCACCAACATCTCCTGAAAATTTCAGTGAAATCTGTCCAGTAGATTTTGCATAATTTTGCTAAAAACAAACAGATAACCGCTGGCAAAACCATAATGTCCTTGGCAAAGGTCAAAATGTAACAAGCCAGGGTTCTAAGTAGTATCTTGTATTTTTATCAAACTACATTGTTTTTCCTTGCACAGACGTAAGAGAGAATGTAAATGCATATGAAGAGAAAACTGTCTTATTCTAAAAACACAACGTAGCTGCATCTTTTTTCTGTTTACTGAAGTAGTTTTTAAATATCCCACAATTGATTTGATGAAAAGAGTGAAAGTCATGTGCCATCCATAATTTAAGATCTTTCACAGGTAAAAATCTGACTTTTTAAGACTTTTCATGGCCTTCAATTAAAAGTTTCTATTTCAATAAGGAAACTAAAACTACATACAGTTCTGGTAAGATTGCAAACAATTTATAAGAACACTTAGTAACCATCACACATACGCACAAACATGATATGATAAACCATGTATTGGTTCATGAGTCATCATATGTGGTCAAAATCAGATAAGAGTTGCATGACAACAATAAAAGTTTGAAAGTAGTAGCAGGTTGTACTCACCATAAACTCCTCTGTCAAGCAGCTGAACGAATTTTTCAATAGCAGCAAGCATCTCATCCAGGGTGAGATCCAGCAGCGAGACCACTCTGAAGCTGAGCTGCTGCAGGAGGTTGGACAGTTTGTGTACATCCATGACAGGGGCCATCAAGCCGGGGTGGTTAGAGTAATTCAGGTTCCCAATAAGTAGGGCGACTTTATCAGTGGCTAGGAGATAAAATCAGAGCATGTTACGTATTGTTCTGATGAACAATGAGGAAGATATTCATACTTGGTTTTCTTATTCTGAATTAATCTGTACCTGTGGGTGTTGCGGGAGGACTTTGATCCACTTGCACTGAAATAAAGAAGAAGAAGCGCTTGATAAAGTATTTTGTTGTTATTTGAGATTAAAAACCATAACTCTTTTCTAACACCCTTTTCACATTTTTTAAAAGATTTGTTCAGTATTTCTGAAGTGGGGCTGTATGGGGTTCATGTACATTATGATCAACATTTATGATCAGCTCTGCCCCAGTGCTGACAGAACATATGTAAAAATGACACTGCACATCACTGCAGTGGGGCCAAGAGCTCCTTGTAATGTATTGGACTCTAGGTGACGAAGAAGCTAAAAAGAGACCTTGTCAGGGTCAACAGACGCTCTTCTAGAGACATTTACCGCACTTATTACTGCTAATTTCCTCATATTCTCGGTCTGCACCCCCCCACCCCCACCCCCAGCAATGATTAGCCTAGTTTGTGCATTCATTTTCCTCTTACTGATACAGAGCCTATAGTCTTTGCAGTGGCACATGTGGCCGTTATTGGCATGTACCTACTGCAATCCCACTTAAAAAATCAAAAATCAAAAATACCAAACCAAACCATCCTTATAAGACCCCACTTCACCTTCAGTTTTGAAATGTTTAAATTGGCGGCACAATAAAATCCAGTAGTGATTGTAAGATAGCACAACTGAACTCTCCAAGTTTGTGATATTAACATTGCAGTATAATTCAGACTTTTGGCAGGTAAAATAAAAATTTAACTCAACTAATGCAAACTTTAAAAAATATTATGCCTTATAAATCAGAAACCAACCAACAAACACATCAATAAACGTGTGTTAAACTAAGCATTAAGTCAAACTCAGATTTAAAAAGTTGAGCCTACTACCTCTTTGAATTAACAGAAAACCTGAAGACAAATTTAACCCTTAACTTTTGGCTCTAAGTCTTTGTAGTGATCTAAATATATTTTTTTAATTGGTTTATCAACTTTTAATACTTTCTAGGACTCCATGGACACTGTGTCTTTGTGGTACACATATATAACACATATATATATTGGATTACAGTCTATGTGCAAAAGGCCAAACTATAAACAGAAGAAATGCAGTAAGAACTAGTTTCACTTTACATCACTTTCCTGTTTTGTGCCTGGGGCTCGGACAGAACACTATTTGGAGTCTAGCAACTTCCTCTTTTGAGCTGTTGAAATTGGAAAGTCCCTTTAGCATCATGGAAACAACTTAGTGCTAAAAGAATTGGAGTAAAAGAATTGTGAAGAAAGCAGGTTTACTGCCATTTCATTTAAGAGAAAAGATAATAATAAAATATTCAAAAGAACTGACTTTTACCTAATAGTTTATAGCAGTGTCAGTAATGACTTACCAACGTCAACATCCACGGCTTCAGACCATCTCTCTGCTAAGACGTTAGATACAGAGCACAGGTACGATCCTCCATGTTCAGCTGCTGCACGGTCAATCTGCATGTGAAACAAAACACTAAACCCTTACCACTGAATGCTTTTCTGTGATCTAGGCTATCATGCTCTTATGTCCACATCAAACAAAAACATAGCCTGGGAAGGTTTGTTTAGGGTGGGTGAAATGACACATTCAGAAAATCTCTATGTAAACAATCACTGTCAGCATTGCGGTAAGTAAACACTCACTTGTTAACATCTCTTACCTGCAGCGTGTCACTTGTTTTCTCCAACAGTGGCTGTCCATTTCTGTACCACTGATACTGAGGAGTTGGGATACCGAAGGCTAAACAGCGCAGACTGAATTTTGCTCCCTTTCTGACTGTCTGAGGCTTCGGGTTGACAGCGATGTGTGGTTCACCTGCCCAGTGTAGTGGCAAACCTGGTGATGTTTGAAAAGAAACTGACTGATTCAACAATGAAAGAAATGAACATTGAACATATTCACTGTCACCCGCAAATGCAAACAAATGTATTTAAAGTAAGGCACTATTTTCAAAAACAAATCAGGATAAGAACAGCATAATGCATACCTGATTTATCAACGTCCAACACCTTCACTTTTACCCAGTCACTGAACACACAGTTATAAAAGCTGTCGCTCACTCGACACACAAACAGCTGAGTTTGTTTCGATGTGATGGTCAAGTTTGTTTCTTTGCCACCAGGAACCTGGGATATAAAAAATACTGATTGTTATGCCCTAGTAGGGAACAATTTAGTACTACAGTTAGCCTTTTAACTTTTCAAACTTAGCTATTCTTTAGACCCCCCCCTTTTGTATTTGCTAGTGTCAGGGATCCCTCACTTGCCAACTGCTTTATTTCCTTTATATCATCATAGTAAAGAAAGTAGACAAATTCTTAATATGCTTTCTTTTCAATATTTGGAAATAATCTTGTTATGCAATCAACTGATGTCATTTTGTAAACAATCTTCAGCCATTTATTCTCTTATCAACGGTAAAAATAAAGGTAAATAATGTATTAGACATTTTTCAGTCTTTATATTCCCTACATGGTTTTTGGTTTGTATTTTTTTGTTTTTTGGGAGGGTTGTTGTTGTTTTTTGGTTGTTTGTTTAAGATAGGCATAAAAAGAAAAAGATTTCAATATAGAAAGCACAGTGACATCTAAAAGGCATGTATACTCCTTAAAAAAGTTTGGAACTGCTATATCCCTTGATTGTTTCTCCCCTTTATTAACACCAATTAGTGTTGTATATTATAATGTTGGAAAGCCTTACTAGTCACCTTTACAATGAGGTGCAACTTGTAAGGATCATGTATTCATGGTATGAGCAACACAGCTAAAAGTGTGGGTTGCAACCAAAATAGTGTGCTGAAATCCCCTCTCACCCTGGAAGAAAATTACAGTCCCTCAGCGAAGTCAAGGGTAAGGAACTCGTCCTCCTGGGACGCCCACTTTACAGTCTGCCTGTGACTTCACCAGTCTCATGGAACTTGGTCCTAAGTTTGGAAATACCAGGGCTGGCACCAAATAATGCTGCCACTTTGCGTAGCAGAACACCAGCTTTCAGTTGCAGAGGGTTTTGGCACATTTTTTGGTCGGGTTACCCACGCGTTTAAGGTGTGTTGCTCATTCCACGAATGCACAATTCTTACAAGTTGTACGTCATTGTAAAGGCGACTAATCAGACTTTTCCACAATATAAAACACAATACCAATTGATTAAAGGGGAGAAATAATCAACCAAAAAATTTTTTTAAACTTTTCTGAGTACAAAAATGTTATTGGAGGATCTAGAATTAACCGCACACACAAACACACACACACACACAGTTCTATCTTAATACTTGCTAGACTGTCAACATACAACAGTAAAAACAACTTCATATGCTTTCTGCTGGTCACAAAACTTTACATTCACTTCCTTTTGACTAATCTGTTGTTCAGATATGAATCTTTCTTATGATGCTGTGCCATTCTTCACAGCACCATCTATGCTGCTATATGTTACTGATTAACTCTCCCTCATGAACCAAATGTTGCACAATAACAACAAAGCCTACTTGAATCCCTAAATCCTTCCAAGTCATTGTAGTTTGAAGACAGTGTGCACCAGAGTACACAGGTAAACAGTTTTGGACAAAAGGTCCTGTTCTGTTAGTGTAAGTATGACAGTTAAAACCCTTCAGAAGGAAATGTTACAATCGTATTTATGTGAAATTTGTATTCAGCGCTCAGGTAAAATCCACACACCTCTTTTTCATCACCAGTGAACCACTGGTAGTTTAGGATGCCTGTGCCCTCAGCTTGGACACTCAGAGTCACTTTGTGGTTCACAGGCACACACACGGAAACAGGATGCAGCACTATGACGACTTCTGAAACAAATCAGAACAGAATCTCAGTCATCTGAATCACACTACTTGCTATGACATTTGAAAGCAACATCATACAGTGGTCACAGTCTTGTGTGGTGGTCAATCACACTTACCCAAAAAGTATAGTTTGTTGAAGTTTTTGAGTTGTTACTCAGATCACATGTTTATGTTTATCTTACTTGAGGTTTTTTATATGCTAAGAACTGTATTGCATAACTTTCTTAGCTGCATGAGTAACTGGACAAAAGCTTTAATATTAAACCTAAAGAAAGGTCAAGGGTCAAGCTTATAGTGCTACATTAGTCAGGAGCACATGGTAAGAGAGCAATATAAGATTACATCTGCGATTTGGTGTTGCACTGCAGTTTATGTCTAAGGTGTGCCTTTTATTAATCAACCTGGTTTGAGATTCATATTCTATTGTGTTTGCAACACACATAAAGGAGATATTATAATTTACTGTTAACACCACCAAATAGAGATCAAAAGTAATCACTCACTATTAGAGTAAACATTATTTAAATCAATTTATGGATTTTTATAAATTTACTGGAATTTCAAGCAGCACAAGTCACATTCAAAGCTAATGTACAACCAGAAATCAGCCAGAAATGTTCATTGAATGGGAAGGGAGTTATAATTATAATTATAGAAAAATCGTAATTTCAAATATATGAGTGTGAAAAAAAGAGAGTTTTTGTGTTTCTATTTCTATTCTGTTAAGCAGTCTGAGTGAGGAGCTCAAGCAGTGTCCAAACAAGATATCTGAATGAAGAAGGTGTTTGATTTGTGTGTGTGCACATACCTAAAAATCTGTTTAAGATTTACCTAAACAGAAGGCATGTAAGTATGAATAATTATTACTTTCAAGCTTAGATTAACGAGGAGGGTGACTGATTAATAAACCATCAGTACTTTTGTCCCACTGCCCATTCCCTTTCAAATACTTAGCATAAAGCATGTACTGTTTTGCATTTTTATGCTATTTTTATTTTGGTATGGTATATATTTATAAAGTCTATCTGAAGCTGTATCACTTTAAGTTTTTTTTTTTTTTACTTGTTCGAAATTAATAATTCATTCATTCACTTTTAACCATCTTGAGTGGATTTAGAAAACAGTAAGGTAAGCTTTATTTCAGGATTCTGAATCTGAAATCAAGTAGCTGTAGTTGTAATAGAGTATAAATAAAACATACCTCTGATCATTATTCGGCAGGGATTGAGGCGGCATCCAGTCATCAGTGCATCTTATTCTTCTTTATGTCAGACTGTAGGAAGTTTAATCAGAGTTTTAGCTCAGATACATATTTCAGTCACTGAACTGTACCATCGTCCAAATGGAAAAAGGAGAACTCGAAACTAGGGGAAGGCTCAGATTATCCATGTCTAAAATCGGATCTACTTCTCTTTTCTGGTGAAGTTGGCTTAAAATTACTGCTGCACCTCACGCGAGACGAAATGTCCTCAGGCTATTTCAAAGTGTTTCTTAGTGTTAAAAACTAAAATGATCTCACGGAATACCTGCCTTCAGTCTTGTTCCAGTGCGGCTGCTGTCGGCTCTCAGAGAGACTCTGTTTCCCCCGAGCTACCTTCATAACTTGTGTTTTATTGACCAAACTCTTCCTTTTACCGGAATAAGTCAATGTACACACAGACTTACCGTACTGTACGTAATTTGGGAGCACCCCGACAAAACAAAGCTTGTCTCCCACATACACTAAGAATAGCAACCAATAATTTGCTTTGATTTCCAAAATAAAATCATTTTTTTATTCGTAAATATCCAAACAAGTGATCTCTGTGGTGTCGTGTCTTTGTGAATAATGTTAAAGAAATAGTAGTGGAGCATCTTTTAGCGGCATTACGGTGATGAAGAATATTTTCCTTGCTGCTGTAAAACTGAGGCAACTGAGGCATACAGGGTAGGTTTAATGAGTGTGTTGACGCTGTTTATAATTGATTGGGTAAGATTGAACATTTTTAAATGGTGATTTGATTTAGCTTATCTAAATAAATGCGTATTGTTTTTAATCATGATAAATGAATCACCAGCAGAAAACAGATGCTGTTCTTACTGTTATTTACTCTTGTCTTACAACAGAAATCAGTCTTCTGAAGGGGCACTGCCAGAAATTCTGAAAAGATATCAGTTTAAAAATCTACACAAGAGAAGCTCTGCCTTTTTTAAACCAAGCATCTGTAAAGCAAATGAATAAATAAACATGATGAAAAAATCAACCACTAATAGTAGTAACAGCCAAGTTGTTCCATTTAAAGACATGGTAAATTCAACTATGTTGTATTCTGGCACTTGAACCATTTGAAGCATTTGTCATTTTTTGTTCATCATTTACTTTGAGTAGATAATCAGACCTCATGAATCGCTGATCAGATTATTTGAATTCATAACTAGTTATTTCAAAGACTCCTATATTTTCAAATGCTGACGTTTGCAAATTGCAGAAACAAAACTAGTATCCTCTAAGAAATGTTCTATATTGCCTCAAAAAATGCCTGGATATAACTTTTTTTGCAATTTTTTTTTTTTAAATTGTAAAAAATATATACATATAGTAAACAAAAATCTGAAACATCTATGGCAAATTGTTTCTCGTATTATAGGATTATTAGGGGCCCCAGTCAGTCATAGGCAATTAGAATCTTCCTGACTTTTCCCCTCTTCCCCCTTCGATCCCCATGGTCCTCTACCTAAAAATGACAAGCAATGCCTATGACCTAAAATGAAGTGTCTGTCAATGTGAAATAGAAGACAGTTTTAAAGTAGTAATTAAATTATTTAAATAAAATGAAATTTGTTTTCTTTAAAAAAAAAAAAAAAAAAAAAAAAAAAATATATATATATATATATATATATATATATATGTAATTATTTACTTTCATTATTCCTTTCTTCTCATAGAAAAGACATTTTATTAAAGAGTATGGGCCCATATTGTTTTTTTTTGCCTAATATAAACGTAGCTCTTGTTTTTATGTTTGTCTGACAAAGATACAATGTTGATTTATTTAACCAATCCAAGCTAATATCTTTTTTAAAACTGTCATGGCATAGATATAACTTTATGTTACACACGAGTCTTTTTGAATAAAATAATAAAATCAGCAATAAAATCTTAATTAAAGCCATGTGAAAATAATCCCCAGGAATAAACTAAGTGTCACTGTTTATTAATAATTAAACATTACAAATTACTAATACATGAGTGTCCTTAATTACTCTTTGTCAAAGCACTTATTTTATCCGCTAATTCTGTTTTTGTCAAATTGATTTGAAATGTGAGAAGCAAGAGGCTCTGTGTTTACCATGTGTTGCAACTCAAAGTCATGGGGGGCTGTCCTTTAGTAACTCTCGAGCAAAGCAGAGGACGTAGACTGTGGGTTATCATTGGCTACATCAAGCACCATTTTCTTTGAACATGTTAGTCAAGTCCTCTTAGACTCCAGTATACCATCTCACAAGTATGAGACATCCATTTTCCAACATATTTTAAAAGGTTAAAGATTTGGATAGCAAATTTACCATATGACATTTGATAAGATGATAAAAATTAAAAAAAAAAGTGCAAGCATACAGATTTTTCTTTAGGTTTTGTCATCTCCCCTAAAAGTTTAAAATTTAGTTCAGGAAACTGTGATGTGCTCTTGCACCTATTTGTAGTGCTGCTATAAATAGGCCCCTGCTGGCAACACATGCGTGTCTATGATAGGCAGCTACTGAGATTTTCTCCACAGACTCCGGCTCCAAAGCAGCGCTGACAACACCTCGATGGTAAGTTGGAGATTGTACTAACTTTCAAGGTGACCAAGAATGCTTCAAGTTATGTTCCTAACATGTACAAGTAAATACCATGTCCTAGGCTGTCGTTTGACCACTAACAGCCCTCCACAACCTGATAGCTGCTACTATTTATAACCTATTCCAATGTGGCTTCTTTGCTTGGTTAAAAAGGACAAGCACCGAGGACTGTCTTTGAGTTTTGCACAAAATGGCCCTGTGTTGTAGATTTGATCACTTCCCATTGGCTTTGCCACCAGTCTGAAGTGTTTCTTTTGTCTTCTACAGGGGCTTTCACTTGGATAACATCATCAAAGTTGAGCCCTGAATTTTCAACAAGCCGTGGAGACCACCACGGAGTAGTCTTTTTACTTAGGGTTAAACCTTTCTCCTGGATTTTACCTTCATTGTGAATTGCTTCAGTGGACAATGACTTCCAGAAGGCCAATGACTCGCTCTTTTTCTGGCAATGGGAGGACAAGCAGCTTCAATGAGGAGGAGGGCAACTCTTCCAACGGCCGCACAGAGAGCCGCAGCACTTACCTCTCCAATGTTAGGCCGGAAAACAGGTAACTTTGTTTACAGCTTTTTTTGTATACACATCTCTGATCTTGTAAATCTGATAGAAGATTAAAACAGATTCAAACTGAATGACTGTCAAGAAATCATAAAGGTCAGAAAGATTGATCGGAAAATAATTTATTTGGAAAGTAAGAGTGGGTCAAAAACACATTTTTCAGATGAATAATTCATTTTTCTGTTTCAAAAGTACAACATAAGAAAGTGGTCTTTTCAGGAAGAGGTTAGATGTTGTTAGGTGGTTAAATGTAATAAGACCTTAATAATAATTGACGTCCCTTCATTTGCCTCTTCTCTGAATAGCTATTCAAGGTATTCTCACTACAGGCCAACGAGGTAATCCATACTTTTAAAATATATTCCTCCAAACTAACATCTTAACCACAAAAACTGGTTGACCCCAAGAATGAAAGCTACACAATTTAACTGTAATGTAAGTGTTCAGTTTGTCCAGTGTTGCCCTCAGTTTCAGTGATGACCATGGGTTGTTAGTGTTGTATTGACGACTCTGTTTTGCCTGACGTCTCACATAAGTCTCCCGTTTCGATCTTTCACACTCTCATCACTACCAGATATTCCCATTAACATCCTTTCCTCTTAATGAAGCAAGTCCTTGGAATGTACTGCACAACGGTGAAGAGGTCACTGAAATGACACTGACACCTCAGTATGAAAACAACCATCTGATGCGCTTGTGTTTGCTTCCAGGAGCACATTGTGCAGCGTCATGGCCCAGCTGACTGAAGACATACAGCCTTCCTTTGAGACCACCCTGAAATCCAAAGCAGTGTCAGAAAACTGTAATGTGAAGTTCACCTGTGTGGTGTCAGGTAGGTCTGCCTTTTCAGTGCCTGAGCTTTTGCAGGCCTCTTCTTCATGTTTAATGGAGTGTTTTTAAATGTAAGACTCTGATGTGAAGAGGCAGGATGTGACTAACATGAAAACAAAAGGCGGGAGTCCACTTGTGTGCATTTGCACAAAACCATCCTACTTGGCTCACCACAGTTTGATGCAGTTTTAGCCCTGATCTTCCTTTTATTTCCACTGCCAGTGGAGAAGATGATATTCACATCAGCAGTGTAACATCATAGCAGAGTGACACAGTGCTAATGAGGGAGCATTAGTGAGACAGTTACCTCAAATATAATACTTCAGCAACTCCCGAACCCTACTGACAGACTCCTTCACAGCCTCCAGTAGAGGTTGACGGCCCCCTCTCTTCCCCTGCAAAAAAGATCTGGGTCCACAGATGGCTTCCATCAGGTCTATTTTCCTCTTTGTTGACAAAGAGCAGGCAAAATACCCTATAAACCGCAAATACAATCTTTAAACATACTGACAGACTTTAAGAGGTGCTCTATTTCCACTCTACATTATTGTGATTTTGGTTGATTTGTGTCCATTAGTGAATGCAAAGTTTTCCATGCTAAATTATTAAGTTCAACTTAAATAATTTTTGACAGCCCATCCTTTTCTTCATTAGACACTCTTTTTTATACCCTTCCAGTTACAGGATGTAAGATATGCTTCCCCTAAATTGTATCCTGGTTCTATGGTTGTAGGGCGGCACGCTGGTGCAGCAGAGAGTGTGTGACTCGCAGCAAGACGGTTGTTTGGTTTGATCCCTGTGTCTGGATATATGATTGTAAAAAATCTGTGTGGTTAGTTTCAGTTCTGGTGGAAGGACCTCTCATGATAAATTTTCTTGAGGTCTGAAGGTTCTGATAGCACCCCTAACTGTATCCTTTTCCTTCAGGATATAATATAATTAAGCCATTAAAGGCACAAAAAATGATCCGTATACAATCAAAATATACCAATATGGAGGCATTATAGAAAAAAACTGACTTACAGTTCATCCATACAGAAAAACACCGTTTCTGTCCACATCTCTGGATCCTGCATGGATAAAGTTATAGTATGATTCAGTATGAAACCTCTTTAACTTTATTGGTGCTACAATATCTCAGTTAGAACTCTAAACAGACTTCTAATAAATATCTTGAAATGTATAAATTCAAAGTGATTTGGCCTGACAAGCTGTAGTCTCATGAAGAAGTTATGATTCCCTCTTAATAAAATCATCAACAATGCTCAAGGTATTGCATCAACAAGTCATTCATCAGGTCACACCCATGGTTATTCCTACTGACGCCACTCTGGCTGATGTAACCTTTCATTTTTCATCACCTGCTGCAGAGCTTTTTACATTCGCACGCACTGCTCTTTTTTCCTCTCATGTCCTGTTGCAATTATCCTCTGGAAAAAAAGGAGTACATTCTTGTCTCAAACCATACCACCCAGCTACCTACACCCCCCGCTTTGCCAATGATGCTTAGGAAGTTCTTCATTCCCAAGGTCATGCAAGGAGCCATGCCAGCAGTGACATTATTAACAACATATATAGCAGCATGTATCGCTCTCTTAAAATGTACAGGATAGTGAAACAGGGAACAGTTTGTATTTATCTATCATTAATGCTAACTCAGAGGAAGTGATAATCTTTTTGACTATTCAACAAAACAGTCTGTTCAGCTGCACCCTGTTGAGTCAGATAGGTATAACTGGTACCCCAACAGAAAGGTCCCTAAAAAGTAAGATCATTTGGGACCTTTCTGTTGAAATCTAACAGTGGACTGCAACTGAATGGACCTAAACTGTAACGGCTGGTGGAAAATGCATTTGCAAATAATGTACTCTGATCTTCCTGGGCTGTTCCTTAAAAAGAACACATCAATACACAATTCAGGCAGGTCTTTCAGGATTTTGTGTTTGTAACTACAGGCACATCAGATGGGTGGGCCCTTCTAACAGCAGCAGCTGTTTTGCTGTGTGACACATAACAGCACTACATGATGCAACAGCCTGAAAACATTCATGCCAAAAAAGTGATTACTCTGTGAAAGTATGTTTTATGTGTTTGTTGTATGAACACTTTTTTTCTGCTTAGGTGTAAAAAAGCACAAGGCCTGGCTTAACAGGTTTTTTTTTTCTTTTTTTTCTTCCATTTAATGACGCAATGATAAAAACTGTAAACTCATAAATCAGAATCTATAAAGTTTAATTGATCCCTGGGAATAATTTGGTCATGGCACTTGCTTAAATACACATTATAGCTGTAGAGATACAAAAACATTTTTTTTTTATAAAATAGAAATAGAAATAGATATAGCAGTAGAAATAGTGACAGGATTAGACATAAAAATAGAAAGATGCAGAAATTATTTACCAAAATGTGCAGTATCATAAGAATAATAATGCTACACAGTAGAGACATACCTGAAGTAGCACAAAATCTTTGCTGTTTTAAGTAATACTAGACAAGCACTCAGAGAGCGCAGACCTCTGCCAAGCAGCTTCGGTCCAATTTGGCGAAAATGGTCCTATCTGGCAATGTTAAAGAATCCTTTAAAAAAATTCCTGGATCCAGAGGGTGATCCGGATCACCCCCAAAATTTGTTCAGTTCTTCCATATCCCATTTTCGACAATTCCTGAAAATTTCATCCAAATCCGTTCAGAACTTTTCAAGTTATTTTGAACACAAACAAACAAACAGACAAACAGACAAACAGACAGATAAACACCGGCAAAAACATAACCTCCTTGGTGGAGGTAAAAATAGCACAGTTCCTAAAATAAGGGAATGTATTAATATATCAATTCTCTACCGTTAGCATGATATGTAAACAAGCATCATTTTGTGGAGATTAAATTAGAAAAGCCATCTTATATTTCTTATATCACCAGTGTTAGAAAGTATTCATGAGGAAAAAGACTGAGGCAAGTATTAGGAGGGATGCTATGAGTGTTGAAAGTTATGGAATTGTAAAAGAATTAGTTACTGGGGTTTTATTGTAATATGTTTTTAATTTGATGTCTTATTGTTCTTAGAGTAATCTTAATGCTCTGTTCTTTGACTTTGTAAGTTTGGGTGGGCAATATAAAAATAGAAATATAGAAGGTCCTGATAGCACCCCTGACAGTATCCTTTCCTTTCAGGATATCGTATAATTAAGCCCAGGAAGATCTGCCTCAAAAGAGAGACATAAGATCTTAAACAGAGCTGATTGCCGAGAACCAACAAAGCAATTATTCTTCATTCACAAGAACTCAAATGTAATGACCTTGCAGATCTTGAAAAAGCATCACTGATGTTTAAAGTCTACCAAAACATGTCTCAGTATTGTATCCAGAAGTTGTTTCAGATAAGAGACTCTCAGTATGAACTGAAAGGGAAATGTATGTTCACTAAAACAAAAATCTGAACAGTTGTAAAACAAAGATGTAATTCAGTGTAGGGTGTATATTTATGGAATGGTTTAGAATTGGAAATGAGTGTAGCACATACAACATATTCAAAAAATATTCAGACACAAAATGATTGTTAAAAAATAAGAGATGAATGTGGTTAGCACAGAATCTATGTGTAATTTATTTTACTTTTCTTCTTGATGAGTAGAAATGTAGAGGTAGCTGATGTGAAATGAATGAAAAAAGGTTAGGTAGAATAAGCTAAAGCTTCAGCCTACACCTTTTTGGTCCTGTTGTTTTCTAGTTAATTATGTGGTCGATACTAAAAAAAAAAAAAAAACAAGCATCATCCTAATGTTGTGTATTTTTATTGTTTGTTTTTAATAGTGTATTTAAGTCCTGTACTATGGTCAATGACTTAAATAAACTAAACTAAACTAAAACCAGAAGCGTAGCTTCAGTTTGATTTTCCGGTACTGTGGACTCTGCTGTGATGCAATGATGATAGAACTGTAGCAGCTAGAATGGGCCCTAGAGACGATCCTACAATCCTTCTTTGGCAGTTCGTTGACACATTTCAGATCTTCATGACCTCTGTTGTCGTATCACACACCCCTTTGTGTAAGGCACTTTTACTTCCTTTTGGTCTGAGTATTCATCTATAAATGAACTTCCCTGCCTTCAAGCATTACTCCTTGGAGGAACTGAATAGTGTTTTCTAGCAATATCCAAACAGTTAGATCATTATTCATTTTCTATTTCCATAGGTTACCCAGCTCCAGAACTGAAATGGTACAAAGACGACATGGAAATGGACCGGTACTGTGGACTCCCAAAATATGAAATTCGCCGTAATGGAAAAACCCACACCCTCCATATTTACAAGTATGTCAAACAACCTTAAAAAGCCAAGTCAGGAGTTTTTGTGTGTGTTTGCATGTCTCAAAACTATCGGACAACACAAATACATGTTTGTATTTTGCAGCTGCACATTGGATGATGCTGCCATCTATCAGGTCTCAGCATGCAACAGCAAAGGTATCGTCTCGTGCTCGGGAGTTCTGGAGGTTGGCACCATGAGCGAGTTCCAGATTCATCAGAGGTTCTTTGCCAAGCTGAAACAGAGGGCTGAGAAGAAGAAAACTGAAATCGAAGCACAGAATAAGAAAGAGGAAAAGGCTACCACACAACAAGAGATACCACGTAGTAGCCCAGAGCGACCTCCAAGAAAGCGTCACGTGCCACCATCAGAGGAGAGGCCGGCAGTCAAGAAGCCTGAGGCTGTGGAGCCAATAAAAGCTGCTGCAGAGGCTAACGGAATAAGCTCGACAGTCAATGAAGGAGCAACTGTGACGTCTAAAGACACTGGCCTGGAAAGAGAAAGTTCTCCACCTGAGAAAAGCATGGCCACAAAGAAAATAAAGATCTCAAATGGAGTAGATGTTCCAGTTAGCAGTAGCAGTACCAACCCTGGCCGGAGCCATATGATGGGAAATGGGGGTGAAAACTGTTACGATGGAGGGATCAGTTTGGCACAATTTTTGGCAGAGGCTCTTCAGTCCCAGGCTGCTGAGGAGAAACAGAACTCACCTCGAGGAGAGCGACGCAAAGAGATGGATTTACCTACTGTATGTGCAAGCATGGAGAAAGATAAAGAGCAAGAGAGGATGCAGAAAGAACAGGAGGAACGAGAGAAAGCATTAGAGGAAGAGCATGAGATAGAGAGAGGGAGAGAGGAAGAACTAGAAAGGGAGAGGAAGGTGGACATGTCACACACAGTCCCTCACACGAAGCACGGCTCAGAGGTCAAGCATCATGGCAAGGCTCACAAAGATCATGAACACCACAAAATACAGACTTCCATTTCTTCCATGCTCCACTCAGTCAAAGACTTCCTGTTTGGAAAGAGTAAAAAAGACTCCCATGATCACATAGAGAACAAGGGGAAAGAGCCCGAACACCAACTTCTCAAACCAGATACACCGCCATCATATCGGCTGCAAGTAACACAAAACCAGGAGTCAAAGCCTCCTACAGAGGACACTTTACACATGGATATTGATAAACCAAAGGAGCCCGCAGAAACAGTGTCCCTAGAGCACAATCAGGAAGACAGCATTCAACAAACAGAGCCACCAACACCCGTGTGTGTAAAGAAGTCACCAGGTTCAAGTGTGGAGGAGGCTGATGATGCTGAGGAGGCCATGGAGGTGTCCGATGGGCCAGAGATCAGCAGCCCAGTTGCAGAAATGTCATTGTCCGGTCTTCAAGTTCTCAGTGAGGTATGTGCAGCGGTCGTGCAGGGCAGCTGGCAGCTACTTGACTGTTATAAATAGACTGCAGTTGTGTGACAAGATTGTACAAGAAGAGCCACTTCAGGACTAGAGCCTAAAGTATGTCAGCTATGACTGACACAGTTTAGTCCTTGAGCTGCTGCTGGTGAAAGATGTGGTGAATGAGCTGTGTTAACGTCAAAACATTAATGGAAAATATGACTAAATGTTTGTTGCCTCCTTTTAAACGAGAGAAAAGAGGCAAACCTAGTAAAAAAAAAAAAAAAAAGATCTTTGATGCTGTGATTAAAATCTTGAGGAGATGAACATTTACTTTTCTTCACACATACAAAACAAGACTGAAATGTTAGGCTGTCAGACATTGAACAGCTATTACAGATAAGTGGATTTTGAAAAAAACAAGTCAGATTCACCAGCACTACAAAATAAGTCTGGGGTCTGTTAGAACTGAAGACTGACTCTTCACTAAACAATGGGAATCTACTGATAGTGGGATCAATAAAAGCTAATTTGTAAGGTAGTTTCAATAACAGGGTTTGAAGTGGTGCTTTAAATTCTCAAAAAATACTTATATTTTAATGTTGAGTTTAAAAAAAAAATTTTCCAGGGATTGAAATGTGCTTGGAATTGTGTCAGTCCAGCTTTCGTGATAGAAATAATTATATGACTGAACAGTTCACCCACAAAACAGAAAAAACAAAATTAGTTGTTGGGTCTTTCCCATGAAAAAATAATGAAATTATTTACAAACAACTGAAAGCTCTAGGTATAACTCATCATGTATTGCGACATTTCATTTAAAGAAGTCATACTATGCTTGTTTGAATTTAACATGCCTCTTCTGTATGTTAGAGTACTATACTCCACAAAAAAGTTTGTTAATGTTCTTTCATTGATTATTCCTCCCCTTTTATTATACCAATTGGTATTGTACTCCATATTGATGGAAAGCCTGATTGGTCACCTTTACATGGAGGTAAAACTTATGAGGATCCTGCATTCATGGAAAGAGCAGCACAGCTAAACATGTGGGTAGCTCTCCAAAAAAATGTGACAAGATCCCCACCTCCCCTGGAAAGACGCCTACAGTTCCTCAGTGAAGCAAGGGGAACCTGGGTCTGTCTTAGACTTCACCAGTCTCATGGAGCGTGGCCCTAAGTTTAGAAATGGCACCAGGACTGCTGCTTTATGTACCAGAACAACAGCTAACAGTTGCAGGGGATTTTAGCACATATTTCTCTTGTGGGCACTACCCACATATTTAGCTGTGTTGCTCATTCCACAAATGTATGATCTTTACAAGTTGTTCCTCATTGTAAAAGTGACTGATCAGGCTTTCCAACATTATAAAATACGATACCAGTTGGTGTCATTAAAGGGGAAATAAAAGACTGAAATAGCATTTACAAACTTTCTTTGAGGAGCATATATGTTCAAGACAAAAAGTCAAAAAGACAGTAAGACCGAGTATTTAAGAAGACTTGTTTTATATTCTGTTAGAACAACAGCCAAAGTGTGATGAGTAAATCAGTTTTTATTTTTTACAGCAAATAATAGTCCATATACGATAAATTACACCTGAATAGTATAATAAACTCAGTGTGTAATTTTGTGCTAATATATATTACTTCATGTATGAAAATTTAAGTTAAAGTGTACTTTGTATACCATATAAGTTATAACTTTGATTAAGGAGACATTATGTTGCATTATCTATTTTTTCACTTTATTTTTTTCAGTTAATATGTGTATGGACTGTCATCTCTAAAATGTGAGGAACCCTTGTTGAGATCTCATTTTTGATCCATAAAATACTGAATATGGAATTATTGTTTCAAGTATTATGGCTCTAAACATGTTTTCGTTTCAAGCATTATGGCACTAAACATGTTTTGGTATCAAAGAAAACTTAAAATAAATAATTAGTATCATCCAAAAAAATATGTTTTGCATTTTCTTTAAATAAAACGTATGTAGGCAAAAGTAACAAAAACGTGACTTAAACTAGCATTCATTTTCATCTAAAACCAATTATTGTAAAAAGCAGAGTGAGGGAGCAGCACATAACCCAAAGTTAGAAGCTTTATATGGGGGAGGGGCATTAGTCAGTCACCACATCGCTCGTGAACATACAGTATAATACAAGTGACTGGTGAAGTGAGTCAGCCTGGCCATGTGTGACTGTGGTTTCACTGCATGTCCTTCACTCAAGCGTGACAAAACAAATAGATGTGGGATAAATGAGGAACTATAAGAGCGGGGCTCTGCACAGTTAATCTACATGGGGCTGAGGGCCAGGGGTGCTTTATGGGGCGGTGGGAGTTAGGGAGATTCTGAAGGCCAAGGCCCAGCAGAGGCCCTTAAACTTATAAAAATATTGGTCACTTTTTTTCGCAATAAAAATATATGCGTACATGTAACTTTCAGTCATCTTCCATCAACCAACCCCCATCTCCATGACATGGTTTGGTCCTGAAACTGAACCTGTACAGGGATGGAAGTATTGATACTGCAGCAGACCTTTTTAAAAAGAGACGTGAGCAAATATCTCAAAGTAATGAATGGTTACTCCCAGACATTTATAAAGACATTACTGAATTCAGATAGGATTGTACCAGTATTTGTGTTGAACATAAATTATTGTTTTCACTGATTTTTCATGATCTTGGGCAAAGTCTCACACAGTGTCTTATTTTTTCTTTTTTTAAATGATAATTCATAAGAACTTGCAGTAAAAAACAGTTCACTTCTGAGCAACGTTATATAACTGGCATCAAAGCATTTATCACAGCATGTAGATTTATTAGTTATTATTTGTGTCACTCTAGCTTTAAAATTGAGTCTGCATTAAAACTTTCAATATATTTTAAGACAGACATATGATCTTCTATTTACTGTAAAAATGAAATCATTGTAACTCATTTACTTTTATTTAATTAATGTTATTTAAGGACCACTGGGAATTCAAGGCCATGTCAGCAGAAGTTACACTTCCAGTTTGTGACTGAATATGAAGATATATTTTGACTACTGTACATTTTTTAATGCCAGAGGAGCTTTTCATTTAAAAATTTGACCAATTAGAAAAAGTTTAAAAGAAAAAAAGAACATTAAGATTTAGAAAGATGCCTTTTGGATCATTTTTTAAAGAGGATTAAAGTTTTTTCACATCAGGCCCTCAATACAACCCATTGAAATATACAGTTTATAATGTAACACAAAGTTGTAGTTATTTAAGCATAAACTGGGTTTTTGCTGGGTGTAACTAGAGCAACAACTTCAATTCAGTTTGGGGTCTTGTGGTGCAGCCTGATGTATTATCCTTTCATGAGGATAATACAGCTCTTTGTTGCACCCCTGTTTAGTAGTCACATGTAGTATGACTTCAGAATTTCCATTATTATTATAGTAGTTTAGTTTAGTTTAGTTTAGTTTAGTTTAGTTTAGTTTAGTTTAGTTTAGTTTAGTTTAGTTTAGTTTAGTTTTTGTTCCTTACATGAAAGTTGACAACAAAATATGTACAAAAGTGCAAGGTGCTCATTACATTTTCAAATAAACACATCCATGATAGGAGAGAAGCAGCAAGAAGAGAAATGTCTCTTATATTTGGCAGACCCTACTTGAACAGTTTTTTTTTTTTTAAAGAAAAAAAGATGGTCTGACATCACATACAGTTGATTTTTAATGGCCCACACCAGCAGCTCTTTGACTATAACAACAAAAACAAGCAAAACAAATACAAATAAATAAAATAAAATAAAGAACCCATAAATATACAAATTTACAGCTCAAAACAATTTATACTTAACACAACAGTTTCAAGTGCATATGGACAATTTTTTTTGCATTTGTACATGTTTTTTAATTGATGAGTATATGTACAACCCTGTAAGTCCTGTAGTTGGGAATTCCATATTTTTACACCCACACCCGAAGTACACATTTGTTTTAAAGTCGTACGAGCAACTTGGTGCTTAAGTATGCCAGACCCAAACCAGTGCATATTTTTTTCCTCTTTGTTTTGTTTTCTTACCAAGATTTTATATAATTTTTACTGTCCTTACAGTGTAACAAAGAAAATGATAAGGCTAACAATCGTAATGCTGTTACAATGATGAAGTGGTGCAGGAATGAGTTAGAAAACACATAAGTTATTTAACATCATAGAAAGTGTAGGGATTTTAGCTTTTTTGATAAATACCTGAAATAAGGCCAGTGGTAAACACATGCATATGAGATTTAAATGTTTACTTTTGCAAAATAAAATGCATCTGATGTTGTCCTGCTTTTGAGATTAAGAGTACATTGAGTTTTTAAAAGGATGGTTGCTAACGGACTGCTAGCATGAACCAGGAAAATGGCTATGCTTAATGAAAAGATTTCTGATCATTGATGGTGATAACTAGCACTCCAAGACCCCCCAGACCACAGGAGCCGCAGGACCTCAACAAAACCAGTTGAGGGACATGTCGCTCACTGTTCTGGATCTCCAGAGGAAGTATCAAAGGCATAATATTAGTGGGGGGTGGGGGGGTCGGTACACAGGGACTCAACAGGAGACAAGAGCACTGCAAGGGTCTCTATCTTTGTGTGTTTACGTAACACATGCTAAGTCCAGCTTTCCGCTAGTCACCCAAATTGTATAGCACCGTGAACTAACACAAATATGACCTCCTCATGGAGTTGATGTGAATGTCTTGTGGCGTAAACGTGATGGGGCTTTATTGTGCTGCTTTTGCGCAAATGCACAGTGAGAAAGGCTTGAGTGACATTAATTCAGCTTTGCTTTAGTCTGTCAACCTAAAGGAATTACACTTGACCTCTGTTATTATTATTGTTATTATAATTATCCCCTACACCTGTGAATATCAGTTGGCGGTCATAGGGCCACATACGGCCCCCCATGGCATTTTTGAACCAAGAACTGTTTCCCAGTTTTATCTGAAATGACTTCATATTGGATTTATTTAACAGAAATCCACCTGTAAGCCATCAGTAACACATATTCAAACAACGTTACAAATATACTGGCATCAAACTCAAGGATGGACAACATGACAGTCCCAAGTTGCTCACACTGCCGCGTCAGTGGCATTTAGATGGGATTAAAAGGGTAGATGTGTTTATTCATACTGGTGGACCTCAGGACCATCAGTGAGTGAGAGTGAAAGTGAGTGTGAGTGAATGACGAGATGTGACCTGCAGTATAAAAGCACTTTCAGTGGTCAGGAAGACTTAAAAACAACTCTATAAACTCAAGTCCCTTTACTATTTATTTAAGAGGCTAAAATATCTTTATGAGCCTGGCAGCAGTATTGGCAGGGGGCATCTTTTGCCCATCATCGTTTGATGACATTTATAAAAAAGAGAGGTCCTTTAGAACTCTTGTTAGAGGGGATGTACATTACAACATTATCTGAACATTATCCGTATTGGCAGATGTGAAAATGTTTAGTGATATTTACAGCGGATCTTTTGACTGTACATTTTGGGCACATTCATTCCATATATTTTTTGTATTATTAGCAAAATGTACAAAAAAATACAAATTCACCTCATAATCACCGAATGTCCACTTTTATAAATCAAAAGTATTTTTTATTAAAGAACAAAACACAAATAGAGTGTCACCATGAAAGAATTAGGTCAACTTTAGTAACTTGGAGACTTTCTGCTCTTGACAAAAATTACCGGTATTGATATCAGTGATAAATAACTCAGAAATATTGGCAAAAGTTTGATATTTTGCATCCCTTCTTATTATAGGACATATGATTCTTTTGTGCATTTTGCTTAATGCCTTGATGGCATATACAGATATTTGAGTCTTTAAAATAAAAGGTTATAAAGTAGGACCAATTTTTAATCTTCAGATTTTTAAAAAAAATCAATGATAGGTTTAAAGGATCAGAGACTATTGAAGCCGTATGATAGCTGAACAGTAAATGATAGATAAAAACATGCCAAATGCTTAAAATGGTTAAAATGTCAGAAGGTTACCTTGACTACCAAATTTAATTTACTATTTATTGTGTTTTCTCCGCTGTCTAAAGCTTATTTGTGTCGTCAAGCAGAATAACTTGGCTGTAATAATTATAGGCATACCACTTTTAGAGTGTATTATATCATATACATATGTTATTTGCTTGATGGGTGCTTGGTTTGAGAAACTTATGGAAAAAATCAGGTAGCACTTCTGGTGTGACCTTTTACGAATTTTTACTGCAAACTGTAAAATAGGACAAGGAATATCTCAGATGTTGACTATGATGAGTGGGACAGCAGTGCGTCAGAGATCATGATGAAACCTGAGTGTCAGAGGCAGTTCTCACGTTACAAACAGGGCTCTGCATGACAGACTGCCGTGTGGTCTGGATGAGTGGTAGTAGAGACTTCAGCGGCAGGCCTCTGCTTGAAAGGAGGGCCTCACCGCATTGAACGCATTCCTCTCTGCCCCCCCTCCTCCTGACATCTTAAAATAAACCCCTTCTTCAACCAGTGGAGAGAGAGGAAGGCAGGAGTACTTTTATTATCTCAGTGTTAAGCTCGTAGTGTTATTTCATGTCTGTCATGAGGGAATTAATGCACTGTACAGTGTAGCCTGGTACAGTATGAACACTCCCAGTAATAGAGCAGCAATGAACCCTTAAACACAATGGTGAATTTATATTTTACCTTCTATTGTCTGGAAGTCTGAGGGATTTTGAATGAGTTCTCAGTCTAATGCCTGAAATAAGATGGTGGTACACACAAGCTTAAGAGGTTGTATTTTTTTTCACATCACAAAATACTCTTGTAATGATCTGCTGATGAAATTAAAGTTTTTTAACATCTTGCAAAACATGGTTTCTAACAAGTGGCTTACTAGGACTACAGAGTTTGTCAGGCGAATTGCATTCATTGTTTTTTGTTTCTTTTTAATTTTGAAAAATAATGTTTGACTTACACTTGATACCACCGTCGCAATTAATGTAAGTAGTTGAAACTGTGAAGAATGACTTGTACAGAGGAGGTAAATGAGTAAAATAAAAGCTGGACTCTTGGTGGTGGCAATACTGAAGTCAAGCTGATGCTTCAAATACATGGGGCAGACGTGGCCGTTGAACAGGCCGGGTGTATCTGGTGCTGTGTAGTTCCTAGAGCACCTCCTCTTTTTGCATTCTTATAGGAAATGGAAATAAAGTAGGGTTTGTTCAGCACATTGTACCAATGTTTGAGTTTATACTTTTGCTGATTACATTTATGCTTTAGAACTGTAGAAAATATTTTTTATTTATGAAGATTGTCTTGATCAACAAAACTCTAGAAAGTCTCATAAACTTTTTTTCCCCACCAAAGAGTACAATACCAAGTGAAACAACTCATGATCAATTATTAATTTAACTAGCAGCAGAATAAGACAGAAATAAAATGATTACAAACACAGATAAAGCCATCAATACAGAGTCACAGAACAGAAAGTAAAGAGCCAAAGCACTGATAATCTGAAGCATCTTCCTCTAGTGCCTTTAATCTGCTCCCTCATGGACACATTTTCCTGCAGCAGATTCCAGTTTTCCTGATTATTTAACCAGTCTGCTCTGTGGTAATTGATCAATTCAGTACCATGTTGTCAACAACTCTGTTTTCATTCCACAGTCTCTGCACTGCTACCCTGAGCCAATGGTTTGAACTGCCAACCAAACATTGATTAGACATCACATGGGTGGGTCTATTTGGGAGGACTTGCAGGACGAACTGTTTCAGACAGCTACTGGTGCTGTCCCAATGCCACAGATTTTTTTTGTCTTGTGCATAGAAGTTCTCTATTATGCTGAGAAGATGTTAAACAAATCAAAAGGTGTATAAAACTGGGTAAAGCATAATATGGGCTATTTAAAGTGCAGTAGACAAGGGGATTTTTTTTATTTTTTAGGACCTCTTTTAACAGTCCTTTAATTAAACTAGAAAAATCATTAAATTTTTATTTTCATTTGAACTAATTTTGGTTTTACAGTACAAGATAAAACACACTGTATTTGAAGTCATTTAATGTTTTTGTTTGCTTCTGGAGCAAGACATTATGCAGCCTGTCCTCTAAGTGGGTCATGACCCCTTTTGTAGTTCGTAGAATTATGTAGTATGTTTTTATGTTTTCTGACAGTTTTCTGTTTTAACCACAAGTTAATCTTTGGTCCAATTTCAGATCTATAAATACATGAAATACAAATGTATTATGATTTTTCTTAGATATTTAGATCCAAAACAGTGCAGTGAATGCAGTGATGCTGCAGGTGTGATGTTGTACAGTGTATGACTCACAATGACTCATGGAAAAGGGAAATGAATTGCCTGACTTCAATAATTATTCACCAGCAGAGTGATAGCATGTCTGTTTTGTGGAACTACCACCCCTCCTTCATTGTGTAGCTGTATCTGTATAGGAAGTCAAACTATGTATTTAAGCACGAGTGCGTTGCTCATATACATGTGGAGGTGTAGCGATGACCACAGCTTCTTTTTTAGACTGAATGTGACACCCCTTTCCTTCCATCGAAAGCAGTAACTTCTTTTTTCTGAGCAGTCACTGCTGGTCAAACGTGTTGTCACGAGGTGATCTGTGCCTCAACTACACTTCTGCATGAATTTTGTGTGAACACCAGGGACAGGGACAGGGACAGAGGGGAAAGGCCTAATAACACCCCTCCATTAAGCTGTAAGGTTTATATTGTGTTATTTTCTCAAATAAATCACTTTGTTTTCTATATTTATAGTCTGACAAAGAACAGATCTTTGATTGTTCCTTATGGCTGGTTAAACTGTCCACAACATGTGCTTCTACATCATGAATGAAGTTTTGTTTGCAGAGCGAGGAGCTCTTGTTCATTAACTGCCCTGCCAGTTCTTCATGGAAATGACACACCTTGGTCAAACATGCGGCTTTCCCTGCTTCGTTCAAACATGAATTGTAAAACACACAAACAAATGAAGGAGTATAAGAGCGGGACAGGAGACAAAAAATGTGAGAGGAGGAAGACAATTTTCATTCTTCATTAAGAAAAACAAATGTCAAAAAGATGAGAAATTAATCAGAATGTAAGGGAAAATATTTGACCCCAAAATTAAAATGTTGAAAATGACATAAAATATAATTTTGACTTTTTTTCTTCCAACATTTTATCCTTACTTTTTACTTAAAATTCAGACTTTTTTTCTCAATATCATCCTTTTATTGCCAAAACTCTATTCAGCATTATTTTCAAATCTTGTGACTTTTTCTGGTACTCTTAACATTATTATCAACATGTTGCCTTTTCTTTTGAAGTGCATGATGAAAAACCAGAAGTGCTCTGAGAAAGCAAACCTACCTTATTTGCACTTTTTACAAATCCTTGTAAAAAAAATCCTGAATCCACATCTGAATTCAGATAACCATCAAATATAATTAGTTCTAATGTCTAGTTCTCCTTGTGCCATTCCCTAAAAATGTTATCAAACTCTATTGAGAACTTATTGAGTTATTAGCAAAATGTGGGAAAACTGCCCTTGCAATGTTAAAAAAAAGAAGAAATCCTGGATCCGCATCTTGATTTGGATCACCACCAAATTCAAATCACTTCCTCCAAATGGCATGACACATTTAAATTAACCTGAAAATGTCATCTCAATCGGTTCATAGGTTTTTGAGTTATCCTGATCACAGAACAAACAATCTTCACTAAAATCATAACCTCCCTGGTTGAGGTAAAACTCCCTCTTTTCTTATTTTCTCTGTCTGATCCCAGACCGTAACGTTCTCCCATACTCCTTAAACTCAGTTTATTAGGCTTTACCGATACAGACTGACCCATAAAGATAATCTGTGTTTGTCAGAGGTAAGGCTTAATTAAACATTTAATGTAAACCATGTAAGTGTAAACATTTGCGGTCTCAGCCGTCTTGCACGTGACATGAAGCAAAGAAGTTCCTGAAATAAGCTGACATGCCATAAACCATTTATGATGTAGTGGCTTGTTGTGTTTGTTCCGCTTTTTTCCTGAATGAAATACTGACGACAAATCAACAATTAATTGATCATTTTGTTTAGACTCTGACCGCAGCGCACTTTCTGTTTTTTATTATTGAAGGCTGCACTTTAAAATGAAGTTTTTCAGATCGTGCTCATGTTGATTTATGGCAGACAAACATGTCTGAGTCTAAAAGTGTTGCCGTGTCACAAACTGTCAAAGGTCGCAGAAGTAAGTTCCCTGTAACGAGCTTCTTAAAAATACATTTAACTCCTCAACATGACACTGAATGTTTCCCCATTTTGGTTGTCTCACCAGTACTGGAAAATCCAGCTTCTAAAATTCACTTGCAATGGTCCACACTGACATTTTACATTTGGATAATGTCAGTGTTATTTTAGGCATTTTGTCAGGATTGTCAAGAGCACGATGTAAAACTGCTTTTCTAAAAGGAGAATGACTGCCAAGACCCTTAAACCTAATCACCTTAAGTCAAAGTGGACAGTCGTGGTTAGTTTGATAAAAAAAATACCTTAAAGAGTTCTTAAGACATGGCTCTTCAACTACAAACAACCATGAGACTCCCTGAGGCTGACCTTGACCTTTGACCTATTACCTCCAGAATCAAACCACTAAATCCAAGAGGACATTATATAAAGTTTAACTTAAATTTCTACTAGTTTTCCTTAAATGTTGAATTCGCATATGAAAAGCTACAAAGCCACATTATGTTGACCTTTGACTTATGACTTCCAAAATGTAATCATATTGTATGTGAGTAGAGTGTTAAACAAATGTGCATATTACCCAAAGAAATGGTGCTTCAATATTTCCACACACAGACTTGTATTGATCAATTTAAGCATGAAAGGTTATGCTAAATCCAGGGCTAGGTCTGACCTTCTGTGCACTAGTTTTGATTTGGAGTGTGGACTCATGCTGCAGCGCTGTGTGTGAGAGAAAAATATTTATCACAATCCCTGTCGTTGTGGACTAACAGGTGTACAGATTTATAGCTAAACATTAGGCATAGCATTTTAAGTGCATTTTGTATTGTACTTCACCTCCTGTAAAACGTATCATTTTAAGTGATGGCGATCAGCGTGAGCTTTCAGCAGGTTTTTTGATTTACATGTAATAAATGAGCCGTTTTTTTTTTCAGACCTCGTTTATTTAAAAATAAATAAAGCATCTGCTTTCAGGAAAAACAAACCTTACAAACAGTAAAATCTCTGCAGCTGTTACTGTGAATGAGTAAGCAGAGAAAATAAAATGTGTAGCTGTTCAACAGGAAACTTTAAGAGGAAAACTGAATGATGTATTGTTTGGGTTTGTAGTGTAAATCATCTATAATGAGATCTGTTCACTAAAACCTGCCCTGCCCACCAATCATCTATGAAACATGTACATAATTTTCTTAAAATGCTATTTTATATACAATGAAGAGGCAAAACTTTGGTAAAATACCCTAGTTTGCATGGCCAGTAGAGGGGCGCAAGTAAAGGGTGAGCAAGAGTGAGGTCACAGAGGTGGTTAGAAAGAAACAAAAAAAAGGGTGATATCTACATTTACTGCACTCTCTCATCTTTTTCTCTTTTCCTTTTACATCATTGGTTTTCTTTTTTCTTTTTCTGTTTTTTTCTGCTGCTCTTTTTTTCAGATGAAGTCACATGTGTAGTATTTACTTAGAAATACTTTCATACTTCTATTAATAAATTTATATTATTTTCATTTGTTGTCTTGATTGGGCTCATACACTTATGAAATTATTGACTGGACCTGAAGGGGGTGGGATGGGGTATTGTGGGACAGTTAGTTAGTTCATTTCTTCGAATAATGTCATTAATTCAGCTCTCTAAGTTAAAAATCAATGAAAATATTTTTTTTAAATAAACATGTTGTCAATCATCTGTGCTTATGGAACTCAGTTTATTAAGGAGTTAAATGTACAAAACTTTATTTTCTCATTTTAGCCCACTGATACAGTTCAGTTTTTAAAACAGTTTCTGTGAAATGATTATGGACTTAATGGGAGAAATTAAAGACCTTAAAAGGCAAAATGAGGAAAAGGATAAGAGAATTGCTGTCCTGAAATACCGGGTATCAGAATCTGAGCAATACTCCAGACTAAATGATGTCATTGTCAATGGACTGGAAACCACACACCAGTCGTATGCAAGGGCAACAGTAGCAGCAATTGGTGATCCACCTGAACAAGAGTTCCTCTCCTTAGAGCAAGAGGTTATTGCCTTCTTCAATCGCAGGGATATAAATGTGGAGAGTAAGGATGTAGAGGGATGTCACCCTCCCTGAAGGAAGAACAAAAAATGAGAAACCTGCTATTACTATTCGCTTTGTCAATAGAAACCAGAAGAATGAACTGCTCAAACAGGGACGAAAACTGTTTATGTAAATTTAAAGGCATTTCAGTCTAATTCAGTAAAAGGTGTTTGAAATACATAACACAGAGCTAAAACTCTGTATTGTTTCTCTTTCCACCAGCCTGGTCCTGTAATCAAGCAAGATCTGGAGCCCCTGGTACTCCCACCACTGTCCAATCACCAAGCAACAACAGGTGACTCCTCCACTGTAGAAGATATACCAGCCCTGCCAAATATCCAAGCCTCTAATAAAGAAGAAGAAACCTCCACCTCCCTCTTTAGCTCAGATGAAACCTGTACTCCCTCTCCTTTCCTTATCTTATCATCAGACAGCCACAGTCTTGGAGAGGCGCCCACTGAAACTGTGAAAGAGGAGACTATGGGAAATGTCACAGGCAAAGAGGGTGAACCTGAGGCAGAGGAAGGCCTTTCTTTCAATCAGTTACATGAAGAAGAGAAAGCTGAAGTGAAATCAGACCAACAGGCAAGCCAGGATGTACACAGATCTGAGTTTACTGAACTGACTGCTTCCTCTGTGGAAGAGAGAATAGAGCCATGTGAGTCTATGACACCAGATCAGGTGCTGTCACCCCTTTGTGAAGAGAGAGATAATTTAGAAGAAGCTGAGCAAACTTCATCAAGCCAGGAAATTAATGTAGGATATCTGCCTGATGCAGCAGCTTTGAAGAGTTTTGAAGAGGGCGACCTAGAAATACAGCAAAAATGCTCGACTTTGTTGCAGGAAGAAAGAGCAGAGGTCCAAGATCTGAGTGTAATACAGAGTACTTATTCAGCTCTAAGTAGCAGTGAGGAAAGTCCTGCTGCTTCAGAGACAAAAGGCTTGTGCAACAACCTGGGAACACAAGAGAAGGGAGGTTTAGAAATGGTAAACACTGAAGCAAACCAAGAGAGATTACCATTTGAAATGGTTGCAAGGGAGCTGGAAGAATCAGAGAAACTGTCAGAGACACAAGACAATGAAGGTAGTGTAAGTGTTGTAGAAGAGCAAAGGGATGTTGGACTCAAAGATGGTGTTAAGTGGCAGCAGGAGGATATTCCACAAATTCAAATATCTACCACAGAAGACTTAACAGATATAATACCAGCCAGGCCTTATCGAAAACCATGTGAAGACTTCATAATCCCCAAAATTGAAATAATGGAGCCTGAGCACAAAGAGAGCACTCTTCCCCTCACTATCTTAGCCATGGATGAGCTTGAATCTGAGCCTGCAGTTTTGCAAAATGATGACTCACAACATGTGTCTGATGAAATAATGGCAAAAAAGAGCATGACTGATCCTCCAAACCTGATAGACATGCAGAATGATTATAACCTGTCAACCGAGGAAAAAGTCAAGGAAGTTGCACAATTGGGTGACGAGACTGAAATGCTTGAGCGAGAGCAGCTGCATGTGGTTAGCAGTGAGCAGCCCCATCCCGTGGCGTTAGCATCCATTCCTGTTATAAATGTTTTATGTTCTGATGACAAGGAGGATGGCGTGTATGTAAACAGTGGTGATTCAGATACACAGCAGCCTTTTGAGACAACAGCAGTGCCCCTGTTTGTGGTGCCACCCATATCTGTTACTTGTTATGAGAGCGATTCTGGTCTTAGGCGACCCACCCAGGCTGAGGTGACAAAAACAGGACCTGCAGCTGACATGCAAAGGGGAATAGAGAATGATGTTGGCGATGATATGAGCTCTTATCCTGAAAAAACTCAGAGTGGAAAACTTGGGCTGAAAGAAGCAGCAGATAACAGCATAGAGGAGAAAATTCCATCTTTGCTTTGTGAAGCTCTGATGCCAAAGGTTGGAGACAGTGTGCCATCATTCAGTAGAACAACAGAAGATGACATTATCCCTGATATAATGAAAGCAAAGCCCCCTAAAGAGGCCAAAACAGACTATTTGATGTCTTTGGAGGACTTGCAAAAAAACAAATCATCTGTTGAAAGACTCTCCTCCAAACCTCCCACATACCCATCACTGAGCCCAGCCAGCCTTCGTAAATTCATGTCCAAAGTCACTCCAGACTCAGACAGTGGGATCGCAGGGAGTGACAAGGCAGACGAAGACCTCAGCGGAGGCTCAACCCCAACGTCTTCCCTGTCCTGTGAAAGCAGCCCCCGCCTAAAACGTAGGGACAGTCTGTCTCTCATACGCTCAGCCACGCCAGAAGAGCTGGCCTCCGGAGCTCGCCGTAAAATATTCATCCCCAAACCAAAAGATGATGAGGGAGCTGTGGTTGGTTCACTTGAAAAGAAAGAGAGCCCCTACATGTCGCCTAGCCAGGCACGCAGAGCAGCATTACTGCAAGCTCCTACAGGACAGAGCACGCCACCCATGGAGAGGCGTTCCCCGCTGCTGAGCCGCAGAAAGATCACCCTGGAGGTGCCAAAAGTCGTGGAGGAGACTCCAAAGGAAGAACCAACCAACATCAAAAAAGAGGAGAAACCAGAGAAGAAGCTAGACCCCTTGAAAGGTAAAGGAAACTCGTCAGTTTTAAGAGATTTTTTACCTAAAAATGATCAAATAGAATAAGTTTTGCATATATATGATAAAAGTTGAGTTGCTAATGATGTGTTTCCACAAAGCATTTTGGTTTGGTATGGTTTGACAAGAGGAAAAAGAAGTCAGTAAACACAAGCACATCAGTGGTTCAGGTGCTGAGTCATGAAAAATCTTAGATGGCAAACAAAAAGACTTGCAACTCTGTTGCTCCCAGTAGTTAATGTTTTTCTTTATTTCACCATTAAAAACACACAAGGTTTGAAGCCTGGCCTGGCTCTTCCTCAAGTGTCTCTGCTAAGCAAATACAGATGCTATTCATTTACCAGTTTCAAACAGTCCTGCTTGTGGTCGTGGATTTCAGTGTTGTTTTCCCCGAAAGCCCTGAAGGTACTGAAATCATAAATGTAATACTCAAAAAAGTGATACTCATATACATAAAAGGCATTCAAAAATGGCCTTCCTCGGTTACAGCTGCACTCTTTTTTTGTCTGTTTCTCTGACATCTTTTATGAACTCTGAGACCAGCTGCATGTGGTGAAATGGCATATAAGTCTGCTTTATATGGCAATCATTGAGTGAAGTCACAAAAACATTTGAACAACAATAAGCAGCGCCAAGCTACTGTATGTTTGGCCAAAGATCCCCTAAGTAGAGCACTCTACCCATGTCTTATATGTATTTTGGCGAAGGTTTAATAGCGGCTCATCAATATGTTCAGACACAAAACAAGACCAAACTGCACTAAGCTGCCACACTTTGTATGAGTGTTGGTGCTTGAAGAAGATGGTAAACAATGCAATTTCTAATTAAGACCTTGGGAAAGAGAAAATGAGCATGGTTTGTGCTGCTGAGAGCCATTTCTTTTTGATCATCAGTAAGGTACGAGCTTTATTTTCTATAGGAGACAATATTTTGTTTTATTTTTAGACCTAGCCAAAAGCCTTTTAAAAATAGACCACATGTTGCTGTCGGCCTGTGGGTCTTAGTTTGGACACACTTGTTATACAGTTCATTGAATACATAAATACTCTTAAGATACTTTCACACTTAATATGTTTGGCTTAGTTTATACACACTCTGGCTATCGAACTTTTTCAGTTAGATTGTAATTAGTTAATGCTCAGAAAAATCTGAAGCAGATGAAGGTACCAAACTCCTGTGACAGGGAACATGGTTTGCTTCCAAGTGCACCAGAATATGGTGCACTTAATCAAACAAGGCCTCAGTATGGGAAATGAACCAAAAGCAGTGCATCATGGGTTGAATTTCATCCAACATTTAAGACTAATGTAGAATTAATGAACAATATCAAATAGGTAAGCAGAGTTCAGCCCTTATTAGCATTGCTGTCACCCATGGCCCTGAGCCAAATAGGGTCTACCAGAGTGTGACAAATGTGGTTTCATCAAATACCACCTAACATAACTTGACTTTTTTTTAATGACTCAAAACACTGCCAATCTGCTTTGCTCTACCAGAGGCTTTGCCTTCAGCACAGTTTTGTATTATGAGTCATAGTGCAACAGTGTGTAGGATGACCGGAGAAACTTACAGCAGCTACAGCCCTTATTATTAGTGAGTAGCTACATTACACAATATCTGACAGGCTCTGATCTGCCCCACAGTGTGGTGTGAAAATTAATTAAACTAAATGAAAAAATTGCGCCAATGACACAGCATCACAGCTGAATCAAACCACCAAACCATATATGAAAGTGACCTCATTTTGTCAAAACACAGATCTGATAAGCATGCCACTGTATGAGGGGAAGTGGAAACATAAGACCTTCTCCTTTCCCCAGTACAGTATATATTTACTTTGACTACACTCCCTTCTCTCACACACCAACAGCTCCACAGGTCATCCGAAAGATCAGGGGAGAGCCGTTCCCAGATGCCTCGGGACACCTGAAGCTGTGGTGCCAGTTCTTCAATGTGCTCAGTGACTCCACCATAAAGTGGTCCAGAGATGAGGAAGAAATACTAGAGGTGAAGAGAAGGTAAATCCCCCTCTCGTGGTTACAGCTCTCACACCATTCTCACCACCTGTGACATGCAGTATGTTTAAAACAATGTAAGAATTAATACTGTAACTTTTCACCATTTTGCTGCTATTATTTTGAGGCTTTCCAGCTCAACATGCCCATTAAAAAATGATAATATATGAAACAATAATGCTACAAGGACTCAGAGTGTAGACCATGGCCCTCTGTTTGTCTCATACTCTCACTGCAGAGACGTCACACTCATGTGGCTGTGAACCCCACAGCTGTGACACAGAGAGGTGAATCTCTGGCTAGACACAGAAACTGTAACCCGACACAATATTTTTCCCATCTGCAGGGGGCATTAAAGGTCTATATATGTGAGTCGACTGCTGCCTCAGCACACTGCCATCACAGTGTTACAGTGACACCTAATGGGCTGTTTATGAGCCTGTGTAGTGTGGTTAAGCTCTGAGGAGCCAAAAACATGTTCATAACTGTTTTCTCCTTTTTCTGTTGTTAAGTGGAGGAGATGAGAGCCAGGTAGCTCTGGCAATTGTTCTTGCATCCAGTGAAGATTGTGGTGTTTATGGCTGCTCCATCAAAAACGAATACGGCTCTGACAGCACCGACTTCCTGCTCAGTGAAGATAGTAAGAGACTGCATACCAGAAAATAATCAAATGTTTGACTGAAACTTATCTTTTTAATGTCAAATCCATTTGTGTTTCACAGTTCTTGCTGAGATTCTTCTAAGAGATGATTTGGAAGGTAATTTCTATTTGTTATGTAACATTTTCTATATTCTCTCTCAGCTACTGTTCATTGAAACATCTGGTTCTTTTTCTTTCAGTTGGAGAGGAGATTGAGATGACACCACTGTTGTTCACCAAAGGCCTGGCCGACTCTGGCACCTGGGGTGGCAAATACTTTGGCCGCATCATGACTGAGGAAGTAAACATTGGGGAGGGCTGTGCTCACAAAGCCAGTAGAGTGAAGGTCATTTATGGCCTAGATCCTATCTTTGAGTCTGGAAGTGCCTGCGTCATGAAAGTCCAAAATCCCATCCCTTACGGGACCAAACAAGAGAGCAACCTTGCAGAGAGAAATCTACAGATTACTAAGCAGGTGAGTGTTGGAATCAGTATTTAGAAATCATTGATAAATCACACCCAAGCAGCAACCTTTGGTATTAGAAAATGGATGTACAATATTTCAGATTGTCCGCTTATGTTTGGCTGTATTTCTTTTAAGATTATTTTTTATGGGCCTGCCTTTATCATAGCAGACTGGTCACGGGGCAGCAGGGATAAATTGGGCTCACATGCAAAACTTCAAGGCCACCAGTGTCCTGTAAAAATGCAGATTTAACAGTGGGAATAAAAGTGTTTACAACATGGTTCGATGAACAATTATGGTAGGTTAAAACCTTATTTCCCTCGATAAAGCAAAATTATTGATACAGGACAGTGAGCTGCTCTCTCTCTCATTATATTAACATAGGTCTGCTATTCACAACCAATCCTCCTCTAACTATAAACCAATTTTAATTATCCAAATCATTAAAAAGGGAAATTTTCTGCTGTGTTGAAATCTGTGTTTTGAAAAGCTGAAGCGTTAGAGGATTTAATCCACACTATTTGTACTTAAATGAGCAGCATGCCTTACTCACCTGCTGGTTGACATGTGCTCAACAGCGACCTTTGTCTCATGAATGTTTCAAAGAAACAGCTTTCAAAGAATAAGAAAATGTGACACACAGTAGGATAAAAAAAGAACAATTGTTTATCTTTTCAAGTTGAGAGGCTCAGCCAAAATGTGAGTCCTGGTGTAACATAAAAGACAGATTGTGAAAGATGTATGATCTACTATGATGATTACTTTTGTTAAGGGGCTGGAATAATAGTATGGGGTACTTTAGCCCCCTTAAGTAATAGTTAAAATCAACTTTAATTTCAGAAGTCCGTTTTCATTCTGGGTAGAGGTGAAGGCCTTTCTATACAAAAACTGTTTCCAGCTAAGGCATCAATATCAATTGTTGATTAATTCCCTTATCAGTGCCTTTTGTGATAAGTTTTTTTAGCAGAAATGATGAAACATCTAAATTGCAATTACAGTTCATAAATCTGCTTAATTTTGTTTGTATGTTTCCAGGAATGCAGAGTCCAAAACATGATAAGGGAATACTGTAAAATCTTTGCAGCTGAAGCAAGAGTCAGGGAGAACTTTGGCTACTCTCTTGAGTAAGTCCTGTTATAAAAGTATTTGTTCTTTATTATGATGTTTAAAAGTCTTTCATTCAAATTTTCCTTTTTTTATGTCCCAGAGTGGTTCCTCAGTATCTGATGTACCGGCCTGCAAACTCAGTGCCATATGCCACAGTGGAGGTTGATCTAAAGGGAGACTATATCCAATATTGTGCAGTCGATCCTAAAGGCAAACTCCTTTCTAGAACAACTTCTGAATTGGAGCAGAAATGCTCTACCTTCCAGCACTGGATCCATCAGTGGACACATGGAAATCTGCTGGTCACACGGATGGAGGGTAAGACGCAATTACTGGAGTAAAACACTATATTACCATGGTGGCCATTGTTCTGAGATGCTGTTTAAGTTGGGAAACCCAAATATTGTCATATTTCACTGTTACATTGCCTGTCTTTTACTGTATAAATACAGTATTTGGATCATGAAAACTGTTTTTTTGGACTATAGAACTCTTAAGATGGATCACAGTACACTTCATGTTCAACATACAAACAAACAAATGTGTTTTTGTCTTCCATCAACGGAAAGCTAACATTAGCATTCAGCCACTATTTTGTTAGCATTTATGTTTGACAATGGCAGACATGGAAAATAATATTTTTTATCAATAAAAAGTCTTTCATTCGAACATGTTGGTATTAATGTTGCACAGCTGCTGGATCCACCTGATTCAATGTATGTATTCAAGCAGATCCATCTTGCCAAGTTCAAATCTACAATTTTGTGAGTGAGACAACAGCAGGAAATGACTGCTCGCACAGGGATTAGCATAGATGCTAACACCTTCAGTATCAGTTTTATCATATCTGGACTGTATTTCTCTAATGAACAACAACACTGAAAGGATTTCTCAACAGAAATTATATTTTCACTCCACTTCTGACATGAGAGTTTGTTTCCCGAGGAGCATAGGTTTTGTATTTTACTTTGCAGCAGTAGAGTTTTCCTACCACATTATCTGACTGGCCCGTATTGAATGTGACTGACATAATGATTGTCCAATCACCTGCAGGATATGCTTTTGAAAGGTTCTGCCATTCCCAAAGACTTTCTATTGACTGTTGTTCAGATGGACTAGTGAAATATATTGGTGTGTCAGGTTATGTTGGTATAGACCTGAACTCAGGTCTAGACTCAAGCACGGTCCATAGACATAATGTAGAGCTGACCAATCACCACAAAGCAGTCCAGACAACCTATAAGAACAGAAAAGGGCCCACATGTGGAAGGGGGCCTTAGAGTGGCATTAACTCTAACAGAGCATTTCAGGCAGTGAGAGATTACAGGTGGATCTGGGGTGAAATTAGATGGGTTTTTTTAACTTGACTGATTGTGATCATACTCCAGCAGTCATCAAAACTGAATATACACCAGAGTTAAGGCAAATTATGGACTAAAAGACTTATCTAATGAACTTTTAGCTGCAGAAAATGGTGATGTAAAATCAGGTAGCAATAAGATCTTGAAAATGACCAACACGCAGCCAGTACAAGACTGTTATGAACCCCAATTCCAGTGAAGTTGGGACATTATGCAAAGCATAATTGTATTCTGTTTTTATTCAAGCAATTAAAACAGAATATAATAATTTGCAAATCCTTTCTGACCTATTTTCAGTTGAATACACTACAAAGACAAGATTTTTGATGAGAGGGGCATGTCAGTTCATCTCAGATGTGCTTGGGCCAGAAAAGCCAGCAGCATTTTTGTGTGTTCCAACTTCGTTGGAATTGGGGTTTGTATATACTAATGAGCTGCCTGTCAGGCAGGGGCGAATATATGGACCCTAAACCAAAGTGTTGCATCCATTTATGAGATAAATACTGTATTAATAATATGTTGTGATCTATATTTCAGGTGTCGAAACAAAGATTACAAATATCAGAGTTGTGACCAAGTCAAAAGGGTTTGTATAAATCTCAGTACACACAAGTTTAGTGATTTGTTTTCTGTCAGAACAGCTGGAACAAAAAGTTTTCCCATGTGTTTCAGATATCAAGGGCTCACAGAGATCGCCTCTCCCGAAGTGTTTGAACAGTTCCTGACTCATCATCAGTGCAACTACTACTGTGGACTGCTCGGCCTTCACCCTCTGAAGACCATGGACAGTCTACAGCAGCCTGCCAAGTCAAAGGGCTCCCGGAGCCCCCTGCTCAACCGCAAGCTGGGATCCAGCCCACAGTTGCAGAGGAAAGGACACAGCCCACAGATGCTGAGAAAGGCAAATTCTAGCCCAAAGGTAACCAAGAAAGTTCAGGAGACAGAGGACAATAAAGCAGGCACTAAAGAAAACCCTGCAGAAACTCCCGAGGCTCTTGAAATGAGGTAGAAAAAAGTACTCTTTTTTTGTTTAAAGAGAGATTTTATTGCTTTAAATGTTTAAGTGTCATCTGTTTTTTCCAGTTTCTAAGGCCAGCAAGACTTGAAGAGTCAGATAATAAGAGTGGAGGGTTTGTTGACCTGACTTGTTAAAGATAAATACTGTGAATTTGTGCCAACACTGCAGTTACATGATGAGACATTTATCCTCTCAGTGTTGTTCAAAAATTTATGAGGACATTTGCAGCAGCGTGCGTGGGTTTAATGACCTCACAGCTCAGACACTGAACTGCAAATTCAGTGTTTTTCCTTAGAAGAGTAAAAATTAACAACGTGCCACAAAAGTGTTGCTTGAAATGCATATCAGATAGTTTGAGGCATGCTTCAGAGTCTTAACAGCTCTAAACGTGGGCAGAATGCTCCATGCTAAATTTGTCGAAGCAAACATGACCGAACTGTTTTTCAAACTGTCAAATATGCACTGACATGTTTTTATTTTTAAAAAATCTATTTCTTTGGATTGATGTTATAAAGCCACAGTCACAAAGAGAACTGAGATGCATGTTCATCTGTGATGTACAGTATGTTTGTAGGCATAATGTTTTTATTGTTTCCTGATTATGCAACATTTCCTTTCCCAGCACAGTTGAGCTCATGCTGTTGAATCACAGCCCAGTATTTGGTCGAATATGTTTGTGTGCACCTTGTCTTTGCCATTATTTTGTAGTATTTCTTTGAGTTTTTATATGTGTTGTGTCTTTCATCAGTTTTCTTACAGTATTTTCAGGAAACGTTGATAAATGTCATGTGCAGAGTAATGAGCAGTAAGGGGCTTACCAGTAAACTCTTTAACTATGGTATGCTGAATCTCATAGACATGCAAATACCGTGTTTAACCAAGCAAAGCTGCTGAATGAGTGTCTAACAGTAATTTGGACCTGAACTATGGACTGTGGGTTAACGGCAGACTCCAAACCTTCAGGAGTTTTTTTGATTGCTCAGTGAGGCACTGTGAAGTTTTAACACTGAAAAATCTCATTTTCCAGGAACAGGAGCTTTTGCCTGTGTCAGTTCAGTCAGAATTAACAGCTTTTCTCACAAACAACAATTCCAGTGAAGTATGGGTGATATGTAAAGCATAAATGAAAACAGACTACAATAAAATGAAAATCATATTCAACCTTTTTTTCAAATGAATACACTACAAAGACACAATATTTGATGTTTAAACTGATAAACTACTACTTTTTTTGCAAGTATTGTTTTTTATTTTGAGTTTGATGCCTGCAAAGTGTTCCAAAAAAGCTGGGACAGGGGCATTTTTACCTCTGTGTTTCATCACTTCTCCTTGAACAACACTCATGAAGCATTTGGGAACAGAGGACAGTAATTGAGGCTTTTTAGATGGATATCTTTCCCATCCTTGCTTTATGTACAACTTCATTTGTTCTTCACAATTGGCCACACAGTCTCAGTGGGAGACAGGTCTGGACTGCAGGCAGGCCACGCTGTTGTAGCACATGCAGAATATGGCTTGGCATTGTCTTTCTGAAATATGCAAGGACGTCACTTAAAAAAGACTGAAGACTAAAAAAGTTGCTAGGTGGCAGCACATGTTTCTCCAAAACTTGTATGGCCCTTTCCGCATTAATGGTGCCTTCACAAAAGTGCAAGTTACCCATGCCATGGGCACTAACACACCCCTATACCATCACAAATGCTGGCGTTTGAACTTTGCACTGATTACAGTCTATATGGTCCTTTTCCCCTTTAGCTAGAAAGGACATGGCATGCATGATTTACAAAAACATGTCTTTGTAGTGTTTTCAGTTGAAGATATGTCATGAAGCATTTGCATATCTATTTATTCAGTTTTTATTTATAATGTCCCAACTTCATTATAATTGGGATTTGAAGGACTTTGTTTTTAATGTTACAATGCCATCGGGGACAAAGTTAAACTTGACAGAGTTTGGAAGTGTATTACTTTGCACAGGTCTTTATAGAATAAATTAAAAAATGTCTTTAAAAAAAAATGAAAAAATGCTGTTCTGATTAAAAAAAGACCTGTTTTTCTCTTTGTTTTTGTTTTATAGCTAAAAAGCATCAATTAGGCAGCCTCTGAATTGCTGAAAGATTTTTAAAAACCTGTTGAATGCTTGAAAAAGGCCCCAACGCCAAAAAGGTGCTCACAAACATCTCTTAAAGAAGTGTATGTATCTTTTGTAGTGCTGTGCTTTAATGTTTACTGTGGCTGCAGATAAATCCCTTGGCATGTTCTTTCCACTGAAGCCAGCTGTGGGTTGAACACACACCTAGCTCAGGGAGTGTCTTCCAACTAAGAGAGGAGTCATAACCTGAAATGGCATCATTAGGGGAAAAGGTTCAAATTTACTGCTGGAGCACATAGTTTCTGAAAGGCTGAGTAAGCACCAGAGGGAGAGGAGGGATTTTTCTTTGGAGGGTTTGTAGACAAGCCATGGACACGGTTTTGGAGTATTTTGCATAATGTGGGACCTTTGAGGTGATACAGGAGTTAATGATCACTAAGTGCCTTCACAGGAGTCCAAATAGCCACTCATTATCTTCAGCTGCTGCTCCTTAAAAAGCAATTTGTGATAATGATGGAGATGTTTTAAATGACGTTACAGTTTAGATCAGCAGACAGGCTGGTGTTTAGGTTTGGTGTCATGAAAAGATTGTATTTTTGTGTACATAAAGTCAAAGGACTGATAATCTGAGGACCTTTGAGAAACACTGTTAACATGAGAGTGAGTGAGAGAAAATGAATGTGAAAGAAGAATAAATGTGATTTATAGCGTGTGCCCTTTTTTTGTTGCCTTATGCCATGTCTGCTCATTTTTAAGAAAATAAATATATAAAAAAAACATGAGTCCAAAAAGAGCTCACATTTTATTTACCACCGGCTTTGGCTGTGTTTAGTCATCAACAGCATCATAAAAAATACAGTCACAGATTTATTTGAAATATTTACATTCGTTAAACTGTTGGTGCCTGAGTGTTTCCTGAGGTATATTTTTCTGACAGTGTGTGTCTCTTAAGTCTGAATAAAAGTCAAAACCCAAATTAATTTATAGATAGTACAAGAAATTTACATTTACCTGTGAAAGTCATAGCTTTACATTTTTACATGAACAGTGAAACAAATATACAAACATGAATTACAGTATAAAATAGGAAGTGTTGTGTCTTTACTTCCTTTACATACAAACTGTATCAGAAAGACCACAACACTCACAACAGCTCGTGAAATACAAAGTGACGTTTGCTACATTGCTCCACACTCCTTCAAATGAGATCGTCCCATTGTTTATGGTGCTGCAACAGAATTAATTTGATGTCAGATCAGTGTGCGGTGCATCAGAGATTCTTTCATTCTTGACCATTTTAATTATGCTCAAAAACATGCACGTGCTTACCTGTCAAAAAGATCTTGGCAACAAGATTGTATATTTACATCTGAGACATTGAAAGCAGCATTCTCAAATAGGCTGACGCAGTCCAGAGAAGGAACAAAGAGGATCCCTGAGATAGGAAGAAAAAGAGAAACATAAGTCTTCTCAGCAGTTTATTGCCAAGTCAGAGAGGACATTTGTACAAAGTTTGACAAAAAATTCTTCAAGGAGATCTGCCATGATCATGAGCACATTTGAACTTGTCCATTCAGAACTGTACCAGTTTGTTTTTGGTCAAAGGGAATATTTTTTGAAAATTCTGAGAAAATCCTGGAAAGTCTTTTTTGAATATTCCGTACCAAAGCAGGTAAAGGACATGGCGCACTTAAACCTTTGATCTCCAAAATCTAATCAGATCAACTTTGATTAGATTTCAGATCGAGTCTTTTTTGCTTTCATTTAAAAGATAAGGATGAAAAATAAAACATCATGACCTTGATCTTTGACCTGCAAAATCCAGCATGTTTATACAAAGTACGTCATATTGGATATTTGTGCAAAGTCTGAAGCAAACCTATCAAAGCATTTTTGTGATAAGAGGTCAAATTTTGGCATTCACAAGCAAAGGATGATCATAAAAGGCAGGCCAGCTGACAGTCTTGGCTGTCTCTTAGTCTTTGTCATGGTGGACATCTGTGCAAAGTGTAATGAGGATCCCTAAAAGCATTGTTGTGATTTTGTATTCACAATATTCAATTCACAGCAAAGTATGATGATAACATTGATGACCTTGATCTTTCACCCATGACCTCCTAAATCTAGTCAGTTTCTTCTTCTTTATCACTTGATAAAATAATCTTTGTGCAGTGTTTCTTGTGAGTTCATCCCTGTGTCATGGTGCATATTTTTGCAAAAGTGGAAGAAAATCCCTCTAAGCATTCTTATGATACTGCATTTACAAAATTGCTTTCAAGAGCAGTGGGTAAACATTAGGATCTTGAACTATGACCATTGACCTATAACCTTCAAAATTTGATTAGATTGTCCTTGAGGCACAATCGAGTTGTATGCCGGTTTGTATATATACATTTACAAGAAGAGGAGAATCAAAAGATTCCATGATCTTGACCTTTGACCTATGAACCCAAATATCTGATCAGTTAATCTCTGAATCCATCTGGTCATTTGGTCAAAGTTTTCAGAAAATCATTTCAAGGCTTTCTGACTTATTGCGTTTACATGACTGTAACCTGCATGGATGTAGGTCAACGGACAGACTATCCAAAAACATAATGCCTCTGCCTCTGTAGAGGAACTTCTATCACATAAAAGACATGATAATCAGAATAACCAAAGGCATCGTCAGGATATATATACTCCTCAAAATAAGTTTGGAAACATTATGTTGGTTGATTATTTCTTCCCTTTATTGATAACAATTGGTATTGTATTTTATGTTGCTGAAAGGCTGATAAGTCACCTTTACAATGAGGTACAGCTTGTAAGAATGGAATGAGCAACACAGCTAAACGTGAGGTTAGCATCATAAAAATGTGCCCAAATCAAATGCACTCAAGGTTGATGTTCTGGTACGCAGAGTAGCAGCTTTTGTTGTCAATCCCATCTCCACACTTAAGACCATGCTCCATGAGGCTACCATAAAGTGGGCACCCCAGGGAGACAACACCCCCAGAGGCTTTCGTCCAGGAAAAAAGGAGATTTTGGCACATTTTAAGTGTGTTGGTAATTCCAGGAATGTGCAATCCTTACAAGTTGGACCTTGTTTCTAATAGGCGAGCAGTCAAGCTTTCCAATGATATACAGTACAATACCAATTCCAATCCAGTCCACTTTATTTACATAGCTCAAATTTAAAAACAAAGAATTTACCAAAGTGGCCCACAGTAACTACAATCAGAAATAGAGCTGAATAAAATAAATCAGGGATAAAAACCAAACAATAAAGACAACTAAAAATGACATACAACACACATAAAAACATAAAAATTAGCTAAAATTAAAAAGGATGAAAAAAAATAAGGATGATAGAGAACAAGAATAAATAAATAAAAACTTGCAGACAAGGACTACATAAAAACAGACAATTGGTACTATTAAAGGGGAGAAATATTCAACTGAAATACCATTTTCAAACTTCTTTGGGGATTATATATACTGTATGTCCCCTCACTTGTACATTACTCATCAGGAGATAGGGCCCAATATGCCAAATCATTGCTGAAAGTCTTTCTTAAACAGACTTTTAGTAGCTTCTGCCACGCATACCTTTTTTTCTTCTTGCTATTAGTTTCTTCTAGCACACAGTACTGAAGTTTTGGGATGTGCATACTTTATTGTACTCTTTATTGTACAACTTAAGTTCTAACATAACTAGTTTCCGTATTGGGTTTGCTGTGGACTTTACACTAAAACTTAAAGGGATATGCAAACTTTTTTTATTGTTTTCATGTCCTGTCTTACTCCTGAGTCCGTGATAAGCAGATAGATACCATTCTTTTAACTGTGCGTCCAGTAACAAGGAAGAGACGGGCAAAGCTTGCCCTCTGATAATTAGCTTAGCTCAAAATATGGGATTCAATAGGTAGTGTTAGCCTGCCTCAGCCCACAGTCATCAGATAAACTCTTCAGCAACTCTAAATGGTCCTGTGTGCTTGTTGTGACTCGTTTTCTTTGCTGAATTATTACGTTATCTTCTACTATCACTGTATTATCTTCTTCTCAGAGGCTTTGTTTCGTTGACCTATTTCCGTAGTGGTTTGCTAGAGATATGACATTTGCAAACGAGTTGAGTCTTTTGAACAACTCTTTTAAGTCAACAATGAGAACCAATTTGCAATTGTGAGTGAGCCATTCGTTTGCGAGCCATTCTTAAATTTTCAGGCAGTTTGCATTTATGAATGGCTCGAAAATGAACGGCTCACTCACAACTGCGAATAGTTTCTCATCATTTTCTTAAAAGAGCTGTTCAAAGACTCAACTCATCTGCAAATGTCTTATCTTTTGCAAAAACCACAGCGGAAGAAGATCGATAAAACAAAGCTCTCTTTAGGAGTAAAGGAAGATAATATGAAGATAGTAGAAGATAACATAACATAACGCGGTAAAAGCGAGTCACAACAAGCACACAGGTTTAGAGTTGCTGAAGAGTTTACCTGATGACTGTGGGCTACCCATTAACTCCCAGTGTTTGAGCTAAGCTAATTAGCGGTGGGCAAGCTCTGCCCATCTCTTTCTTGTTACTGCACTCAGAGTCGAAAGAACGGTGTCTATCTGCTTGTCATGGACTCAGGAGTGAGGCAAGACTCGTAAAAAAAAGGTGGCATATTCGTTTAACACATAACTTATGTAAAGCAGGTTTAACAGGCTTCAGACCAAATGAAAAACTCTTACCTGCGATGCAAGCGTTTACAAGAGTTACACAAGTCCCAGTGATCATAGCTCTCAACACCAGTTCTGAGACGTCACTTCTTCTGGATGGGCAAATAGAAGCTTTAAGAAAAGAAAAGACTGTTTGAGGAAGATGAAAGTTTCATTGAGTGGCATGAAAACAGCATGCTAAAATACTCACAAAGGCCTCCAATCACAATGCCCAGGGAGCTGAGGTTGGCAAAGCCACAGAGAGCGTAAGTGGTGATTATTTCTGATCGGACCTGAAACATTAGGAGCAGAGTTATGTTTTAATAGCTTTTCTTATTCAATATATGATAAATAAATAAGCCCATCAGTTTATACTTTCAACATATCCTAAAAGCCCCTGTCAGAGCCATCATATTTGATGAGGATGGTCAAATAAATGTCCAATCTATGATTTTAGACCCCTTTATGTAAAAATGAGACTCCTAAATCTTTCTATGGCCTTGAATTTCAAAATTCAGACTTCAGGCCATTTAAGAGTTTTCCATGATCCGCAGAAGCCCTGAAGTGTGATGAAGCATTGAACAAACTGATTTAGAGAAAAAATGTATTTCAGTACTTAAGAAAATACTTAAAAATGCAAGCAAACTCCAGACACAGGCCACATGCTACAACATGTTGGTAATGTTTGGACAAATCTGGATGATTTTATCCTCTCACCTACATTTGCAACTCACACAGTTCTCTCCATCTTTAGGTTAAAAAGTTCACTGAGGATTATCAAGTTCCTGCACATAAAAAGTCCTATAATCAAACGTCAAACGTCTTATTTCAGGAAAATTAGATGGATTCCTGTAACATTTGGAGTGGGCTTTTCTATGTCTTTGCCTTGGACCTCAAAAGTGCTTAAGGCCCCCTTGGTGATAGCGACCCTTTGACTGTGGTTTTAGTCAATTTTACAAACAAGATAGAAGTAATCAGTCATTAAGGTAATGAAGAGGCATCAGTATTTTTTACTGTAGGTATTAACAAGGTAAAAAAGGAGGCGCTTTGAATTCAATATTGTCTGTGAAAAGATCAGTCACTCACAGATATCCACTGTTTGACACCATCAATAACTTCATCACTTCCATCCAGTCTGTTTTCCTTCAGCTCAGATAACTTCTCATATGCCACAAACTCATTGAGGAAAAGTTTAGTGCCGATCATTTCAGCCACGATGAAACTGTCCTCGTATGGTATTCCCATCATGAAAGCCACGGGCATGAAGACATATGAGCAGATAAGCTGTGAACATAAAGCAAAACTATTATTTTAGAATTTTCATTATTTACTCTAAACTGTTTGACAGAGTCTTTAAAGCATGTTAAATCTGTATAATGATCATTTTGTGGTTTAAATGTACCTGAAATGTGACCTCAGGGTATCCCACCATTCCTCCGAGCCAACTCAAGGCTTGATTTATGAACCCCAGGATGGAAATAAAGGCAATTAGATTAGCAGCAATGTTGGCACAAAGACCGATTGATGCAGATGCTCCATTGCTTGCAGCTTCCAAAATATTCCGTTCACCTCTGAGATGGTTAAAAAGAAGAAGAAATTTTACACATAAAAGCTGAATGAATGGATGAATAAGAGGAGAAATAAAAAAGGAAAAGATACATACCCTCCATCCACTGTAATGTTTTTTTCTGACTTAAAGGGACTCTCTTCGGTCTCTGGGTAAGACAGTTTGGAGATGGCCAGGGCACAGGGGGCGGCCATAACAGAGGCTGAGATCAAGGAAGAGGCATCAATCTGCAGATTAGAGGACATTTTATTGAATTCAGCAGGCGAGAGTGCAGATACATACAACAGCATGGAAGTTTTAGATATCATAAAATAATGTATGAAACAGTTAAACAACAAATTACAAGTAGATATTTATTTTGCTCACAATTTTAAGCACCATAATTTTTATTAATATTAATTATGTCAACATAATAATCCCTGCCATGGAGATTTTTCTTTTAACGTCTGTGTGTTAGCAAGATAACTCAAATAGTTTTCAGTGGATATTGGGGAGATTTTCAGGGAATGTTGGTCATGGCCAAAGGAAGAAGTGATTTGAGTACGGATGAAGACCAAGGAATTTTCAAAAGGATTTGTCAACATTGCGAGATATAGATAGATACATAGATAGATAGATAGATAGATAGATAGATAGATAGATAGATAGATAGATAGATAGTCACGTGTCACTAATTTGGCAGTTTTTCCATATTTTTGCTAATAACTCTAAAAGTTCTTGGCTGATTTTGATTTCATTTTCAGGGGATGTTGCTTATGGTACAAGGAGAAGTGATTCAATTTTTATGGTTATCCAAATCTAGATGCCAATTTTGAACAGAGTGCAATAGGGCAGTTTTCCACATTGCCACAATATCTTAGCCTCAAAATATCAGAGAACAGTTTGCCCCTCATTATAGGCTATATACTGTGTGACCCTCTTATATTGTGTTTTTTGGCATCTGGATGCCAGTAACATGGATCAGTTTAAAGAATCCCACTGTAGTGATATCACAGAGTAGATTAAACTACAGACTAATAAACTGATCTTCATGTGACCACTGGAACTGCCTGATTAAGCGTTGTCATGTAAACAATATAATTTGATATTCTTTATTAGATAAAGGCTGTAATCAGATTATAACAAAATGGATAGACACACCTTTCAATTACAGATTTCAATAGTCTGTTTATTATAGAGCTTGTATGCTGTTAAGTCCATTTTCTTTTGCTCTTCGTCTGTGCATGAGTAAGGCACAGGAGCAGAAGAAAAGGAAAAGGTAGCAGGTAGAGTGTCGGGAAACAACTTTTTTGGATTGAAGCTGAAATAAATTTCACTCCCAAAAAATGAAGGACATGAACATTCTTCTTTTGGCGGATGGTATAAAATATTAAAGAGACTTAAAGAAGTGTCTATGGCAGAGGTGGGGTTTGCAAGAAGCACAGAAGAGATTCACTGCCTGGAAGTCTATTAGACTAGCTCACTAGCTAAAGGACAAATGTCATCATCTACAGTCCTTAATATTGTCGAGATATTCAGAGTCAGAAGAAATCTCTGCTTAGAAGCAGCAAGACCAAAAAACAACATTGAATTCCTCAGTGTTATGTTGACAGCACTATTTAATTTAGTTTTAGTTATAGTCTTTTGCCCAAAATATCTTCTAGTTATAGTCACAATTTAGTAATCTAAATTGTTTAAATTTTAGACTAGTTTTAGTCAATGAAATCTACTGTTAATTTAGTCAACTTAAATATGACGTGTAAAGTGTAAGGCAATTTTTACTTTTCTTTGCATTTCTAAAGTCATGTTTTACACTTGGATAAAATGAAACATCTAATAACTCTTCATTGAATGCTAGTAAAGTTTGAATGTATAAATTAACAGAAACAAGTTTAACTTTTGTGTGAAAGGCGGGCACCTTTATTTAGGCTACCTGGCAGAGCATCTCAGTTACAATTTGCAATATAATGCTCGACATGAATATATCAATTCATAAAGAGAGTAGCTCTGATTGGATTGCTCCCCAACTTATCACGCCACCACAAAGCTAAGGCAGTTGTGATTGGATATCTCTCTTAACTCATCCAACCTTTCCACACAACCAAAGTAGCTGTGATTGGATATATTCCTAACTTGTCCCTACTTTCTACATGATGAAATTGGGTCTGATTGGATTAAGTCTCTGTCAAACATTTTAGTCTGCTTTTTATCTGTTGACAAAATGTCAGTTTTTGTCCATGTGCACTTGTTTTTATTAGTTACCACCTAGTTTTCATCAGGGGAAAAAGGTTTGTGATGAAAACTATGACAAAAATAACGAGTCAACAAAATTAACACTGGAATGCCTGTGACCTTCGATCAGTTAGGCAGCACTGCATTGAAAACTGACATCATCCTGTAAAGGATGCTACTATGTAGGCTCAGGAACACTTCAGAAAACCACTGTAAGTTAACACATTTGTTTCAGACATCTACAAGTACAAGTTAAAACAACCATGCAATGCAAAACCCAGATATCAACAACACCCAGAAACACTGCCAGCTTATCTGGGCCTGAGCTCACCTGAAATGGATGCATGCAAAGTGGAAAAGTGGGTTGTGGTCTGAGGAGTCCACATTTCAAATTGTTTTTGTAAATCATGGACATCATGTCCTCTAAGCTAAACAGGATAGACTGTTATCAGCGCAAAGTTCAAAAGCCAGCATCTGTGATGGTATTGGGGTGTGTCACTGCCCATGGCATGGGTAACTTGCACATCTGTGAAGGAACCATTAATGCTGAAAAGGTACATACAGGTTTTGAAGTGACATTTGCTGCCATCCAAGTGATGTCTTTTCCAGGGTTATCCTTGCTTATTTCAATGCTAAGACATCCTGGACATGTTACAACAGCGTGGTTTCATAGTTAAGAGCGAGGTACAAGACTGGCCTACCTGCAGTCTAGACCTGTCTCCCATTTAAAATGTGATGAGCATTATGAAGTACAAAAATATGACAATGGAGACCCCAGACTGAAGTCTACATCAAGCAAGAATTGGAGAGAAATCCACCTACAAAGCTTAAATATTTAGTGTCCACAGACCCCAAATGCTTATTGAGTGTTGTTACAAGGAAAGGTGATGGTAAACATTCCCCTGTCCCAGCTTTTAAGGAACGTGTTGCAGGTGTCAAATTTGAAATGAGTGAATATTTGAAAAAAAAAAAAAAAAAAAAGAAAAGAAATGCATCAGCTTACACATGAATATCTTTGTAATGTATTCAACTGAAAATAGGTCAGGAAGATTTGCAAATCATTGTATTTTTTTTTAAATTAACGTTTTACACAAGGTCCCAGCTGAAATTGGGGTTTGTAGTTTTATGTGTATAGAAGTATATCATGGTGGTACTACAGCAGTTTTGTCTCACCCCAAATGAGATAAACGCCCCCATCACACTGCCTGCAATCGTGGCGAATCCACCGACCAAAACAGCATGGATCTCAGACTTGGTCATATCTTTCAGATAGGGGCGGATCAACAGGGGGGCCTCAGTCTGATGCACAGAAAACATGGAGAAAAGGTGAAGAGGAAGAATTAGTGTATTTTTTAACTATATTATAAAACTTTTTTTTTCATTTAGGGCATAAAAATAACCCACAGTAGTTTGAGCTTATTACCTGCCCAACAAATATATTTCCTGCAACACTCAAGGTCTCTGTAGGAGAAGTTCCCATCGTTACCTGCATAACCCATGAGATCTGTGTGCACAAAAACACATGGCACTAAGTTATTATATTTCTGCAGCTTTAAGCAAATTATACACAGAACTGAGAAAAATACTATAGAATTCAGTTTATGAAATCCAAATTGAACCCTTTATACCTTCAGGATGAGCCACTGCATGACACCAAGGAAGTAAAGGACAGACATCACTGAGCTGAAGAAGACAACAATGGGTAAGGCCTGAAAACAGGGAACAAATGCAGAGAAATCAGACATACATTTCAGCCATTTATAATGTTGGTCTCAATACTGAAGGATTATGCTTATATATATACATATATATACATATATATATATATGTAATAACTGGCAAACATACTTGAAAGGCAAAAATGTCAACATGTAGATCCCCAAAGACAAAAGACGAGCCTTGCTTAGTATAATCAAGGAATATCTGTCAGTGAAAGACAAACAGGTGACATGTTAATACTAATCACATTTTCTTTGCTCTGTTGATTAATCCATGTTTTTTTCAAACACAACAACTAAGTGATATTGATTTTACAACTGAAGCAATAAATGTAAATCAGCAGCTTAGAGGAGACAGTTGGCTAAACTGCACATTAAAAGGTGATAATGAGACCACATGCCTGTATCCAAATTACACCAATTTGTGTGTGACCCTGGAACAGGCTGGACAGCCTGATAAAGCAGCTCTAAAGATAAGAACTTGTGATTCGCTCAGTTACTCAATGTTGTACCCTGGTGGATAAGGAACACAGCATACCAGCAAAGTAAAGTTTTTCATGCAGACCAGCACAATAACAATCACATCTGAAGACACCTAGATGCGTTACAAAAACCATTTACATTTGGAGTTCAAATATGTTCAACTAAATTGAGGATACGCTCTTATTCAGTGGTTTTCAAACTTATTTTGCTCAAGGCACACCATGTTCACAGCCACACAAGATAGCCTCAACACATACTGTATTTCAATATCTAACTAGTCTCTGTTTATTTTTTGAACCCGTGACTAATACTGCATGATTTTAGGAATTTTTGACTAGTTAAGGTCACAATTTTTTGAATAAGATCAACTAGGACTGGATGATGTGTCCTAAAAAAAAAAAAAATCCCAAACTTTTATCAGAAACTTCAAAAATGAGTTATGGGGTCATTTGGGACCAGTGCAAACATTTTAATAAGAGTGAAGTACTTTGAAGTATTGCAAAAGCTCAATTTAAAGTATACTGTATGTAATATAATTTTATAAACTAAAATGAGATGTTTCCCAGTAGACTATTACTTATGCACTCTGCTTCATGATGTAAATGTATACAAAGTAAAATTAAGATATCATTTAGGCACACTTAGGGTTCACTCCTTGTATCATTTAAACTGCTATAAAACCTCTGTTTTAATGACATAAAGAAAACATCCACCTTCACTTGATTTCCCAGCCAGTTGAAGGCAACAAATCCAGGATGTGTCCTTATGACAAAAATGCCGATAGCGAACTGTAGCCCAAGACCCCACAGCACTGGCCTCCATGACACCTGGAAGTTTTTAAGAAAAAAAAAGGAAGTAATCAGATTATTTGTAGGTCTTTATACAGCCTCACATTATTTCAAGGAAGCCTTTGAGCTAAACCATTTTAATGATAGGTGCACAAGGCCAAATGTGCACCTCAGCACAACAGACCACAGATAAGCACAGAGATAACACCCATAGCATTACGAAACTCTCTTCACTGTTGTTATAACTAATCCTTAACATGAGTTAATTAGAAAACTCACCGCCGCCCTGTTGGCTGACAGCAGGAATATAAGCAGGACGAACAAGAGCACACCCCCAAACGAGATAAGCTGCTCGGGACGTTTGCTGGTGTCTAAAACAATCCACACGACGAGCAGAGTCAACACAATAAGGATGAAAGCCCTGTGAACAAAATAAAAGAAAGCATACATCAGCCATTAAAAACACATGTCTCTACAGCTGGGGTGGGTCATATTCCAGTGTTACTTTAGTTTCAAAGCTTTTTTGTGTGCTTGTACTTTCAGAGTTGAGTTTTATCAGTACCTCTGCTTTTATTTGAATAATTCCAGTGAGAAGTATCTTAACACTACATTTTACAAAACATCTGAACACTGAGCAGGGGTAGTACAGAAATACTGACCTTAAGTAAAAGTGCTTTTACTGTAACAAACTTTCAGTCAAGAACAAGATAGAGTAGCAGTCTCTAAATCTTCTAGAGCAAGGGTGGCCCAGAGGCCACATGTGTCTGTTTGGTAAATGCAGCCCATCAGTCAATGTCAGATTTATATCTGTAAACATGGAGATGACAACCTGCCATGTGTGTCCGTTTGATTTGATTCTATAAATCTATGAACAAAGACTAAATGTCTGAGGGAAAGGAATGGCAATAGCTGGAACACTGAATATATGAACATAGATTAACAATGTGCTGTGATTGATATTTAATCACTAAAACTACCTGTAAATGCATTTTTTACATTTATTGTTGCTATAAACTGTCAATACCAAAATGTGACCAACTCCTGATGTGCTTTTGATCTATTAGGTAGAAAATGTGAGAAAATGTGATAATTCAAACAATGTCAGGGTTGGATGCCTAAAAAAGGCTCAGATGTATTTTACTGTAATATCTAATCATTTTTCATGAAATATCTTTTTTCAAGTGGAAGCAAAGTGCATTAATGAAAGCATGCTATAAATTCACTCACTGGCCACTTTATTAGGAACACCTTGCTAATTCTTCATAGCACAGATTCAACAATGTGCTTGAAACATAACTCAGAGATTTTGGTCCATGTCAACATGATAGCAATGTGCAGTTGCTGCAGATTTGTTGGCTGCACATCGGTGATACAAATCTTCTGCTCCACTACATCCCAAAGGTGCCCAGTTGGATTGAGATTTGGAGACTGTAGAGGCCACTAGAGTACAATGAAGTCATGGTGTTCAAGAGATCAGTCTAAGATAATTTGAGCTTTGTGACATGACGCATTTTCAATCAGAGGATGGATCCACTGTGGTCATGAAGGGATGGATATAGTAAGCAATTATACCCCGGTAGGCTATGACATTTAAAGGATCAGTTGGTTCTACGGGGCCCAAATTGTGTCAAGAAAATATCCCCTTCATTATAACACCACCAGCAGCCTGAACATTTGGCACAAGGCACGATGGATCCATGCTTTCACGTTGTTTACTCACATTCAGATCCCACCATCTGAGTGTTGCAGCAGAAATCAATGCTCATCACACCAGGCAACATTTTCCCAGTCCTCTGTTGTCCAGTTTTGGTGAGCCAGTGTAAACTGTAGCCTCAATTTGTAGTTTCTGGATCATAGCTGACAGGAGTGGCACCCAGTGTGGTCTTTTGCTGCTGTAGCCCAACTGTTTCAATACTGAATGTTTTCTGCATTCAGAAATGGTCTTCTGCATACCTTGGTAATAACAAGTGGTTATTTGAGTTCCTGTAGCCTTTTGTATCATTTTGAAAAACTCTGGCCATTTCCCTCAGTCCTCTGCTGTCAATAAGGCATTTTGCCAGGAAACCTGCAAGTCACTGGGTAGTTTCTCTTTTTAGGGCCATTCTCTCTAAATCCTAGACAAAGTTGAGCATGAAAATCCTTGTAGATCAGCAGATTCTAAAATTCACCAACCAGTCTGTTTCATCCATTCAGGTAATTGTTTTGATTGGATCAGCAGGTTGTCTTGACCATGTTTACATACCTAAATGCACTGAGTTGCAGCTATGTGATCGGCTGATCAGCTATTTGCTTGTACCTTTTAACATACTTAGTTCTTTAAGTACATTTTAAATAATGCACTTTTCAATGAGGCAATCGAACTGACTATATTTTACTTCAGTATCACATATTTGTTGTCGCTCCACCCTTGTGAAAAGCCTGTTTCACCACTGTGTATACAACTTTTAAAAAATTCCCCTACTCACCATTTTAGCCATTTCAAGTTTGATTTAAAGCATCCAACAACAGGTCTGAAGCATTTGCTGATGCTATCTCCTTTGTACATCTTGAGGAGATCATATGACTTGGAAACAACAGCCAAAGAGGTGAGGACGACAAGAGCAATGGCCTTTTGGAAGTTTAAAACACAGGCTGTGATGAAATATGCCACATAACCTACAGGAAACAAAAGAACGTTAAACAAAAATAACTCTCACTAATCTGGACACTATTTTCCTCTGTTTATGCTGATTACAATAAGGGATAAAAAACGAATTAACTCTCATAGAGGTGTTAACTTTAAGCTTAAAAACTGGTCTAGTATTACCTGCTCCGAGTATTCCCAGCACAACATATTTGAAGGTTTTTGAGTGAGCCCTGATGTAATCCTCTGTGGCATTAATAGGCTTAAAAACGTTGCTGTGGGAGTAGAAAAATAAACATGAAGTTCAAATTGTGAGAAATTCAATTTCCAGAATCTGCAATGATAATAAATTAAAAATACTGTCTCTCACATTATTATATAGAGTAGACCTGATATGATGTTAAGCATGTTATCCAGATGTATAATTTATATGAAATATGGTAACATGTTAACTGATTAAAATTTTAGTAACATATAATACTGCAGATTTTCTGTCGCATATATACAGTATTTTGTCAGTAAGCAGTATAATAGACATCACTTTACAGGGATTTTTGTCTTTGCTCATGCATATCCAGGAGTTTGAACCCACAGTAAAAAAATTTCACCTCATATGAACAGACGCACCTTACATATGATCCCACTCCCTTTTTAGTTTTTTGAGGCTGGCTTTTGAAACTTTTAAAATCAGAAATGTTGTCCGCCTGAGAAAATAAAGGCATTTTGTTGAGAAAAAGATCATCCTGAGCAATATTTCTTAAAAAAATTAAAAGAGATACATACCTCTAATTCAAAAGCTGGGTTGTCCACACCATTTCCATGGCTTTTGGACACATTTTTGAGCTGGACCCCATTAAGTTCCGCTGAAAAAACACAATCATTGTTCACTTCTATGTTGCAGCAGCCTTTGGGAAAAGCAGTCTTGGACTCAAAACAAGCAGAAATGCCAAAACAAGTAACATGCTGTGTCTCTGTGAAAATGTCCACACAGTCCACATGGCTTATCTTTTTCAAGAACAGAGCACAAAAATAACCAGTTCACAAGAGCAAAAACAGACAGCTTAATTAAAGGAGCAAAAGCAGAGCTAATGGCTTACTCATTGTGCGTCCTCCTACACCGGGCTGTCAAATGCTGTGCTGTAAAACACACAACAGGAGAAAATTCTCTGCCCCCTTATCATTAATTAACAGACACCTTACGTAGGCCACTGAACTGATTTGTCACAGGAGACTCAAGTGTGATAATGCAACAAATATGATTATATGGACCTTCTGCAGCAGTGTTTGATTGGGCGTGATCTTGGCTGGTGTTGGCTGACTTCAGATGTGATAAGGCAATATGATAAAAGTATGAAAACATGCTTTGCTCAAGGCACACCATGCTTCACATAGTCACAGTTATAAAAGTCCTAATCTCTGCTCTTATTTCTGAGTAAGGATCATCATGTTAAGTACAAAGGTCAATGTGAATCACAGGCTGTCAGGAATGGACGGCACTCACGAGCTGTTGAGAGGTGAAGCCAAAACTGTAAGAGCTCCCCCTGCTGACTTACTGCAATACAGGTCCTAAACTGCTTCATGGTTACATTAGGTATGGGCACAATTAGGCACAGAGGTACCATTGAAGCATTGTTGGCTTAGTCTGGTAGATTGCTCTACCATTAATGGGAGAGTTGAGGGTTCAAGCCCAGCCCCTGCTGTCACATATTATTCTTGGGCAAAACACTAAACTCCAGGTTGCTCCCAGTGCTGGGCCAGTGGAGTGTAATGAGTATTTAAGGTAACAAATGTGTTACCTACTTATGATGGACAACTTGAGTGAAACCGTCAAATATCAGTGAGTGAATGCAAAGGTGAATGGGTAACCCAACTCATACTGCTGTTTTAAGGTGTAATATTAACCCCTCTGTGATAGAGGCATGATATTGGAGAGAAGGAGGCACACAGACTCAGCAGGCGAGAGAGCATCTCTGCCTTTGTGTATATGTGGGGGCATGTGCCATGTCCCGCACATCCAAGCGTTATTACAGCATGAACTGACACATATATGGTGGCCTGACAGAACTGATGTGAATGTCTCTAGGTGTAAATAAAGGGGAGCCTTGTTGCAGCATTTTTAAGTAAAGGCACAGTGAAAGGGGAAGGTGTGACCTGCTGTGTTTTAAAGCGCTTTGAGTCAGAAAGGCCAGCAAAGTGCTGTACAAGCTCAAATCCATGTACTGTTGGATGGCTGTGGTTGGATTGAAAAATAGTCAGATGGATTTACAGGTCTGAAAATCTATTCCCCCCCCACTTTTGGCAAGAAATCCCAGTCAAAAACTCAGTTTAAAGTGTATCACAGCCATATGCAAATAGTAGCCACTGTAACTCAGCTTACTTAGCTTATTGGCTGCTGCTGTGCTGTTGGCATTCCTTTAATCAAAGTGCAGTTAGTGAATACTATGACATGATGCATTTGACAGGATTATCATCTAAAAACTTCATTGTATGTTGTATTAAGAGGACTGAGGGAAAGGTTGAACTTACATGTATGATAGGGATGGGACTTGATTTTTTTTTTTCACATTGTTGTTACCATGGACAAATTCAAAGATTTCCAGCAACACTACCAGTTTCAAAATATTTGTTTTCCATTAGTTTCACCACAGTTAGTTGTAATTCAATCTTTCCACCAGAGGGTGCTATAGCCTATCTAAATTCTGTTTTCAACGCTGCTATTAATACACAAAAGAGGAAAGAGTTGCAAAGAAATAAGACCATTTTCATGTTTTAACCAGAAGGCAACCTCCAGGGCTAAAAAGAAAAACACATGAAAAACACATGCCAAATTTCATCATCTGAGTGGATTTTAGGCAAGTCTTTTTAAATGGTCTGGAGATACCTGGGACCAGTTTAAGCTTGTTGAAAAATATGAGATTTCAACGGAACAATTGTGAGTTCAGGAAAAGTTCTGCATAGTTTATCAGAAAACTCAACTTCTCCCTTTCACAATCCTTCTTTATACAATTATCAAACACTGATTCACAATTACACAATTAAAAAAATTGGTGATGGGCCTCTCGTATTTTGATGAACAAAAAACAGTTCTAAAAAAGTGTGCCTCTCACAGCTGAACTCAAAATTAGGAATGTTTTCACCCACAAAATGCTTTACTTTGCACATGACAATAGAATTGGGATCAAAGCACATCATATTTAGACCTCAATTTCACTGCAAGTAAAAAACCCCATTAATCTTTTTGCACACAATAAAGCATTGTCCAGGTATGCTGAGAAAATGTTAGTGGCAGACTTGTGTTTGCATGAGAGGATTGTGAAGCAAAGTTTGATTTTATTTTGAATTTTGAGAGAATTTCTAACAGCAAATCTAAAAGTATCACTTACTGATTTAATAGCAAAAGAAAAGATTGTCAAAAATAGAGGATTGCAAAGCATGTGGTTTAATTGAGAACAAAAACTCTAATGCACTCTACTCAACTGTTGAAAAAGCAAACAGTAGTAACCCTCAAATATTAAAGGATCCAGGGGCCATATTGAGTGGACCTAATAAATATTTTATTACCCCAAACAAAGTCTAAAACAGATCTCTAGCTACTTAAGGTCCCAGGTTTTACTCCTTTCTGACAAGTTGAACCAGGAACATATGTTGGATTTTTTTTCCCCAAAGAATCTTCTAAAAAAAATGATTTAAGCATTTCCACAAACCCCTTTGTTTCAACCCTGCACAGAACAGACTGTTTCAGTGTAAATCTTGTGGAACTGACCACCAGTATTGGGCCATTTACTCTAAAGTTTTAATAAATTGCTAATTACCCATTACACCTTAATACGTTTAATGCTTACTTTACTAATAACTTGATATAAAAAGTTACTTTGACTTTACTTTATGGATCCCACATCATGCTTTTGTTGTGTTATATGGTCTTAAATGTGTTAAACATGTCTGTGTGATAGTGCACTTTTATGAACTCAACAAAAAGTCTGTTGCATGAAGACCCCCCCCCTCCCCCTTGTTGGGACACCAGCAGCTGCCTTAAACTTCTTATTCCCTCAACCACCCTGAACGGACTTACCAGCAGGATATCCTACCATTGTTTTGTCATCAATTTTTGAACTAAGCAATCACCACAGAGTAGACCTGTAAACCAATCAGCAAGCAATCAGCGACAGGGTGTCACTTCCCCAGGTTTAGTTCCCCTTTTTGTTTCTTCCTCATGTGTAATGTCTTGTCATTCCTGTTTTATTTTGAAAGTACTCACCCTTGTCTCTCGTTTCAGGTCTTGTTTCCTACGCACTCCTCTCAGCCTCTCCCTGATTATTAATTCCCTTCACCAGTGTGTCTGATTACGTCGTGTGTGTATTTAAACCCCACTTCCCCTCACAATCCTTGCCAGATTGTCTCTGTACTTTGTGTCTTCACTCTCCACAATCCTCGTGTGTCTCTAAGTGTTTCTGATCCTGATAAGTATATTTTTGCCTTTTTGCCTGCCGTTTTGATACCTCTGCCTGATTATTGGACTGCTCCTTTTGAATACCGAACCTAGATCCGATTAAAATTTTTTTGAGACTGGACTGAGTCTGTCATGGGTTTAGGGCTTTTTTGGATTGTTTTGTGGCACTGGGAGCCTTGACCCTCTAACAGAGGGTTTCATAGAGGGAATGCAGAACTATCAGATATTGGGCTCTAATTTCCTGCCACAGTGCAGGGTGGCGCACCTCACACAGTGGTAATTTCTTCCGCCGCACCACCGTGTGCAGCCAGTTTGTCACATTTGGTAGACCAGCTGTGCCGACGCACCAGGGGGAGGTGTCGACACATTCAGCTTGGCGCAGCGACAATGTCGTACTAAAACACTGCGCGGAAGGTGCGCTGAAAGCTCGCCAGCTCCAACCTGGTTTATTCTCAGCACAGGCAAAGCGCACCCGGTGCAGTGGTAATTTGGCTGACAGGCGAAAATTGCAAAATGCCCTGGACACACCCCGTTGGCGCGGCGCTGCAGGCACTGCACCTGGTCCACGAAATTAGAGCCCTTTGTCTGTACATAAAAACTGTGTGTTTTTTTGAACACTGAGATTGTGAACCTACCTTGGCAGTCATCAAAAATGAATATATGAACCTGATTTAAGGCAAAACATAACCTCTAATTACTTTTGCCTCTTCAAGGATTAGCGTGCACTTTGATACTCATCATTTAGAATTTTGCCCCAATTTAGGCTATGTCAACGGTCGAGGGGTCAACACAAATTGAACATCATTTGACTGCATGACAATAATCTCTGTGTGTTAAATGTCAAGATAAGTAAAAAAGCAATGTCTGTTTACATAAAATATGTTTTACCTCAAATTATTGCAATACATTTTAGACCTTCTTCATGTCATGGGTTCAAAAATGATCTAATTGTGATTAATTGCCCTGCCCTGGCACTTATTAATTTGCAGTTTAAAACGTATTTAGAGTAGCGTTAATACAATTATTTACCTTTGGGAAAAATTAGATTAGATAGAACTTTATTTATATACATATTCACACTAGCAGCTATATTATTGTAGGTCCTCACACTTTCAGTCTACCACAGTATAATGTGTTATAGTTCAGATAAATGGGATGTAAAAGAAATACATTACTTCTTTCACTTTAAAGAAATTTGTCCCGTAACTATAAAATCTCACATATGACAAAAGGTAATTTAAGTGAATCAAAGTCACTCACTCTTAAAAAAAAGTTTTGATGAAATTCCCTCATCCGTTCTTGTGAATATTTAGTACTCTCGGGTCTGCAGGATCTGATAGCCTCAGTAACAGTCAAAGCTGTTATCTGGTCCATTACATATATTGAAACGCAGTCTCTGCCTTTAATTTGCAGGGTTAATGATTCATGATCAGATATAATGGCAGCTATTTGTTTTACTGGCTGCGGTTCAAAATTTGATTTGTCACAGAAAAACAATTCTCTGAATACCTAGAGAACGGCTTTGTCCATGGTTCATCATACATCAATGAGCACTCAGTCTGTTCAGAGGTGATAAACATTAACTTCTGTTTAGAAGAGGAATATCTGTGCTCTTCTTGCTACAAGTTTATGACATTATGACAGACTTTGAAGCATGAAATTAGATGCCTGGTGTATTAAAACAAAATACTTTTTCTAAGTACATCTTTACCACATTGGCCTAAATGTGTGCATTATTTCAGCATTCAGGATGACCATCTAAATCTTAGTGTGATTTATTTTATTCACAGTAAGCCTTTACATAGGCTAAAAAAAAATACCAGTAACTATTAGTTCTACGCGAACTCAGTTTGTTATCATCAAATTACATAATCGTTACCGCTACCTAAATGTCATTGATACAAAAAAAACCTTTTATGTCTTGTTATGTCATTACCCCTCTAAGTAAACAGATGCTTGAGGACTTGTTTTTATCTGCTATCAAAGTTCAGAAGGCTGGTGTGTTTGCAGACTGAGCCGGGCCTGATGACACAACTTTTCTGGCCTCGAAAGCCATGAGGGATGCCATGTTATTCATTCACCAAACATAAAAAGCAGGCTAAAGTCAATTTAAACTCAGGATGACCTACAGAAACCAAAGGACCCCTCCTAGGCCCAACCAAAGCACCCTCCTAAGTGTAGGACTGCATATCATTTTGGTTTTTCCCAATGTAGGTGCCAAATAAAATGCCCAAGGATTTTTTTGTATCAATACTTTACAAGAAAAAAAATATATATTATAAATCTTTACTTTTTTACTTTGGTTACATTATTCTTTAAAATGTACCAAAATGAATCTATGAAATCTGTGTTGTTATCATGTTAAATAAGATGTGTCGGTGCTGGTGCCACATTAGTACAAGATTTCGGTGACCATCTCAATAGCTGTGATTTTGTAACATCAAACATGGATCAGCACCAGTGGTTTCAGACTCCTGTTTATCACGGGCTTCTTAGGCCAGTCTCAGACCACCTTTGAGACTGGCTAATAAAAAGTTTATAAAGTTATTCCTTTTTCACAGCTTTTTTTTTTATCCTTGCATGGCTATCAAATACATTATTTTCTGGCCTTTATTTCTCAAAGCTGAGTTGTAACTACGAAGATTCAAGGCCCCCAAGACTTAAAGAAGTGACATGTTGCTGGGCAAAATTAACAAGCAATTTAATCATTTTTCTCTGTCAAATCAGGATAGAATGGGCCTGCACACATTCTTGAGTAGAAACGGGTGAAGGTAGTATGCTAAGTGTGTAAATCATTGTTTGACATAATATATGTAAACCAACTTTTGCCAGCCTCAGACCTTGAAAAGCCTCTAACTAATGGAGCATTCATTTTACCTCAGGACTTGGACGGGGAAAATGGGAATTGCATCACATCCGAGTTAAATGTGTTCCATTTGCAAGCTGGTAAAGTCAGGCTACCAGAGATCGTCCAACTACTTTGCAGGAAATCACAACCAAACGAGGCATCCCCAGTGACGTATCTAATTTGCAACTTGTAGAATCAGAGATCAGACGTCAAATGGAAACCTCAAAGCTGAGACCCCAGCTTGAGAACCAAGAGTCTATAACAGTGTTTTAAACACTGTTTCTTCAAGGCACACCTGAGATTATGCTAAAATGTTAAGAATACCATATTCATAACCATAAAAGAATGCCCATTTTAACCTGTGTCACAGCACCCTTTCTGTTTTAAAGTCCATTTAGCAATGGCAAATAGAATTGGCCATCAACTGTAATACTCTTGAAATATTTATTACTCGGAGAATTCACGGAAAATGTTGATCAAATTCATGTGTTCGATGACACATAATTAGCCTGACAGGTAACAAATGAAAAACTGTGTGAACTAAAAACAGAGTATTTTCAGTCAATTCTTAGGCTTTTATGGTTATTTACAGTATTTGTAGATACACAGGTAAATTACTGTTCATAAATTAATGGATTAAATACAAAACGCATGCATAAGTTGTCATTTAACTTTAAGTTATAGTTGTATAAATATACAAGGCACACCTAGACTTCCCTTTGCCTTGCCACACCATTTAAGAACCTCTGGTCTATCGCAGTACTTAAAGTCCATTGGCCATGATGTCAAAGTCTCAAGAGAAAAACCCAATATTATTTTAGGGTGGGGGGTTACATTTTCAAACAGCACACCTTTTAGTGAAGCAAAAAAAAAGTTAAATCTGTTTATGGTTGCTCGAATTTACAATGAGCCATGTTTTTGCTGGTATTCGGCCCCAATCCTTATTCTGGCTTGACCCTTGGCAACTTTCCCCTCAATCCCCCTCTTTAGAGGCCTTGCTCAAACTAACTTGATTTGTTACCATCAAATTACATAACAATTACAAATGCCTAAATGTCAATAAAGGTCTTATGTCCTGTTACATCATTACCCCGATAAAGTAAATAATTTGGCAGATAAACTATTTACTTGTTACCAAAGTTCAGCAGGCCTGTGTGTCTGTGAACTAAGCTGGACCTGATGACACAACTTCTCAGCCTGACTAGCGGGAAGGGACATTCTCACTAACTTTGCCCTCAGTAATGTCTCACAGGCTACAGAACAGCAGACCTAAATAAAATATCTGACTCCAAAGCTTTTGTGCAGTGGTTAGACCATTTTTGTTACTCAACTGAGAGTTTAGAACCCCAAAATGGACTGTGGAGCTGTTTCTTGTGGGTCTGTGCTAGAAAATAAGATCTTAATATGTGAAAGGCCTACAGGGACATAAATCCATAGTATTACTGTTTTACAGTGAAAACAGTTAAATTGACTGTTTTCTGAAATCGTATTTATTATAACTCATTATCTTAGGTATACAAAGCTGTTTTTTCAACACTAATGTATTAATTCTAGTGGTCTCTGAAAATACACTATTAACAGAAACATACTTTGATAAAATATTTACATGCACGTCTTCTCAGGGCTTTTTTTTTTTTTTTTTTAAATGATTGTCCTTTAAAGCATGTTTGTTTTGTCCTGTGTCTTGTTTAGCCTTTTATGTAGGAGAATTAAGGGTCTTGCTTTGTTATTATACAGGTGGTAATGGGTCCTGAGTTAGGTCGACCTACTGCATCCTAGGCATGTCTTGTACAGGAAGAGAGAAGTAGTAAGCATTGAAGGACTATAACATACGCTTTAAATACGCATATTTTCTTAATATTAACTTGAATTAAAGGTTGACAGAAACTTAAGTGGGAGTTGTTAAATGGGGTCATTGCAAGGATAAGTGGATAGTCAGGGGCCATTGTAGCATGTCTGCACAACAGGGGCCCCGGCAAGGTCCATGCTATTGGCATTGTTCCACACATTAATGTTTTACAGGCTTATAGGGCTGTATTGCACGGTATAAAGCCAATGTCTAGCCTTCCTATCCCTATTTGCTACTTACCGTATGCATGCTGTCAACGCATGCTTGTACCGGCTTAGAAACTCAAACAACACAGAATTTTTCATCTCCTTTTGTGGGACGTAGCTTTAGCGGTAAGTGGCACCGCCTCGCGTCTGCAAGACAGCGGCGAGGGCAAAATCACCCAAACAGGAAAAAGAAAACGAAGTAAACGCTAGTAGCTTTTAGCCTAGCTATGAAATACTGCTACAACCTAATGTTACAACCCTTATGAGTGCACAGGGCTGAATTACAATGTATCGTATTTAGTAGACATGTTTACCGTGACTGGATCAAATGGTAAGCACATGTGCTGTAACAGGCAGCGAGTTTTTCAGCTTGTTTGACGATTGTAGTGATAGCATGTCCCTAAGCTACGTTGCTGCTTGAGCTCCGTTATATAGCTACTCGGCTAGCTGCTGTTTTCAAGCTGTATGCTATGTTACCTACCACAATAAGAGAAGCTATCATAAAGTACCTCATTTAAAACAGTCGATGTTTTAATTCAAAGGAGGGGTAATAGTCTGCACTAAATGATTATTGCTTCTTTTTGTGAATGTTAATGCATGTAAAGGTTCGGAGTAGTAGCCGCATAGTAAGAGAGCAGCAAGCTAAAGCTAGCGTTAGCATAGAGGATGTTGACATGTTGATACAGTGCTATGTGTCACATTATAAACCCGCTGACTTTAGTCTTTTGCTTCCTTATTAAAACTCACTTCGCCTGACTATTGTATTGATTTATTTATGTTGTTTTTTTATTTCGCTCTGTGTTTCTCATTTTGTAGGTTGATTAGACTGGACAGCCATGGGTGACATGAAAACCCCAGATTTTGATGATCTTCTGGCCGCCTTTGACATCCCAGATGCCACAGGGCTGGATGCTAAAGAGCCTCTACAGGGAAGTCATGATGAAGCCGAGAGTCAGCAGAAACACACAGGAATATGCCTGGATGACAGTTTATTGAGTAACAAGACTGTCACGGCTGCTGATATTCCAACTGTAAGTGTCATTGTTAAAAACATAAGCCGCCAGGAGTCCTCTGAAGGTTTTGGAGCAGCTTTGCAAAATGGATTCAGGGGACAAGATCCCCCTGTTGACACAGCTAACTCTGACTTATCCAAATCTTTTACCCCTAACTTGAATGGGGAGAGTTCAAGAGAGCTTCATGGAAAGGCTCCCATTCAGCACAAATCAGAAGAAACACCAATATTTTCACAATCACTCTCACATCCTAGTCCTATCTCTAGTCCAGAGACTGAAGATGCTCAATGCAGTGGAGATAAGATGCACCCCAAACAAGAGAAACCCTGTTTCCCAGAAGCCTCCATTTCAGTGGAGCCCACAGTTGCAGACCATTCTAAAAACTTGGACTTTGGCATGTTTAATGAATGTCCCAAGGATTCTGATATTTCCAAGAACAATAAGAGGACCACTACAAAAATGAGCAGGATCAAGGAGCCCTCTGATACCCCTGCTTGTACAGAGGTGGATAAATCACACAGAATACATTCTGCACTTCCACAACCAAGTAGTAGACATAATTTTATAGATACTAACTGCAATTCAGGAACTTCAAAAGATGGTTCCTCTTCCAGTTCTCCTGGAAAATCTCAGACGTCTAAATTGTCCTTTTGCCTTGAGGCCTTGGTGGCTCTAAATGCTAGAAAAGATCCCAGGGAGCCCCCAAACAGCCAGAATGAATGCATGAAAGCAAGTTCCAATATGCCTGTATCTCCAAGAAGCCCCAGAAGTCCACTTGAGGCTGTGAAACAGTTAACTAAACCCTCTGATAGCCCTATAAGTATCTGCAGTGACAGTAGTGGTAAGGCATCCCCTGCAGTGGCATCTGGGTCCCCTGCTGCCATTCCCAAAGTCAGAATAAAGACTATAAAAACAACATCTGGACAGATAAAGCGCACAGTGACCAGTGTGCTGCCTGATTCAGAAACAGATGATATTCATTCTGCTTATGAATCTTCTCCATCTCAAAGTATGATAAGTGAAGATTCTTTCTGTAATGTGTCTCCACATCTGTCTCAAAGTGCAGCTGGTGATGGTAATATACAAAATACTAGTGTCCCAGTTAGTGTGCCCTCACAGAGAGTTTCAAACAGTAGATCTGAGGAAAACACAAGGAAGACGAGCAAACCACAGTCTTCAGCGGTCCTGAGCACTAGTACCCCTGTCAAACAGTCCGTTCCACATCATAAGCAGAAAACAAAGAAAGAATCACCAACAACAAGCCAGACAACAGGCACGAACTTCCTTCCCAAAGCCATGCACCTAGCTAGTCTGAACCTGGTTCCTCACAGTGTTGCTGCATCAGTTGCTGCTCGGACTACCTCCCATCATCAAAGCAAACACACACTCTCCTCCACAGTGTACAGCACTGTCCCCCTTGTGCATCAGATCAAAACAGCCAATCCTTATCCCCGCACGTCTGTTCACAACACAGCAGCTGTAACATTAAACAGGCTACTTAACAGTGCCAGCCCTTTGCCTGCATATGTGCCCAATCTGAACCCCCCTCCAGAGAGCAACATCAACCTCCCGCCACGTGGGTACTGCTGCCTTGAGTGTGGGGACTCCTTTGGGGTGGAGAGAAGTCTCGCCTATCATTACAGCAGGAGGAGCGTTCACATTGAAGTAGGATGTACGCACTGTGCAAAGACAATGGTGTTCTTTAACAAGTGTGCCCTGTTGGCACATGCTCGGGAGCACAAGAAGAGCGGCATGGTGATGCAGTGCACACAGCTGCATATGAAACCCATAGCAGAAGAACAGATGTTTGTACCCTTAAGTGCTGAGCCTTTTAATGCGGACTCTTATGCTTCTCGGCCATCCTCTCTTAAGAATCAACCTGTCCTGCCCCTGTATCCAGATGGTTTCATTCACCATCAGCCCCGCTGCCATGAGTGTAACAAGCAGCTACCAGACCGCAAAGCACTCACAGGTCATTACCAGAGGCCATCAGAAGATGTTGAAGGACTAGTGAGTATATTTTTGAATTAAATATTGCGGGGAAAATATATCTAGCCACATTGTCTATTATGGTTTTACATTTAGTCTTGTATTTGCAATCATAGAGGACATTTGCTCTCCACAATTAACAATCAATAACAAATCTCAAAGTCAAACCAGCCACCATGGAAGTAAAGGAGCTTGTGAAGGATTAAAAATGGCAATGTACAAGCAAAATGCTGTTTCCTTGGTGTTTATTCAAAGTATATGCCATATAAACAAAGTGGTGTGCTCCTGTCTTCAAGATCCATTCACCTTTTCAAGTGCCTTCCTTACCTGTCCTTCTACTTTATATCCATCAGACTACGAATGCTTTCAAAGTCAGGGTTCCTACAGATCCTAAAAGTCTTAATAAGTCAGAAGTTTGGCTCCTGACAATTAAGGCCTTGAAAAGTCTTTTTTTTTTTTTTGCTTGAAATGGGTCTTAAATTTGATGGCACTATAAGCAAGACTGTCTTTGTCAAATCTACTTTGGGATTTTAAGAGAAATGATGGAAAAAATAAACAATGCTATCAACGTTTTGCTGCATTGTAAGCAATAAAAAGGTCCTTGTCCATGTTGGTAAAAATGTGCATTGATATCTCACCATTTAATAACATTTGGCTTGGCTCAATCAGTTAGGTAGATCACAATATTACTTTTTAAAACTAGCATTTTGGTACACTATAGAAAAAAAGATTAATATAGCACAATTGGTTGTGATTGCACCTGTATTTATTCTTCTCAGCCCAGTTCTTGAACAGATCTTACAAAGTCTTGAATTTGATCACAAAAAATTGGTTATAACCCTGGAAATTAAAGCATTGATGAATACTCATATACCGTATTTAAATAATAACATTGGTAAAATAAACATAATCATTAATCAAATTTTCAGCAGATGTCTACTGCCCATAACATATTCTTATATGTCAGCTTGAAATATCTGCTAATTCATTTTCTGTCAGCAGGAGAGATGTGGCGTTATTAAAAAGAAACTTGTACATTTTTATCAGTGCCAGCCAAAACAGGCTTTGGAAACATCAGTATATCACATGTTGGCAAAAATTAAATACTGTGCATATTTACTTGCAAGACATTTGAGAAAATTTTTAAAACTGAACCCAATGAGTCAAAGCTGTTGAATCCAACCTATATGTATTAAAGGGAGTTATACTCTGTGATGCTTAAATTGTATACATTTTCCCTTGTTTGGGTCAAAAAATGGCTTTTTTTCAAAGAGTTTGCAGGATTATGTGTGCCACACTATCTATTTGACTAACAAAATCCAGGGGACCACACTCATTGTACATGTATCTTCATGTTCTTGTGAACAAGTCTATGTCAGTGAGTCAAAAGCTGTATTTCTTTCTGGTTATATTGAAGGGATGACAGAATTATTCATTGCGGCACAAAGATAGTGTATTTGACATTCTCACTGATGTTTATTTTTCCTTTTTTCTTGTACTGAACAGATGTGTCAGGTGTGCTTGATGTTACTACCCAACAAGTGCAGCTTCAAAGCTCATGAACGCCTTCATGCACACAAGTCCCCCTACTGCTGCCCTGAGTGTGGTGCCTTTAGTCGCTCTGCAGACATACAGAAGCATATAAAGGAGAACTGTCTCCATTATGCCCGCAAGGCCTGGTATAAGTAAGTATACATGCAGGAAAGGGAGAAGACCTTCAGCAGTGTTCCAAAAATGCGGCATCATGTTTTGTTTTCTTCCAGATGTCTGCACTGTGATATGGTTTTCAAAACTCTCCAAGGACAAAAAAATCACATTGAGGAGAAACACTGTGAAGTCTTTTACAAATGCTCCATCTGTCCTGTTGCCTTCAAGACCCCTGACAGCTGTGAAGTGCATTTAAACATTAAACACAACGCTAGCAAAGGAACCCCTCAGTAAGTCAGCATTCCATGACCCAGCTAGCAAAGATGGGCATATCTTCTCTTTTTCTTTACAGTTTGACCTATTTCACTTGTGTTTTCAGGTTAATCTTTAGATGTTCATGTGAGACCGTTTTCAAGAAGAAGCAGCTGCTGATTCAGCATTTTCATCAGAATGCCAATAAGCGAGTTACATGTGTGTTTAAGTGTCCAGAATGCAACTCCGTCTTTCCACAAAAACATCTGTTAATGCAGCACTTTAAGGTTAGCCCTGTTTTTTCTTTTATTTATCAAGAACCATTGTGAATGTTTACTATGTAGATCTAAATCCAAGGTAGTGATATATTTAGCATCTATTTTCTCATGATTGTAAAGGTCATTATTTTCTGTTTTGCAGGGCGTCCATGTAGGAAACGTGACAGGAGAAACAGAAGAGCCCAGTGTAGAAACAAGTAATGCTGACTGGCATCAGGATGCTTCTTCAACCCGACAACAGAAGAGTCCTGTTAAACACAAAGATAGTCCCAGAAAAAAAGTTGATCCAGAGCGAAGGCCACGTGTGAAACCAACGGGCTGGACATGTGGGGAGTGTCTTCAGTTTTTCCCTGAAAGAGATGCATATGTTTCTCATGTAAAGATCAACCACGGAAAGGTAAAAGAACAGGAAAATATCGTGATAAGATATTTTTTTATTCACCCTTAGCATGAACAATGGCTACACACTTGTGCATTTTGTCATTACCTCCGCCAAGGAGGTTATGTTTTTGCTGGCGTATGTTTGTCTGTTTTTTTGTTGGTTTGTTAGCAAGATTATGCAAAAACTACTGGACAGGTTTTTTTAAATTTTTACGAGATGTTGTAATGGCCCAACTTAAAAATGATTAGATTTTGTTGGTGATCCAGATAATTGTCATTAGTGAATGATAGTTTTTGCTCAATAACTGTCTAACTATTGCTTATAGATGAAACAGCAATATGTGAGCTACCTTGCCGGAGGTTTGCGCTCTCCGAGTGCTTGGTAGTTTGTTTTTGCTTTGTTTATAACAAGCAATACTTGAAAATGTTAAGTTGTTGGGCTTAACATACAATAACTTTAAATAAACGGGAATTACTGAGTACACTTACACCGTGGCCTAACTGAATGCAAGCATGAAATGTTGCACTGCGCAAAATCGCATGCCTGCTGCCCAAACCAGATCCAACGAGAAAAGCACTCGGAGAGTGCAAACCTCCGCCAAGATGCAATTCTGGATCACCATGCGCTCCGATATGACAGCTGAGTCTCCGCTCATGTCCGTCCCTGTGGAGAAGTCCTCTGCTGGCATTGCAAGGGAAGCTGGGTAATGAAGTGACATAGGCTTGAAAAACGTTGACGTGACTTTGCGAATAAACTACAATTCCCATAAATGAAGTAAAGGGGGCGGAACCCTCAGAGAACCCAAGGAGCAATGAATGGGATTTGCCATCATAAAGTTCAATGTTTTTTTTTGTGACTTCAGTCTGGATGGGATCCAGATGAAATGTACTGTGATGATAGAGTTATATTATATATATTATCCTGTAAATTTTGAAGCGAATCCATCAAGTGATGTCAGAGATATGATTTTTAAAAATACGTCCCAATGTTAACTTATGGGATTTTTTGCAAATTTGGGGAATTTTTTTCATCTAGACAAATATGCAGATCACCACCAAAACTTTAGAGACTGCTAAGACAAAAGTTGTCTGACTGCAGTAGCTCAGCAACAGTTACTTTGACAAGGGCCTCTCAGATTGGTTGGTCAATGGACCAATCGGAGAGCCACCAAAGGGTTTAGGATAGGAATTTGGTTATCAAAGGGGCACGGGAACATTGATGGTGTGTAGTAATGGACACTGCTATACTGTGCATGTCATCTCAACCAAACTGTAGCTCAACCTGCTCCCAGATACAGCGGGCATGCCAAGGCGGGGCTTAAGGCAGTCTGACGAATGGGGACTCTGTTGTGACGTGTAGCCATGTCAATCATGCCCCTATTTCCAAAACCAGAAATGCTCTGTTAAATAAAAGTGGGCGCAATATAAAAAAACCTCAAACCACATAAATCAAGAGCATATGTGAATTATAATTTTAGACCAAAGCCGTTTTTTGACCAGACTGTAAAGATGTGTATTTGGGTTGTAAAAATTGTCCGTATCCAGTGCACACTCATCGAACCTTTCAGGTTTGAGCAGCCAGCCTGAAGTGGACACTTGAGGAACAACAGCTGTCGGCACTGGCATCAGTGTGGTTTATATGACAAATTTAACACCAGTATCAGAAAAAACCCAAATGACACTCAGTCCTTTATTTAATCATTAAAACATGAATCTGCAATATAAATAAAAGCAATACAAAGTTTTTGTGAGTCACCTGAGAGTAGTTTGGGATTTGTTTGTACTTTTTCAGGAGCATTTCTCAGTTTTCTTATTTTTATTGTTGATTAACCAGTACAATAAAATCAAGGGGTATCTTTGCCACTATTTATCAAATTAGTAAAGAAAACCTGTCTTTTGTGTATTTTTTTTTCCAGTCCATAAAGAAGTTTCCATGTCGACATTGTGATCAGTCTTTCAATGCTCCGATCAGTTTGAGACGACACATGCGCAATGAACATGATGGAAAGAAGAAAAACTACTCTTGTTGGTAAGATAAATAATAATAATACATTTCTGTCATGACCATTTCCTTATTATAGATACAGACTATGATTTATCTTTAATTCCAATACTTTTTTTTTGTTATTAAGGTATTGCACAGATAGCAAGACAATATTTACTACTAGTGTGATGTTGAAGAACCACATCAGTCTAATGCATGGTATCAAGAGCCCAGATCTCAGCAAAATGCCAAAATCATCCATCCTGGAGTCAAAACGAGTTTTGCGGAAGGTAGTTATTCACTATTTTTCCAAACAAATATTACTTTTAGACACAATGACTAATATATCTGCCCATTGCTGAAAACATGACTGTTGTGATTTGCAGGGGCCTGTGACAGAGAAACCTGTCATGACCAGACAGGAGGGTGGACAGTACCAGACCTCTGGGCTTGAGGCTCCCTCAGCGAAGCGTCTGAAAACTACTTACCGCTGTTCAAAGTGTGGTTTTGTCACAGATGACAATACAAAGTTCCAGCAGCACATACCACAGCATAAAACCGATAAAAACACTCCTCAGTGCCTTCACTGTGGCCTGTGTTTCACGTCTGTGCTGTCTCTGAACAGACATCTTTTTATCGTTCACAAAGTCAAGGATCAAGAGGAAGAAGAGGAGGGAGAGTCGGCTGCAGTGGGAGCTATGAAAGAGAAAGAACAGGGTAGTCCGCTGGTCAGGTATGCAGATATTGATGAGGAGAAAGACTCATTACACGACAAAAGAGCCAGCAGGTCTGCACTGTGAACGCAGAGGAATCACAAGACTCAAACAGTCTGAACACCTCTTTAAAGCTGCTTTCATGTCTTCAGTTTTTATGTTAAACTAACAGGATGTGTGATGTTCTGCATGGAGGAGGTACAATGTGTTTGCGCTTTTAATTTCAAAAAGCTCTCACATTTCAGAGCTCATGCAGTATTTAAAAAAAAAAAAAAGGTGAATAATATTTTTATAATTTTATATCCATCTTTTAATTATTTAACACTGCATGTTGGTAATATATTAATCTTGCCTTTCAGTCAAACTGCACACATTTTATAGTATATTCTATTTTAAATCATTATTTTATTTCTTCATTCCCTCCAAATGTTGCATCCAGCCTGGCAGGAGACTCAGGAATGTCTATTAGTTTGTAGCTCTTGTGATGATTGATTGATGGTTCAGTGAAATAGATGTTTGCCTTTTTAAGTGATAGTTATTTCACTTTCTAACATTTAGTACAAACGTTTTTATGCAACTCACAATTACCAGAATGGTATTCTGCCAACAGCTTTGCGATACAAAATTCATTTGCTGTAAAAACCTAAAATTTTCTCATTAATCATAAGGCAGACAGTAATGCCTGAAGAATTAACAGAATAATCATCGCAGAATTCTGTGAACGTTTTTCACAAAAGTATTTATTTGCTGTTTTTCTGAAATAAGTTAGTTTTTTTTTTTTTTCAAATTACAAGATGCATTTTGCAAAAACCCCTGCTCCATTTTTCTGAATTTATATGATTATTATCTCCCGGGTTTGAAATATTGCAAAGTCTGTTTTTTTTCTCCTCTGAATAAACAAATCTGTTTTTTTTATCACAAGCTAAGGAACTTTATCTGATCTCCGAGAAACACTGCAATATCCAGCAGAGAACAGCCTCTTCATCTGAGCACTGAGTCTGTTTACATGCACACCAAAATTTTGATTATTTTTAGACTTTTGAGGTAGCCTCATTTCCGGAGTTGTCATGTAAACAGTATTGTTTGATAGCCTTTATAAGATTAAGGCCATCAGCAGACTATAAGATATCTGAATAACATCCTTGGACTTTTGCCTATTAGTCAGATTATTTGGTGCATTTGTACAGCTTAATCTGTGTTTTTTTCTTCTTTTTTTTTTTTTTTTTACCTTTTACAGAGTAGCAGAAGAACAATAAACCACAAACATGGTGAGCAGCAGCAAAAGCATTTTTTTGGAGTTGACCTGAAATGAATTTCATACTCAGCAAGGTAGAGGATATGAATATTATTCATCAACTAGATGACAAAATACTGAAGCACTGAAACTATCTTACTCCAAAGAGAAGAGACAAAACAACAGAAGATAAGATGGGAAGTAAAAAGCCAGCAGCAGTTTAGCCGTTTCATTGTGTGGTAGTGTAGTTATAATAAGAGAACATGTTTGCAAGTTTTTTTTTTCTTTTTTTTTTTTTTTTAATATTGGATCACTAAAGTGCATGTAAACATATCAATTCAGATTATTCACGTAACCTGTTAATTCCCAATTATCAGAGTAAGGTGTGCATGTAGACAGGCTTACTGTGGTTTTTGGGGGAATAACATGAAAAGACAAACTAACTGTTATTTCATTTAGAGCTAAAGTCTCAAATATCTATAATATATAGATATGTTTGCATCATTGAATGACCTGCATCAGCGTTTCACTTGAGGTTATGATAGGATTCATTTATAAATACAATGCAGTTTTTTTCACACAAAAATGTACCCCAGAATCAGAGCTAATTAAGCTGTTAATTCTGTAAAAGAGAGATTTAAATTTATCGTAAATGTTAGGCCTTTGTTAATTGAGCATAATTGTAAATCTTTTTTTCTGTGTGATCAGATAAATGCTCATTCAACTCAAGTCTTTGGGAGTTAAGGTACTCCTAAAACTTCTGAAATGCTTTTCATTTGTATTGAACATGTTTTAGTTGTGGGTGCACGTGTTGTGTTAGATCTTGTCCCTTAAAATTTTTTTAAACAAGTGTTCAGGGTGAAACCTTGAGAGGTATTGGATGTGTGATGCGGCAGTGTTGAAAATACCTCAAATTGCCAGAAGTGTATTTTTTAGGCAGGTGAACAGTCAATGTTATGTCTAATCAGGGTATATTGTTTTGGATGATCCAGAGCATGTAATGAAAGTGAAGTTTGACAGAGATATGTTTTATAGACCAGGGCCTGTGAACATGAAACTGCTCATTTCACTAGTGACTATGTTATTATACCAGTAGGCTTTAATAGGAGTGAACTCAGAGGAAAAACATGCCATAATGTTGGATTCTTGATGTGTGCAGGTCCTGATTTATAAAACAGCATCTCTTGTTTTGTGTTAAACACATGACAGTTCCTACCTCCATGGACAAAGGCAGTGATTGTTAATAACAAAAGGCTTTGAGGAGTTACAGGTTATCTAAGTGCAATGTAATTAGTTTAGAAAAATGTGTATTATCCCACATTTTTAAATTTTATAAATTATTTTGTGAAGGATACTAAGACTATATGGTCATATTGACTTTGCTTGGCAACGTTTTTTCTATCTAAGTGTTGAAGAGTTCTGTATCTGTTATGTAAAGTCCTGAAATCACCCAGCTGCAGATGTTCGACTGCAAATGCTGAAAAGAATGATTTGTTCTTGACTTATTTTGTAATGCTTGTTGAACGATATTTGTACTTTTGATACTGTGTACAGTAAGGACTTGTATAGGAAAGAAACCTGTGTACATACAGTAGCCAATGAACCCTGGATTCACAGCATTTCTTAAGCCATTACATCTATTCAGCTTGCAGTGGCACACGTGCCTTGCTGTAATGTTTACATAAAGTACTTTGAATTAAACTGGTGCATTTAATAACATCAGCATTTAATATCAGTTGTGTGTTTTCTGTGACTGCCTGGCTCACGTATAAAAGCACTGAAAGCCAGTGGGAGGTATTAACAGTATTTGGATGTGATAATTAGAGGTTGTGCATTGAGGTCACATACATGACACTCCTCACAGCAAGTCAAGGCTCAAGACATCCTGATGGGTGTTTTTCATCCAATAAGAAACCAGCCACAGGTAGATGACTTCATCCAATCTGAATATTACGCCCATCTTACAGCAGTATAACAGCATCTTCTCAAAGTGAAAGCAGTGCAATGAGTGATGAATTGGCACTGACTTTGCACAACAACCACAAAAGAAATGACCGGCACTTTGGCAAAGACCTACAGAGCAGGACTTTTGTTGTCTTTCATCTTTATTTCATTTGTGGCCATGGCATCTTCGCTGACTCTTGATTTAACTGAGCTGAGAAATAAAGTTTCTAAGATCAAGGTGAATCCAAGAGGGAATCTGTGGGCAACAGGTAAGAAAAATATCATTACTTGATATATGTTTAAGCTTTGAAGACAAGTAGTGATTTCATGTTTTGTATTATTTAAGGACATTTCATGGGAAAGAAAAGTGTTGTGGATAATTCACTGCTGGACTCTTTGTTTGGGGATGTAAATGTTCCTACTGAAGATGTCAGTCCAGAGGACCAGCAGGGATTTCTGATCGAGATGTTAAAAACTGCCCAAGGGAGAGAGGCACGGGGCATGTCAGTATATTTATTATACTATTTCTATTTTCATTTTTATTTTGAAAAACACCAGCAGCTGCACTTCTAATTATATTTTCTATCAATTTAGAAACAGAGGAGATGCTGCCTGAGATGCTTTTACCCACCACTGGAACAATGTAAAGCCCTGCTGATGAAGAAGATAGTTTAAAATCTCCGTGTTCTTGAGTAAACATGACCTGCAGTATATTGAATGATTTTATTGCATTGTTTTGGCAATATGCACATCTGATCTGATTTTGTTTTAAGGTCAAGCCATTGAACACAAATATCCATGCAATTTACCTGTTACTAATAAACTTACAATGACGACCATGGCAGTTGTCGGCTCTTTTTTGTCCAAAGTATACTTATCAAATAAAACTTAAATGAAAAACATTGGGAATATTCTAATCAAATGCCTCCAGCAGTAGAGGAATGGCAGAGACATGGCACCACCTGATGGCCGTAACATTTCATTACTTTCACAATTGTATCCGGGTGAAAGCGAGGTCATGCTTTTGACCACATTAGCCAAATAATCCTGCGTGGAAATGCCGCTTATAGTGATGTGTGGTTATCCCTGTAGTGGTAAAACACGGAGGACAGAAGAACTGAAGCAGCACTTTGAACAGAGCACAGACCGAAGGGTTCATGTTGTTGGAGACGGAGCCTTGGACGTTGAGAAAAACAACGTTTACGCAGGCAAGTTAAGCTAACGTTAGCCCCGTGTACATCCATACTTTCAGTGGTTAAATAAGGTGTTGAATATCTGCGAAAACGTCGCCAGCCGTTTTAATGTATTTATACATTTAAGTGACATGCTAGCAACACAGCAAACCGTTTATATTTACTTTTAACGGCAGTGCCATGCTGTAGTTACCGGTGGTGTGAAATAATGTCTCACCGCCCTTAGCAGAAAGTAGTTTATTCAAGTGTACTACGAGTATACTTACTTTATACTAAAAACTAAGGCAGTACACTTGAAGTTTGCTTTTTATATATTGTGTTTTATATACTCAAAAATAGTATAGTGAAGTATACTTGGCTTATACTTAAAAATATAAAGACAAGTCCAAGACTAAGTACCTTAATACTAAGACTTGTACTTTAGTATACTTTTTACTTGTTTCTGTCAGAAGTACTAGTGTAGTATATCTTGATCCGGGTACAGAATACATTACATTTAATTTAGCAGAATAAAAACATTTTTCACTACACACATTTGCTTTGAGGTATTACTCCTGTTGTTAACTTACATTTTCAAGATCATATAGTGCTGGAGTTTAAAAGTTTACAGTAATAGTATGTGTGCCCAGTAACATTATCTCTATGTCCCTTTAAAACATACACATAATCAGAGAAACATTTGACTTGACTTTATTGATCAAGTTCTAGTCCCTTTCATAAGGGTTTGACAGCGGTGTTATGCACACAGCTTCATCTGTTTCAACAATAACACATTTTGTTTTAATCATGTCAGACCAGACAGCAGGAACAGTTCGGGTTTTTTTAAACCTCATATGTGAAAGTACTTTGTACATTCATCTGTGAATCTTTACATACAGGCCTGTCTGATTTAGTAAGTACCTCAGCTAAACACAACATAGTCTGGCACATGGATAAAAGGCAGAAATTTGTTTAAAGATAACCAAGTCATTATTTAAACAAAATGTACCATCTTTCAAGCATACAGCACTGTTGTATCTCTTCTGAAGTCTGTCATAGTTTTGACTGTGATACAGAACTTTTTTTGTTTCACCCTTTAACTCCCGGGTCAACTATGTGGCAGAGGTCAATAAATTCAGGAATAATTAATGTGTTAAAAAAACATAACATGTCATTGTTTGTTTCTGTCAAGGTTTTATGATACAGGAAAAGCTGCAAACAAACCAAGAGAACTGATATTTTCTTTGTGCTGGATTTAAAGGTTTAAAAAGCTAAAAGCTATTATTTTTATTACCATCATTGTTATTTTAAATACTTAATCATTAACTGATTTGATGATCAATACAATCTGTTATTCCTCAAAAAAACATTTTTGTGTGTTTGTCAAACTCAATATCATCTCTTCTAAGTTATTTTTGTTTGCTGTTTTATTTACATTTCTGCCTTTTGTAATTGATTTTGTCCCAAATATTTGTGCTTTTTTTATGTCATCACGTAATCAGCTGTTAGCTTTTTAAACCTTTAAATTCCACACCAAGAAAATATCTGGTTTTTGGTTTGTTTGTAGTTTTCTCTGTTCTTTGAAATGTTACCAGAATCAAACAATGATTTGACTTGTTCTGTTTTTTAAATCATTAAAAATTCCTGAATTTACTGATGACCTCGGCCAAACAGTTGAGCTGATAGGTCAGGTTTAATCTGTGCATGAAGGGAAATTACAAGAAAGATGATCTTACAAGTTTACTAAAAGTATAACAAGTAAACCAGTAAAATGGCAAAAAATAGTATTTTGTAGTTCATAAAAGTATACCTAAAGTATACTTCAATAAACTAAAATATGGAGTACAAATATATACCTAGTTCACTACTAGTATATATATATATATATATATATATATATAAGTGTACTTGTATACTTGAAAGCGCACTTTTTTTAAAAAATTAAAATCACCTTATTAAGTGTACTTTTATAAACTTAAAAATATTCCAATTTAGTCAGAAGAAGTATTAAATTAGTACATGGTCCGTAGTATACTTGCTATACTTGTACTCAAGCATACTTCATAAAATGAACTTCAAGCATACTACTTCTTGCTAAGGGCATGATAACTGGTGATTTCCTGTCAAATACGATTGTGTTCATCGTAGCTTCAACAGATGTGGGAAAACAGAAAGTGCTTCAATAAATGCAATTTTGGAGCCTTCTTGTGTAGTTTTAATGAAAAAAATAAATAAAAGTCTATGTAAAAAAAAATGAAATAAAGGGGCATTTGACAGAACACTTAAAGTCCTCAACATCTCTTGTACCTACAATCATTGAAAGTCACCAGTTCACTCAGGTGCTCTATGAAGTGTAACACCGGGAGCGCGTTGATGTGAACCAAAAGTTAAAAATGATGAATAGAAAAAATCTCCCAGTGAAGGAGACCTCGCTGAAGACTGCCCAGTCCTTCATATTCAAGCTATAAATTCTATATTTTTGAGTAGAAAATGTTACCATCCTCAGTAACGGCGAATATCTCAGTGGAGTTTGTCCACTTTAGGGTCAGTGTAGGTACATATATTTAAATTCAGCCGGTGACGTCATTTTTCTCTGAAAAGAGGGACCTAGTGTTTTATTTTCAAACGATTAAGAAATCCCACATGGTTTATTCTTTATACCTGTTCGTTTCTTTGTACTCACACAAGAAGGCTTATTAATAAATAGAGGAACATGTCTCCATACAGGGCTGGAAAGTAACTAATTACAGTTACTCATGTTACTATTAATTAACTAATTTTTGCTCTTGTAGGTTTTTTTAAAAATAATTTTGCTTCAGTATGTTTTTTACTTGGTTACATTTGTCAATGCACCTGAATACTGAGTCAAAATATATATATGTATATATAATCCAAATCCATTGACTTTTTCCATCAACTGGTGCCAAAATTTGAACTTCAGTGCTAATACCTGTTAAGTATCATACTTGGTACTTATAATAATGCAGTATTTATAGCCCTGTCTGAAGATCTCAAAACAAAGCTTTGAACAGAACTACTGTGACATAAACAGTATAGATGGCTAATGTGCTGCATTGGGGAAATGGTAATCAGTTAATTTATTGGATTGAAGTGATAACTGACAAATAAATCGGTAACAGTGATGATTTTATCTATTTCACAGCTCCAGTTTTTTGCAAGACAACTGGACCCCTAGAATTTATGATTCCTATAAGTTATCCTCAGACGTTTGCATCATATGTTTTTGTTATCTTGCTCTATTTGCAGATTCCCAAAAGGAAAAGAATGTTAGAGCATCTCTGAAAGCTGAAGTGGAGAGGTGGGTTCTCAAGTCTGTTTTTTTCTATCATAATATTAAACGATAATTCACAGTTACATCCCCATTAATGTTTACTTTTCTCTTAGGAAAGTCAACAAGGATGACATAGTCATATTGGATTCTTTAAATTACATTAAAGGTAAGAATTGATCACCAGAGATTGTGGAGCTGAAATAAAAGATTAAGGCTATTGTACTAAAGCGGACATGTTTGTCAGGTTACAGGTATGAACTGTTCTGTCTCATCAAACACACACAGACACCACACTGTCTGGTAAGTGTAACAGAGGAATGTCTTTTAATGATTGAAAAATAGCTCAGTATTAATCCAACAAGCCCGTGTAACTTGTTCTGTTTTAAATGAAGGTGTACTGTTTGACATCAGACGAGGTGAGCTCAACGTGGAATAAAGAAAGAGATCCCTCTGAGCAGTACACACAGGACATGTGAGTGATGCACACACACATTATTACATTATTTTCCAACCTTTTTCTAACTTAGAGAAAGGAATTTAAGCCTGCCGTTGTCAAAAATGATTATCATGAGGACTTGTGTTATTTTTTTCCTGACATGTTGTTTGTCTTCTGTAGCTTTGATGCTTTAGTGTTGAGGTTTGAAGCTCCAGACTCAAGGAATCGATGGGACAGTCCTCTCTTCACCATACTGAAAGATGACACTCTTCCATTTGAAGCCATTTCTGATGCACTTTTTAAGAGGAAAGCACCCCCACCCAATCAGTCGACACAAAGTGTAAGGGACGTGTTCATAATGAGAGTGCTGCACTGAGTGAACAGAAGACATGCCACCACTTTGTCTAATGATGGTAATTTTGTTGTTTTTTTCCTCTTCGCAGCAACCACTGTCATCCACAAACTTTCTGTATGAGCTGGACAAAATCACACAAGAAGTGCTGATGGTATGCCTTTTTGTATTTTTTAGATTTATATATCAAGTTAGGGTTTCTTAGAGCAGTGTTATTTGTCAACTAATTACTTTTTGTCATAGTTTTTGTCAACAACCTTTTTTTCCCCTGACGAAAACTAGCCTACAACTAAAAAAACAAGTGCACATGGACAAAAACTGAAACTAAATTAACTGACATTTTTGTCAAAAGACTAAAATGTTTGACAGAGTGTAAATCCAATCAGTCCTAATTCCATCATGTAGAAAGTAGGGACAAGTTAGGAATATATCCAATCACAGCTACTTTGGTTGTATGGAAAGGTTGGATGAGTTGAGAGGGACATCCAATCACAACTGTCTTAGCTTTGTGGTGGCAGGATCCAAGTGTAAAACATGGCTATATATGATATATATACACACACACATTTGTAAAGTGTGTTGACATAACACTTGTTATGAATTGGCACTATACAAATAAAGACTGATTGATTGATATCTATAAACAAAAGTATTAAGCCAGCTAAGGCTGAAAGTTTATCATTTTAACATTGAAATTGAATTGTGAGCCTAAGTTACATTGCAGGTTGTGCAGTGTCAGTTATGTGACTCAAAGCACATCATGCTGCAATTTTTGTGTCATCTGATGGAAACCAAAAATGCCAGTTTTCATGTTTCTGTGACTAGCTACCATAAAAGTCTGTCTGATTTCACCATCAGAACACTTAAGCTGTGTTCACACCGAACGCGACTTTGCGACTGAAATCACGTCGCCCACTGAAGTCACGTCGCGTGTCCATAAATACCGCTTGAGTTTCACCGCAATCATATCATATGATAAAATAGGATGTATTAGCTGACTTTATTCCAACTGTATCCTTTTCACTCACCTACCAACCACAAAACACTGCAGCTGATGGCCCTGCAGCAGCATCTTCTGTGAGTTCTCTGTGGTCCCGTCTAGATGGATTGTCACTCTGTGAACCGGAATGAAAATCGTCACGGGTACCATCACGTATCCACACAACGCTGATTGGCTGTTGCCACACAGCCACACATGACATCACCTGGAGAGTTCAAACTTTTCAACTTTGGCAACTAAGCGATGAGTATGGAGAGTGGTCGCCAAGATCACAAAGTCGCGTTCGGTGTGTACACACCTTTACTCTGTAGGGACCATGGTGCATGTTTAGTGTGGGTGTATTGCAGCATGTAGAAGCTACTTATCATGCTTGTCACAGATTCAGTAGTGTTACAGTTCATAAAGTTGGCCATGTGAAATGGAGACCTTTGGAAGTTTTTTCTTTATTTTAATCATAAAAAATACTCATTGAATGTGGTGAATTTGTCTAAAAAAATACATTCATTACACAAAATCATAAAAATGATATAATAGGGACGACAACAGACACTCAGCAGCGCAGAACAGTGTCTTAGTGCACATTAAATGTATTGTATCACATTTTGTAGAGGAAATATTTTGTGCAAAATGATTTTTTCCAGTATCACTGAGCCCTAACACTAAAAATCCGGTTGTAGTTGTAGCTTCAAGGCCTGAATATGCATTAAAGGGTCATTATATCCAGCTTAACCTTTAATGAAACGTAAATGCTGGAATCCCAAACAAACCTGAAAATTCTCTTGCTGTTTAAAAAGTATGTCATAAGGTTGTTTAACACAGGTTTAAAGGATTTTATGTAAAGTTTCAGTGCGGCCTATTTAAACACTGAGGCTGTTTAGTCATTATATACAACATAAGCAGCAAATCAAGGGAGCAGAGCAAACAGCAGCATATTGACAGACAGGAGTCAGCAAACAAGCTTCACTGACTAGAATCACTGACCAGGCAACTAATTACAGCTCAGGAGCAAAATTGGGTGGCCAGTTTGGGTCCACTCCTCCTATCTACCTGACGTCATGAATTTAAAGTGCATGTACAATCAGGGAAATGGATCGAGTAAAAATGTTTCCACTTGAGAAAATCCAGGATAATAATATGGATGTGTGTAAAAGAATTAGTCCCACAATGGCAGGATAGAGAGAAGCCATTCATGTCGTCCAGTGTCAATACAGAATCCACTTAATATGCCAACACTAACGGGTGTCTTTTGAAAGCACTTACCAGAGGCCGAAAATAGTGATAGAGATTTATCGGATTTATTCTGCAACAGTGAAGTGTCCTTCTCTTTTGACTGTTTTACGTCAAGGTTCTGACATCATTATCATCATCTGCTGTCTTGTTTAAGACAAACCTTTGCTCCTGTAATTAAGCTTCAAATTATACTTCTGCTTCACAGCCCTACCTGCCATCAGCCAGTGAGAAATTTACTGAATCCTTAAACAGCAGAATTCAATGAGTAGATATGAAAACACAACAACAAATCAGAAAACAACATGTTTTAAAAGCAGGACAACAAATTGTAAAACAATAAAAAATAAGAATGCACTACAAGTTAAAGACAATCAAAAACATAAAAAAGCAAAAAATAAACAAAGAAAAATGATAAAACACAGCCAAAAATTAAAAATCATAAAAACCTTTTTGAAACCACCCCTCCAATGAGAGAAAAAATAAATAAACAATATATTTTTAATTTGTTGTTGCTATTTCATCTTGTCTGTGTTTTTGTTTTATTGTTGTTTCTTAATTGTGAAATCTTAGATTTGTTTAGTTTTCCTTTGATTTTTGTTTTCGTTTTTCTGTGTCTATTTATTATTGTGTGTTTATAGATTTTTATTTTGTTCCGTAATTTGTATAAAAACATGTTTGAATGGTTTCCTATTTGTTTGTTCTCCTATTTGTTTTTCCATTTATTTTTTATGATTTTATTCCATGTGATTGGTTTCTAGATTTGCTCTTGTCTGGTTTTGTTTTTTATGTTGTAGTGTTTTTTTTTTTTTTTTAATCTTATTGTGGTTAACTTGTTTTTCTCAAATTGCTGTTGTGTTTAGTGATTTGTTTTTGTGTTTTATAGTTCATGGAAGCACATGATTACTAGTTTTATGATCTTTTGCTTGCAAGTTTTGTTTTCCTTTTTTAAATTTTGCACGTTGTTGAGCTTTTTGTTGTGGTTTTAATAGTTGCTTTAAAACTGTTGTGTGTTTGAATTTGGATGGGGGGGTTAATTTGTGTTTCTTTTCTTTAAGTCTTTTGTTTTCTTTTATCACTCTTATTGCTGCTTTTGTGTTTTTTTAAGTTGTATATTTGATTTGTTATGTTGTGCTTTATTTATTGTTGTGAAATTTATTGTTTCTTGATTTGGTTTTAATTTGTGTTTTCTACAGTGTTTTGTATCGTGATTTGTTGTGTTTTGTATGTGCTTTGTGTTTCTAAATTGATGTTTTTCTGATCTGTTAATGTATAGTATTACGTTTTTTTTTGTTATCCTGTTTTGTGATTTGTTATTATGTTTTACACTTCAGAGGCACAGCAGTAACAATCCCTGAATAATGAACAGCTAACAGGACTGTCAGAGTGCAGACCCACAGCTGTATAGATGAGTGAAACAGCCTCAGTATGTATCAGGATCAGAAAGCTAACGTCTCAAATTGATTTTCAGGTCATTTTCAACGCACAGAAGACAAGTGTTCCAGGGGATCTCCTCACAGTACCAGGAGCTACTGAAAAAATATCCTTTTTTCATGCTTACATGGAAGGTCTGTTTTCTCATTTGATTTTAAAAGCCCACTTTACAGTTTTCATCAGAACCCAATGATTATTTGAAACTTAAGCTGTGCTGCCACATTTACATGATGCTACCCCAGCTCTGTGGTTTCCTGCACCAGCAGCAGACTGTGTACTCTGCATTAAATAACCTGTTTAATAGAGGTCCATCAAAGAGGTTAAATGAAAGGCATGGCAACAGTTATTTCAAAGACCGTGGCTGTGGTAACGTTCTGTGGCACAGAGATGAGTGGATATTTACTGGCAGCAGCTCTGCGTCAAACCTCATCAGAAGTAAATGCTTTGATTTCCTCCTTTGAAACGACAGGTCAACCTTTGAGACATGTGCACCATTCGACTGCACCAGGCGGTTATGACTTTGTGTTCATCTTAAGAAACCTTGAAGCAAAGTTTTCTTTCTTGGCGAGAGAACACTTTGCTCTCACATCAAATTGAATGACCTTAACCCGATGTTCAACATCGAGCTCACCAGAAGTATCAACATGGCTGAGTTGAGGAAGTTACGGCGCCAGTTCATCAGCTACACAAAGATGCACCCGACAGAAAACACCGCTCAGATCTCCAACATGTTTGTGCAGTATTTGAATAAGAGTCTTCATTGACATTTTATTGATTTTTTTTTTTTACTCTCTTTAATGAATAAATTATTTTACATATCTTGTGGTGTTTTTAATTTTTTTATTTAACTCATAGATAATCTTTCAAGGGCATAACTTCAGACAGTGAGGCCCTGTGGGATGGAAAACAGGTCCTAAGTTGAATGTGCTGGTAAGGTTATACAGTAGTGTCATTTTCATGAAACCTCTACATTATATGATATAATAATGTCTACCCTTAAATGAGCCAAACCATCTCTGACATGGTGTTTAAGGTAAGTTGGAGTCCAGCTTCGACAAAAAAAATATGGTTACTGTACATCTGCCATAAAATCTATGAATGAACTATTGAAAACTGTCAACTCTCTGTTCTACCTCCCCCTACTCCCTCTTTTAACAGAAAGGCAGAGGAACAATGGAAATGAGTTTTTTTTATTGTTTATTTTGGTCTCCAATCAGCATTATTCCTTCTCAACAAAATCCATGGACTGGTTTTAACTGGCTGCATTATAAATAAAAATAAATTTGAGATTCTGATTGTACAAAAAATGTACAAAGGAATAATTATCTGCTGTTACCCATTAACTGCTGTTTGATTTCTTCTGCTGTTGGCTTTCAGGAGAGGTTTTAAACTGGAAAAGGTGTAATTATTTTTATTATTGTCTCATTAATGCACAGCTAAATGTATGTAGATGTTAGAATGAGTCAAAAGTGTGATTCAAAGAAAAAATAAAGCATAATACTTGTTTATTTAGGGAAATTCACCCCATTTTAATTATCATTCCACATTTTGCTTTGTCATAGTTGCTACAGTTCGTCTTTAAAATCGTTCCTAATCACGTAGTCCAGTGAAAGCTCAGCACTTTCTTAAGCAGGGGTTAACAGTCGACTCATGATGTGCTTGACCTCTGAGTGACCAGCCTCACCAACAGTGCTCACTTTTCTAGTTCAGAAGCTCATTAATTTAACCATTCATGGTATTAGTCAACAAAATGTTGCTCTTTGCTCTTACAAAGTCTCTGCATTATGTAAGGAGATTGTGAGAGGAGTGTGCAGAGGAAGTTGCCTGTAGGAATTTGCATTATAACTAATTCCTGCTGTTATTTCACTGGTATGACTTGACAGAAGTGTGGCCAGCCCTAACTCCACGATCTTTCATAAAACACATAATAGTATGAAAATATTCACAAAATAGTCAAGATTTTATCATTTATTTGCATGATAAAATGCATTTGTAAAAAAAAAAAAAAAATAGTGAAATAAATTTAAAAGTGAAAACTTTACTTGCACTGAAAAGTAGCTGAAATTGGCTTGAATTCAGTGTTTTGGTCATAAAACAAGTTTTAATTTTTGTATTTTAGTTTAAATATGTAAATATTGATAGAATAACATTGTCTGAAGGTTTTGTATCTATTCCTTTAGTTAACATAGTAATGGACCAAAATTTTTATCTTTTTTTTTCTAGATACATTTAAAAAACAAACAAACATTGTGTTATTTACCAACTGAACTCAATCCCCAGGACAAGTACCTTCTGAAAATACTACTGATTGCCAGAAAGAATCAATAACAAAGTAATGGCTTAAAAGGGACCCGAAATGGAAATGCTGACCTTCTCCCTAAGATTTTATGGTCACAAAGCCCAGAAGTACTGGTTGAAGTGGCTATCATATGTAAATGAGACCATCGTATAGAATAATGCCTTTTTGATTTTTCTGTATCTACTCTCTATGTTATGACTGAGGTTTAATGTCAATTAGTGTTTTAAGACTGACAGTAAGTCACTCCAGCATTGGGAACTTCCTGTTTGATATCACTCCTCACAAACCTTTCAACAATTTCCTCCCTCTGTCATATTTGTGCCTTATTTTCCTGTCCAAAAAGACAGATTCCCCATTTCCTTTGTAAATTGAATGGACTTTCATTGGAGAGACTCCCACTCAGGCTTGGCCGACTCACAACACATGCACATGCGCACACATACACTTTTCCATCATTCATGTATTTATTTAAATATCTTTACACCCATGGATTGCTGAAACCCTATGCTACACAGAGATTGATTTTTTGCAGATGGGAATAAAAACTTGAGGTTTGAGTCTGCAGCTCACCATTTTACATAGTCATCATACTACACTATGTAGTGCTTATTTGAAATTTGGAAAAATATTTATGCACACTTTAGTAACCTGTTTTCACTCTCAGAGCTTGCATTTCCAGTGCTGGCTTACCCCCAATTTCTACATAGTCAGCCTCCATAGCGTTCTGTGCACTCTGCAGAAAATCGTCCCCGAATCTCTTTAATTAGTCAGTTTCTACAGCCTCAACCAAGTCGTTTGTCTGACCACATTATTATACTTTTTTTTTTTTTTTTTTTTAACACAATTTGCCCTTTGGTGATGAGGACAGAATAATGTGGCCCTCTTTGCAACCACAGTTTCCCATCCCTAGAAACTGGTCTCATATGTAATAAAGTAAAACACAATGCATGAAGGGAGTGGTTCAAAGTTTCCAGAAAATTTAAACTCTTTTCTTATCAAGGACTTGATGGAGATCATCAGACTGCATCAACTGAGAGACAATGCTCAAGACTTTATGAAATTGTTCATTTAAAAAAAAACTGAATTAATTTATGTAATTTATTGAAGGAGGCTTTAACTGTGATGGTGTATAACATCTCATGGACAATGCTAAATGACCTGATGCAAAATGTGCCTTGTTTTGATAGAAGTGCAAAATGTTTTCCACTGATTTAATTGAGCCTCTCTTGGGTAAACATCTAGAAAATAAAGAATAAAGTAATAAACATGTCAAAAACAAATGGTTTTTATTCCACATAATAGAGATACATATAAAAAAGTTGTGTAAGAGTCTTTTAACGCAATGACTTGACTTTACAGACAGAAAAATGCAACTTTAAAAGATAAACCAGTCGTCTGTCACAAGACTTGCTGAAGTAAAATGTACAAAAACAACACAATTGTGATGTTAATGAAATAAGTGCTACACTTAGCACAGAAACAATATGACAGTATTTACAGAGTGTGTTCTATTCATTTGTTTCAACTCCTTACAGTCTTTTTCTTCAGGGGAACAGCCGTGCCAAAGATTCTGTCCCAGTGGCTGAAAAAAGGAGCAAAGTTACTGCTGGGCTTCTGGTGGTGCATGTCATGAGCCGGTGCACCTCCCAGCAGACCAAAAGGCACCAGGTGATTCAGTGTCCAAGGTAGATCATACCCTATGTGGTCCTCTACAGACATCCAGATACTAAAAACTGTGATGCACCACGTGGTCAGGGGATGACACTTTAAGAGAATGGTGTCCAGGTTGCTCCAGAACCCCACGGTCATCAGTTCTGGGATGCTGAGCTGCTCTGTGGACCAGGAGAAAGGAGCCACGTACTCATGGTGGACTGCGTGGATCCACTTGTAGAGCTGTGGATGCTTGTGATGGATGACATGCCAAATGAAGTACTGAGTGTCAAAGAGTAGGAGAGCAGCAAGCCCATCAACGAAGACCTCATAGAGAGTGGGAGCATCCTGAGGCAGGGTGGGTGTGGGCAGGATGAACATGGAGATCAGTACAGCTGGCAGAACGAAGAACAGGTGGTTATACACGGCTGTGGTGAAGCCCTTCACCATCATCCCCACTGTTGGCTGTCTGTCTGGCTGGATCTTGTACTTGTGGAATAAAGGCACTCTGTCCCCCAAGAGGTCTAGCACAGCAAAAGGTATGCTGAAGAAGAAGTAGCTGGAGAAGGCGAGCAGGACGGGGAGGAAAGGAGACGAGATGAGGGGAAAGTGGTGCAGGAGCAAATAATCCCAGAGAGGCTGCAGGAGACGGTTCGAAGCCCTGGAGGGCAGGAGCTGCAGAGAGGCCTGCTCACTGATGTTCTGCATCTCGCTTCGGTACCTCTGAGCGTCTCTGCTCCAAGTCTCAGAGTAATGCCTTTATATAGGGGATGTCAAACAGAAGGGGCCTTTCAGTCTGTGCAGGCATGCTTTTTTTTAACACCAGCAGCTCAATGTCAATAACCAGACCTTCAAAAGGAGATTAACATGGTTCAAGAGCATGCATTAGACATAACACCTCGATAAGCTCCAGACTGTATCAACAAGTGCAAGGCCATGTATCTGTCAGAAGTATAGCTAAATATGAAGTAAACTATTACCTTTAATTGAGAAGCTTTTTTTCTCTTAAAATCACATACTTTTTCTTCAGTTATTTCTGTGGGAATTATTGGACTGTGCAACAACATGTAGCAATTGAGTAAGAAATCTAAATGATCAAGGCTCTTCTTCGCCAAAGATGTCATAATACAGAGGCCTGGGATCTTGAGGGTTCAACACAGTATCACAACTGTTTCCAGGACTGCTCTCTTCTGGACTGATGCCTCTGATGTTGATCCTGGTGGATATAATATAATATAATATATAGTGTAGAATAATATAATACAGAAAAGTTTAATTTATCATATAGTACAATATCATATAATACAATAATAAACAAATGTTAATGTGTATTATGGGTTATATCAAAATGAACTGTAAACATGTACGTACACTCACGTTTTAGTGATTTAATAATTATTAAGGATGACTAAATCTTTATTGGTATATTTGGCTTTCCATTTTTTTCTGCATAAATACAGCACGCAAAAGTAAAACCATGACTCTCAGAGTGTACAAAATACCTTTTCACTGATTCTGGCTAAAATTGTTACAATTGTACACTGAAACAACTAACTTGATTTGACTTGTTGATTTATCACACCCTGTCCGTTGTCCATTCTTGCATGTCACAGAAAAGTGAACTAAAAATACAAAGTACTTTGGGTACAATTTAAATGAAGCAATTTTTTACTTTTTTTTTCTACTTGAGGGGGTTGATAGAGCAATTCTTTTACTTGAGCTACAGTAAAATTATAAAAAGCAAATTTACTTTTACCCTAATAAACAATTTGTATACTCGTTGCACCCTTGTAGGCAAATTACAAAACTTTTAAGTTTCTTCATATTCATTACCTCTTAAGTTATACATTAACTTTATTATTGACAGAGTATTTGAAGTACTGGATTACTTTTAATCACTTTTCCCTCTTTAAAACATATCGACCACAGGTGTAAAACTAAGAATACTTTACAACAATGTTCTTTGTTTCTTTCATAAAACTAAAATGAAAAATAACACTGTAGTCTTTAAAGTGCAGTTTATTCCCTCTTATTATATATGATGTGTTGTACTTTTCAGCCACTGCGCATCATGTGATCATGATAAAAAACCAACAAGACCAAAATACTGTAAAGTCAAGCATTACATGATCTGTTTACTCACAAACTGCCTGTATTTGTTCGTAAAATACCTATTTTTTAATTAAGAACAGCACCACTGCAAATGACTAATTTACTTACTTAGTATTCATAACAGTTTCAGGTATTTATTTATTCATTCATTCATACTGCACCTTCAGTCTCCTCCATTTCATCACTGTTTAGAAGTTTAATATTTATTCATTCATGTTGCACCTTCACTATCTTACACTGACTTATAATCTCCAGTGCAGCAGAATTTCATTATTTGTTCATGTCCATATATAAATCATGTTGGACATCTATGTGTAAATCAGGACAATTATGTAATTTTCTATACTGACAAGTTTGTAAAATGCTGCCTACTGTGATTGCTGCAAACAAAGTTTTGCTGTATTCTTTTCTACAATTACAAAGTATCCAATTTATTCTGATTTATTAAGACCTGTTTTAGATATTGCAATCCCTCATACTAGTCACTCAGAAAATAATATTACCAGTTATGTGTAACATGTAACATATGTATACATGTAACTGCCCATAAGGTTTTATCTAAATTTGTGTATTAGGAAACATCTGTGGATGTATTAAAAAAAAGACTGTGTACTACTCTGAATTTCTTGTGCTAAATAACAGGTTGACACACTCAAGCTGTAGTCCCTTTGGTACGACAGAGACTGTTCACAAATACTCAGGTCATTTCAAGAGAAGAACATTTTAATGTTGTTTGAATAGATTCATAAAGTGCTAAAGTGCTGTGCAAGTACATTTTTTAAAAAGTGATGTACTTTAACTTAAGGACAATATCTTTGTCTTCTTTCCACCTTTCCTAAAAGGAAATGAAAACCAAAGATTTTTACTGTGAGTGACATGAAACCTCAAATTAATCTGCTCATTTCAGTGGAGACATTGATTTGTTCAAACCTCTTGTCTTGCGCTTGCCGTTCTACTTTTATTTGAGGATAACTTAGAACACTGGCAAAACTGTCAAAAAAGTTAATACTTTATTCTAATGTAGATTAGGAAGTCTGTATTTAACCTTTAAAAATGCCTCTTTGCTGTTGAATTTTTTATGACTTCAGATCTTAACTGTCGAAGGAAAACAATCAGACATCTCAGATCAAATGATCAACACATGATTTATTGGGTTTTCTTGCACTTTTCATTGAAATCAGGTATTCAGTCATGATGATTAAATCAAGGCAGCAATCGTCTCTTCTTTTACTTCTTTTCACCGGCTGCCTTCCTTGATATTGTTTTGTTGGTGTTGGCATATTTTTGGCGATCGTTTCTGGAGAGAAATATGAAAAAGAAAACTGTCACTTTTAAACTGACTGCATAAAAAAAGAACTTGTTTATGTGACAAATGCTTCTGCTACTAATCACAATATTTTATTTATTTGGCTTTTGTTTTTATTGATCATGGTGTTACCAAAAAGGTTAATGTTGACTTTGGAGTTGTTGGGTGTACCTGCTCATTTTGACTTTGTTTCTGCATCCCAGTCCTCCCTCCCAGTGGCTGGTGCGTGTGCCTCTCGTCATCATGCTGCCACAGCTGACGCAGGGCTTCCCGTTTCCATAAGGCTGAAAAAAAAGTCTTGATTTGTTTGTTGTCCTTGAAATGGCACTTTTATCCACTTTCTATCCAGTAAACTCTAAATAATTTACATTAGATGACGATTTGACCTTTATGACATTGAATGTAAATCCTATACCAGGGGTGTCCAAACTATGGCATGGGAGCCAAATGCGGCCCGCTGCCCATTTTGAATTGGCCCCTGAAATAGTTAATTGAATAAAGACATTTTGATTATATCTGCAAATACCATCGATCATGCACATTTTCTGCCATATTTACTTGTCAAAAGGTCTCATTTACAAAGTATATTGCAATATTCATCTTCAAGCACCAACATTGTTGCAGTTTACTCTTGTTTTGTGTCTGACAGTGAAGATAAGTCGTCATTGTCTCCCTGCCGCTCAGAAGGTCATTCCCGCCCTGACAAGGTGGGAATCCAGTCATAGCCAGATGATAACCCACCCCTAAACACTAAAACTTTAACTTAAATACACTGAAAGTGAGGTGCAGCAAGTGGCTCAGTCGTCCATGTATTCCTCTTCATGCGGACACCCCTGCCCTATACAGTGGTGCAGGGATGACCTATATTTGCAGATCAACACAATAGTTAGCATTGTGCTGCTTCCCTTGACTGCAAGCCTTCTAAAAGGCTATGGGGATTTTCACTTGTGTTGCTGGTGATAAGCACTAAAGCAAACTAAACATCATGAAACTTAAATTTTCTGTTCTGGCCGATAATCTTAACAAACTTTCTTTTCAAAATGTTTTAATATAAAAAGTAATCTGCTAGCATAAGCTACTATGGAACTACAACATAGTGGTTCAACTTAGAAGCAACAACAATATTTCTAATGTATAACATCTTATTGTGACCTCTTGTTTGAGAGCTTCCTCTTAATTGAGCGACCTGATCAAGTTGGTCCTCATGGCTGTGGAAATAGTGTATGAATAATTGATTATTAAAAAAAACTATCGGAAATTCTTGCCGTCGGGTCACCAGCCATTTTTGTTGTCCTTGTTAGCAGTTAGTTAGCAACCGTTGTTTTACATGGCTTAAAAATCCAAAAGCAGCCAACATCAAATGCATTTTATTATTTCACATTAAACATCAAAAATCTCATGTGCGTGTGTTCACCACAAATCTTATTTCAGGCACTTATCCGAAACCGGTATTCTAAATCCCACTTACTCTGGGAACCAGGAAGTGCTAAATGCTAACTCACATCTCCTTCTGGCTCATTCCTGTACCTCTCTATTGCTCACCTGTTCTTTGGCACAGTATCCACAGATCATCCGGGTGGCCAGTTCCATGGGGTGGTCCTGGTCTTCGTCGTGGCAAACATCACAGGGGTAAGCTCGGCCACAGCAGGGAAACCTGTGGGCAGCAAGTGGCATGAACACTCAAATATGCTCATTCACCAGGTCAAACATGGAAAGTTATCACAAGAAAGTGATAAAGGAAGCACAAAAGACAATCTTGTGGCCATCGTGTGGTGACACAGCGTGATTATGTATTCTGTATGAAAAGGTAACTGAACACAGGCTTTGTTAGAAGAGAAGCAATGTAAAGGTAGGCCTTTGAGGGACTGAGGAGGGGAGGTGACGGCGCTTCTGGTCGGTACAGAACAACTGGGCCTTGCGTGCGTGTGTGTGAACATACCTCAGCCAGCGATGGCTCTGTTTGTAATGTTTGCACGTTCCTTTCTCCGGCAGAGGCTTCCCCTTTTGGACAGCAGGATCTCTTAATGACTTATAGTTCAAAGCATCAGAGCTTGGACCTGGACAAATAGATAAATTAGAGTCAGATGTATTTTCTGATGCGTTCAAGCACATGCCTATATGAGTAAACGCTCACATTTAAAGTTTTCATGTATGCGCTGGTTTTGGAACTTTGCTGCTCCTTTTAAAGGAATGCTGGTGAATACTGACCTGTTTTTTTGGTGCGAGGGGGAATGTACTGAAATCTTGTGCTCTCTGCAAGAATGCTGAGTTTGCTTTGGCAGTGTTCACAATTTAACTCCTTTGTTTGACCGTAAGAAACATTCTGACCAAAAAAGAGACAAAAAAAGCGACTTCAGAGGGCAAGGTTTACACTGTTTAAGAGACACTTCAAGGTGCTGGTTTTGGCATTTTAGAAAAACAAATACAAGTCTGTTTTTATCACCTGCAAAAGACTGTCCTGTGAGCAGCTCAAGCAGCCCACAATGAGTTCACATTCCTGGAGTACCATATCAGAAGGAGTAGCATTGTGGAGGTCCAGATAACCCAGGACATCACTGTAGTGGTGCATCATGCAGGGCCTGAAGGCAGCGTTGATGCTTGCACTGCACTTTTCACACTGGGCTGAGCAGGGTGTCCTTCCTGTCAGCGTCAGGTCTGCAGTGACCTTACATCTGCAACAAACAAAAGGGCAAGCTGTCTAATCTGGTGATTCTAGATTTTTAAAAGCAAACTCAAGACCTACCTTTTTAGTCTGGCTTTTAGCTGATTATATTTTTTATTATTATTTCATCTTATTTATTTATTTATCTTACCCCTCTTATTGTTTTATTTCTCAATTTCAGCTCAGATTAATTGTTTGGTATTTTATTCTCTGTTAATCAATTTTAGTCGATTTTATTATGCATTTTACCATATTATTATTTACATTTTTATTTTATTTACTTATTTATTTATTTTCCTATAGTATTTTTATCTAATTTCTTATAATAAAATAATAATATTAATAATAATATCTTGAATTTATATAGCGCCTTTCAAGAAACCCAAGGACGCTTTACAGAACACAAAATTTATTTTTAAATTCTTATTATGATTGTTTTTTATTGTCATTTTAGTCCTAGCTCTTGTGTTTCCTCATTTTTAATTCAAGATGGCATTTCCTCAGTCCTCTAATTCTGTTTTCTGTGTGTCTTTGTGTGTCTGTGTAAGTGAGTGTGTGTGCTGCATGTGGATTGCGAGGGTGGGGGGTTGTATTTTTCTCCAACTTAAGAGGATTTCTTTACCTGTTACACTGAAGGCAAACTGTGATTTGTTGTGGGACGATGGTGGCTGTGTTCTCCCCCAGCCTCAGTCCCAGCAGCTTCATCTCTGTGCCTCTGCGGGGATCACTGATCTTTATGTTCTCCACCAGGTGACTGGCATCCTCGTCCCCCTGCCCCTCATTACCGCCTGTTCCCTCTTGCTTCTCTCCTTCCACTTTCCTCTCATCCTCTGTCGTTGCGTCTTTTCCTTCAACAGTAACATCACCTGCAGCAGTGTCCGTGGCAGGATCAGATGAATCGTTTGCAGATTTTTCACAAACTGTGGCTTGTAGCTCTTTGTATGAAATGAACTGCAGTCCGGCTTTTTCTAGATCAATATCTTTTTTCAACTGCAGAAAAACAACAGAACAAGGATAGACAAGTACAAGAAAATTAAATATTAATATTATTAAATATTTCATTAATACCAAAGGAGATTCAAGTTCTAGCTGACGCATTTACACAAAAAGCAAAGGCAAGAAATACAGAGCTCAATTCCCCTGAAGTTGGGACATTATGTAAAACGTTAAAAAAAAAAAAAACAGAATACATTGATTTGCAAATCCTTTTCTGCCTATATTCAGTAAAATACAATACAAAGACAAGATAAATGCTCAAACTGTATATGCTTTGTTGGTGGAATTCTTTCCCATTCTTGTTGATGTATAACTTCAGCTGCTGAACAGTCCAGGGTCTCCACTGTCATATTTTGCGCCATACATTTTCAATGGGAGACGGTTTGGACAGTAGTCAGACCAGTCTAGCACCCACACTCTTTTACTACGAAGCTATACTGTGTAACACTGAAGAACACCATGACTTCAAGCCATCGGTAAGAGGATGAGTTTGGTCAAACATGTTTGTGCCTACTCATGAATTAGACGTGGCTATTTGATTTTTCATGTTGCCATGTAATAGTTTATGCAATTTTGCTGTCTCTCAATGCTCATTATGCATATAATGCTACAAAAAGTGTGCTTTTAACCCTTTAAAACAATAAAAACTGCTTAAATATAAGTTTGTATAATAATGTGGCTTCTATATAGACTACTATCTAAAAGTAAAATGGGTCAAAGTGCTCTACAAAGTAAAAAAAAACAAACATTTTAGAACAATGCATTATAACAGATAGCAAAAATGGATTTAATCTAGAATAAGTAAAATAAAAAAATACTATCCATTCAGGTAAAGCAACATCCCCTATTGAAACACTGTTAAATGGTTAAAAGGCCACCGTAACCATTGGATTTATTGATGCAAGGTTAAGTTTAATCCATCATATCTTGTCTCTTACAATTGGTGATTAGAACAGATGGAAATGATATCTGGAAAAACACTTGAGCCTTAGAGTGGCAATAAACATCTGGTCTTTTATGTTATTTCTTAAAAATCTGTGTTTATATTTTTCCTCTCATTTTTTATTACAAACAGTCAAGTGGGACTTAATTTCACAACTCTTGTCATCAGGTATTTTACGATGTGAACACAATGAACCAATCATGTTTTTTAAGTCTATTAATAAATCATTCTAATTCAGCTGATGGTGAAAACTCAAATGTTTGATTTGATATCAGTGCTATGTTATGTCTGTGATGAGCATGACAGCTTGCTAGCGTAAGCAAGAGTTTTAAACTCCTTGCTTTCCCAGTATTACAGGCTTGAAGAAAGATTGTTTTCCATCACACTGATGCCCCACCCTCCAACTGTGACGCAGTGCCAACTGCTACAAAGTTTCTGAGGGGCGAGTCCAAGGCAAATCTCAAGTCACATCTGTATGAGACTTAAGTGTGACATGAGTCTCTCTCTCTGATGTACATGAAATAAAGTAGTGGGTAGATCTGTAAGTGAACTAGAAGATGTACGCATGGACTAAAGAAGTCTAAAAGCAAATGATACAGTGAAGTCTTCACACAGTCAGCTCAAAAAGTGATGCAGCTTAGCGCCTCACCTGCCGAGCAGCTTCAGTGAACAGTCTCTCCATGCTCCGATCCAGCCAACGAAGAAAAGGCCGAAACAGCAGCTCTAGTTTCCCCAAAAGCTGATTGGTTGCGTGCTTGGCTTGAAGCCACTCTACTGATGCTTGCTGAACATATCTATACAGGCAGAGAGTAAAAGAAAATTCCAAATTTGTGACTTTCATTGACAACAATTACATAAATGCTAATAGAAAATATAAATGCTTTACTTTGCCATTACTGGAGGCAGATTCTGGTCCAATGGGATGTCCAATGTGAAAACCTGAGGGTGTTTAAAAAAAGGTAACGGAATAATTTTCCTTACTTTATTTAAAGTATTATTTACCAAGCAACATTTTACAAAGCTTGACTTGTAAATGAAGGCAGTTGTCTTTACCTCCAGAGGGTAACTGTCCGGGAAGCTCACCATGATGTCAATTTCTTTCAGGTCAAATGGCTGCAAGATAAAATTCAAAGGTAACGTTCGCTTTTCACAGAAAGCACTGTAGAGACTAGAAAGAGTTAGGACTAAGGTAACAATAAACTTAAGCATGTCAGTCACAAAAAAGTTGTTAAAAATGATGTGACAAAAAACTGTTAATGCCATTCAGCTTAAAAAAATGTTAGAATAGGATTTTCCATCCATGTTTCTCAGCCCTTGACCTACCACTTTTTACAAAAAAAATCTATTTAATCTAACATTGTAGTTCAACTATTAAAGCAATTGTTATTCATTAAAAATAATTCAGCATTTAGGGGTCACATAACTGCTTCTTTTAAGTTTAAAACTAAAAGGGGATCATTTTTAAGTCTGTTTGATTGTTTTAAGTGTTTAACATTGCCAGAGGAAAACAGGAAAATAAAAGAAGATGTTTACCCAGTCTGGATCAGTGGCCTCAACAGACACCCTGTAATAAGTAACTCTGCCATCACTTCGTTCCTGAATAATCAGCTGATCTTTAGGAAAACGCTTTTGCAGCTGCCTGATCTCTGTGTCTCGAAGCTGCTTTGAGACCTCCTCTGTCAGGTCACACAGCTTGACCTCCTGTGGGACACCGGGGCGGGTAACTGGAGCCTTCCTCTGCACGGGGTTTGTGTTACGGCCTGAACCAGGCAGATCATCCACACTAGGTAACTCTGCTGGATGCCAGAAGCGACATCTATCCTCCATGGCGCAGTGCCCTGACATGAAGTAGCGACAGGGGCGGCGGCCACCTGCTGTGGCAGCCCTGGTGTTACTGGTCGGAGGTGGCCTGCCCCCCACATTTCCTCCTGAGACCTCAGGGTTTGAAGAAGTGATTTCTGACTCAGGGTGAACTCCATGGCTCTTTTCGTTGACTTGGGAGTCATTTCTTATGTGTAGAAATCTGCATCTCTTTCCATAATTACAGTGTCTTCCTTGAGAGTAGAAGCGGCACAGCTGCTGGGGTTGAGATGTCAGCCCTTGTATCTCCATCCTCTCTCCAATGTCAACCTCCGATCACTGTCAGCCAGAACATTTGAATATGTTATAGGGATAGTTCTGCATTTTTGTAGTGGGCTTGTATGAGGATCATTTAAGTGTTGTTCATTAACCAGAGTGACTTAATTCAGCTCTGTCCCTCTCGGGAGAGAACTGGCATAAAATTTACTGGCAAGAAACTAAAAGATAAGATGTAATATCAATTTCATTTACTTTTAATGTTGTTGGAAGGGACTTGAGGAGCAGGAGAACATGACACCTTTACTAAACTTTTAGTTCACAGAGAATTGCTCTGTACCTCTTTAGATGAATAGCCCCTTAAAACACTTAGACATCAGAAGAGCTTTATCTGATCCTCTACAGAGACACATTTTTCATTTTTTTTATTCAGTGTAGATCAAATCCTTGCAATGGACACACAAGACGTGACGTAAGCAGTCAAACAAACCAGGACATGGGGCCTTGAATAGTGCTGGCCAATTCCTACCTCCCAATTTACAAATTAAAGACATTATTTAAGTATCAGAATCAGAATCAGAATCAGAATCATCTTTATTGGCCTAGTATGTTTGTGACATACAAGGAATTTGGTTTCAGCAAGTGGTATCGCTCACAGAATAACAGCAGCAAATATAAACATAAACATAATAGAAAAATATATGTATATATATATATGTATATATATTTATACACACCTAATTTGAATAGAAGAAAAATATGTACACTTAGTAGAATATGGATATGTACACTTAGTAGAAAAAGAGAAAAATATGTGTATATACTATATGTATGTACACTTGTGCAGAGAAATAAATATATGTACAATTGGTGCAAAGTACACATTGTAGTGCAATTGGATCAGTGGCCAGTGAAGGTGAGTATATGACCATTAGCAGTGGCTACAGTAGTAGGCTACAGTGTGGACAGACTAACCATGGAAAATCTGCTTTGACTGTTTTTACATAGATTTGAGTATCAGGGTTATGAGCACTATTCCAGGTTTTATTATATTCAGGATATGATACAAATGTTTTTAAAATCATCTTTTTGCCTAATGCACCCACCATGTTTGATCATAAAAACAGATCAGAGATAGTCCAAAAGGTTATTTCTTTGGCTTAATATTTTTTTTCCTAAATCTACAAATCAGCAGAGAGGTTTGTCAGATGTCAGCTTTAAATTGGTGTGACACAGCAGATAAGTGACATCTGTTTACCAACATGTATTAGCTGATGATCATTGTTATAAATAGAGCTAATATTTGTCACTACAGATGTTAGACTGATGTCCATGTGCATCCCTATCAGGGACAGATGAAACTCTGCAAATAAAATTTAGATATAAAAGTCACCTTCAACAAATTCTCTACATTCAATTTCGAGGTTGTTCCTAACAATTTTATTCAACAATATCTGACATTTTCTCTTAGAGTTGTTTATCAACATTAGTCTTGAAATTTAATTTAACATTTTTTTTCTCCCTCCAATCGTAGGCCTCACATTTTAATCTAAATCTTCCCTTTTTGGTCAAAGTGCATCATGAAAAATCTTATTCCCCTCTTTATTTTTCTGCTTACTATGCCATGACTAAAATACATGTCATGAAAAAGTATGTTGATGCAAATAATGGGTCATATAACAAACACTGAGACGAATTTTTTTTATGACTAGCTGGGAATAATAAATGGGTGAAATAAGTGGCATTTCCTATATTTATCTATACTCTCGTTTCCCTGTGTAATAAATCAGGACGCTCAAAACGCACAGAAATAAACTTCAACATGTTTTATTTTGTTTGAATGGAAGTGGCTCAATTTGATGTCAATCGAAAACCAGTAAAGCTTAGCTTAATATCATAAAACAGATAAATTAAAATCACATCAAACTGGTTATGAGTCAGTGTAGTATAAACTAAGCCAGAGGTCAATCTACTGAACTCTGATCAGAGTTATAACTGCGTCATATGGGAAGTGTTGAGAGGCTTCAATGAATGAACCATCGATCGAGTACCTGTTAGATTTTGGTCAATGTTTCAACTCGTCAGCGGGAAAAATACACCCCTCACAAGCAACGTTTTGACCAAGTCTAAATCCAACTGTTGAGTGTCCTAAAAAAGTGAAAACACATCTTCATGTTCGCTTAACTTTCTTCCTTTGTCACAGGGGCTGGTTCGCTAATACGAGCTTAGTCGCTTCTTTTAAGATAAAATTACAGATATTTCCAACAGCACATTACCTCAGATCCACGCAGGATTCCAAGTTGTTTATTATGCCGTAACCCAGCACGGATGAAACTGTCAAAAGTTTTGACAAAAGCTACAAAAATGGCATGCACAGCTACAGTTACCTGTCAAGTCCCAGCCCCGTTACGTGCTCCAGGAAACGCATTCGCGTAACGGCGCAAGCGCAGTGGTTTTACGTCATTACGCACGACGCAAGGTCCTGAATTGGTGAGTCTGTGGAGAAATAAGCCATATTATTTAAAAAGAAATGTATTATGTAATTCGTGTTGCGAAGGAGGTCTTGACGCGTTAGATTTTGGCACATCAAAAACGACATTTGAAGCAAATTAGACCACAAAATATATACAGGAATATATGTGAGGGAAAGGTAAATTATGGTATATCATTCCAGGGCTTATTTTTGATAAGGTAGGTGGAATTGAGTTCCTCTTGCATTGTAGCCTAATTTTGATGGTGATGAGATTCCTGTCAGTCTGTCTAGCAACAATGACCAAGCCTTTTCATCCTGGCTCTTGATTTATATCCACTATTTCTCTCCACATAGATGTTAATCTGGGATAATAAAGATATTATATATAATAATAAAATATAAATCTTTAGCAACTGGGTTAAAATGACCTTTTATCACAACTATCAAATAAAAACAGACGGTTTTTTTTCTTACACTAAATTTCCAAAGAAATGTTCAGTACCAGTCACTCTAAAGGATTTGCAATTGCATTTTATGCAAAACAGGAGTGATGATTTTACTGCAAGTATGGTGAGAAGATAACGTTGAATGCGCAATTTTACAGAGGATTAATGATATGTGGAAGATGTCTAACAAAGAAATATACTTTTAAATATATTTTGAAACTTTGCCCCGAAATTACAGCACCTTAAGGTTGTTATTCAAAAATTAAGATTTTAAACATTGATTGGAAGTCTGTTTGTAATCTTAATCAAAAATGCTGTGTTACCGAATAAATTGAAGACGTTTTTTAAGATGTTGCATTTATTTTATTCATCAACCTGGTCATTGCAAGACTGAAAAATGTGGATAGACATTGTGTTATTTTTATTTTTGTTTTTATTTTGTAATTAGAACACAAAAGTGTCATTTAATTTTAGTGCCTCCGTATTTGTGTTTGTTTGAAACATATTTTTTATCAATGACTGGCTTAAATGAAAAACTGAAAGAAATTATTTTTAATGCTACAACAAGAACAGGCTGATAAAAAAAATTATATTGAACCTATACATTTGAGAAGAAAACATTAATCCTATAAATGTGAACGGACTAAAAAAACCTAAAGTACAGTGAAATTAATGTGAAAATAGATCTAAAATATTGAATAAAGGAGAGATTACTGAACATTTGTGAAATTTTGAATAATTTGTTTCAATCTTTTGTGATTGGATATGTGGACTTGTTATGTAATATTTTTTCGTGCAGTATGTGTCTTTCTTTTATTTTATTAAGAACAGAAATAAATGCACAAAAGAGCTCCGGAGCACACAATTATTTTAGAAAATGAAGATGGCCCCATAATTCTCAAAATTATTATTATTATTATTATTATCATCATTATTATTATTATTATTATTTATTTTTTATTTTTTTTATAAATCATAATTTTTCTTACAAATAACAGAAAAAATGCACCGATATTGGCTTTAGAAAGTAATTGAACACAACCTCTGATAGCTGTTGCTGATTTTTTTATTTTTTATTTGGTAACCAACAGTTGGAAAAACTCGTAAAGCTCATTTCTCTGGCGACTTCCTCATGAGACAAAAATGTGTTTAAATTATATGAACAGCTTCAAAAGGAAGCTTGTGAGAGGTTATTCTTTGATAAAGCAGAAAGCAGAAAGCAGCCTCAATTCAATTAAGAATATCAGTTTATTGTCAAAATGAACAAAAACAGGACCAAATATGTGCCTTAAAGAACTCAACCTGTATTATAACACCATGCAGAAAATAGGATATGAAAAATACAAATATTTATTAAATGATCTGATAGCAGGTATTTTTACATTTACATTATTTTTGTAAATGGAATAAGCTGTACTCCTTCACATAAAATTCTCTTAATGAAGCACGACTAAATTTGTATCAAAGAAAAAGCTATTTAAATTAAATATATTAAAATAATTTGAGATTACAGTACTATTAGAAATGTGTCAAAAAAAGCTGCCAAAACTCATTTTAATTCCGTGTTCAGCTTATTGAAAGCAGCAATTCTATTTGGACTTGAGTTTTTAAATATGAATGTTGTTGAAATAAATTCTGATTAAGTTTGCTTCTAGTACTTTCTAATTTTGTTGATTTATGAGTATAATAGTCTTACAGAAAATGTAATACAGTCCGTGGCAATATGGCCCTCTGGCAGTGAGATTAGATAAATATGTCCATTTAATAACACAGCTGCCCATCTCAGACATGGACAGTCATTCAAAAAGTGGATGTCAGGGGTCTTGGGGATCACCAGACATTGGGTTGGGTCACTTTCCAAAAAACAAAAACATTTTTGAAAATCATTTCAAATGGTTCATTTTCATTATAAAATATTTACACAAAATGAGTTATTTAAAAAAAAAAATGAAACCATAGTTACAATGGGGGAGATTGATTCTTTAATGGGGTAATGTCCAAATAAAAAACTTGAAATGTAAGATTGTACTTGACAAAATGACTGCAGATCTGCTGCTCTTTCAAGTCACACACTGCAGGGGTTCAAGGTCTCTGGTATTGTTATTTTAAGGGTGTTGCGATGTGGGAAGTTTTGGAACCCCTAAATGCAACCAGTGTGCTTTTCTATAATCTTTAATCCATAAAATAATCTGGTTTGGCATTTTGTGTGACTTTATTTTAATTTAAGATGTTACTCCTCAATCAAATAGTACTTTCTTTTAGTTGCCTGCTCTCCATCAGTGCAGCCAGAGCAACTCAAACATTTTGTTAAGCCTGTTCCAATACGTTTATGTAAAGTGGCTGCAAATCTTTACATCCTATACAGAGACATTCACACAAATTAATCAGGTGAAGAGCTATATGTAACCTGTTTACGGGGGTGTATGAATAATTTGTTGCAATGATGAACTCAGCTGTCATCTGATACCACACAGTCGGCTAAACTAACAGGAGCACAAGCAGGCTCATTGGGCACAGTCCTTGCCATAGCTGCATTTTGTTGCTGTAAAAGATATTCATAGATTTTTTTTTTTTTAATATTTACCACAGGATGGAGCCAGCATTCACCGACATAGATCTTTGGATAAGATGTTTAGGAAACGACTCTTTGCTGCAGCCTCTCTGGGACAACCTGCGGCTGAATTACAGGGACTTTATGAGATCTCCACTCTTCCCTGTTGTTCTGACTGTATCTTCATACTTTGTTTTATGCCTCCCTTTCCTTTTCTGCGACATCATGGGTGACAAGTTGCCATGGGTGCAGCAATTCAAGATCCAGCCTACCCGTCGTCCCACTGCCTCCACACTGCTGCACTGTGCTGGGGTCACCTTGTACAATCACATGTTTCTGGTGCTGCCCGCATCGGTGGCCCAGTGGGCATGGAGGCCTCCTGTCGACCTTCCCACTCAGGCTCCGTCTCTGATGGAGCTGGTTGCCGGGGTGATAGGCAACCTGCTGCTGTTTGACTTCCAGTACTTCATCTGGCACCTGCTCCATCACAAGATTCGCTGGCTGTACGTCACCTTCCACGCCATCCATCATAACTACTCTGCACCTTTCGCTCTTGCCACTCAGTGTCTTGGCGGGTGGGAACTGGTCACCGTGGGCTTCTGGACAACCTTGAACCCTGTGATCCTGAGATGCCACCTCCTCACCACATGGACCTTCATGGTGGTTCATGTCTACGTCTCCATCGAGGATCACTGTGGCTATGATTTCCCCTGGTCCACATCACGTCTGATACCCTTTGGCGTCTATGGAGGGCCCAGCAAACATGATGTGCATCATCAGAAACCCAACACCAATTTTGCACCACATTTTAGCCACTGGGATAAAATATTTGGCACGCATGCTGATTTTAGCTTTATTACTCCTGAAAAATAAGAAGCTGTGAAACTATTAGAGGCAGGTTTTAATAGATTCTTGTGCTTTTGTGTTTCTGTGTTTATTTGCTTAAATTTACATAGATTATATAATGTAGAGGTATAAAAGTTGTTGAGGTGGTTACTCTACACAGGTGGATTGAGGCAACACTATGTAACTCTTTAATCTTAAAATAATACTTTAAATCAACTTAAATGTAAAATAACTTTAAACCAGGAGAATGATATCCATGTGCGTTGCACAAAGTGCCCCATCACCAACTTTTAGTACTATGTAAGTTTGGGAAATGGACACATTTCTCTTGTGAGAAGTGCGTAAGGCCAAAGATACACTGGCTGCTGACTCTGTGGATGTTAACTAAAAATAGCCACCATGTATCCTCTGTGTCAGTTCAGCATGTTGGCTGCGCACATTTATCCATGAGCAGTGAAGATGTAATTGGTCAGATCGGTGTGAAGGTAGAGGGGGTGTGATAGAGTCACAGCAGCAGAAAAAAGAAGTCTAAATTTCTCCTCATTTTAAGAATGAGATATCAAATGACTTTTAGAGGTGGTGACTTTGTCTTTGCAGTGTTTGCAGTAGCTTCCTTTTTCTGTAGCTTTATTTTCTTTAATTCATATAACTGGTAATACCTTGATTTAATGATTAAAAAATGAGCCATTCCTTGGGACATTTTGTTTTCTTTGGTAACTGTAACTATGACATCTATAAACCAAGTCAGCTGCAAGTCACCAGTCAACAGTGCATAGTGGAAAATGTAACGGAAATGCAGTTCAGGCAGTCCAGATTGAAGGTGTAAGAAAACATCAATATACCAATATATTGCAATATTTAGTTGTGAGATACTGCATCTATAGCTTATAGTGCAATACTAATGTGTAAGTTAATAATCAAAATAAATGTGTTACATTTGTTTAGTTCTGTGACATTTATTGTTATTATATCTGTCACTGGGTCAGACAGTAAAGTTTATCCATGCTGCAGGGCCCATTCTTCATATAAATATAGTATAATATAATAATATAATAAATAATACTTAAGACAAGAAAACAAGAAAAATGCTTATTTAGCATTAATATAATTGTGCTACAATGCTCTGCAAATAGAATTGTAATTGTATCGCAATATGTATCACATCGTCTAATTCTTGAAAAAACACATGCCTAGTGTTGTTGGTATGGTGTGGTTATCAGTTGCTTACACATATCTGCAAGTGGTTGCCATGTTTGTAGTTTACCTATCACACAGTATGTAGTTGTGTACAGCCAGAGCTCCCTAGTGTGGTCTCTTCTGGTATTCTCTAGCAATACTTATCACTTATTGGCAAATATATATACAAGAACGTTTAAGACAATGGTGGATGCAAACATAAATAATAATGAATAGGACTGAAACCATTTCTTCTGTTGAAAGTTATTGTACTGGCAGACCAACTTCCAAACAGCTATTTTAGGGTTAAAAAGTTGTGTATTGTTGCTTTAATGATACTGCACTTTATATTGAAAAGATATTGTAAAAATAGAAAGAGTTTTCTGTTACCAAAGGACCTTTTAATGTCACCTGACATATAAGAAAGACTGTTTCACATATCCATGGGACATTTTTCATCATTCCATCTGGGCTACATCCCAAAGAAAATGTGTATGAGAGGGTAGAGTAATATTTGTGACACAAGTTTACAGTTGTTGGCTTGCAGTTGCTTCCACTTGCTACCCCGTTTCCACCTTTCTCCTTAAAGGACTGTGAGTGGTTGATAATTTTCTGATCGGTAATAGATGTTTCACCTTTTAAGATTGCAAGATTGAGCTGCCTGATGACAGACATGGCATCTGGTGAATCCAGCTGCTTTGCAAGGTCACTGATCCTCATGCCTTGAAAAACTATGGCTGATGTGCACTATCTAATAATGCCTACCTGTATCTGTTTCCTAGACTGTGTTTGTTTTATTTACATTTAGATGTGATCCTGAGCATTAGATAAGGCTTAGATTACAGGTTCCTGCATGTAAATTTTGTTGAGATGCTGTGACACTGCACTTACTTTAGGGCATCAAAATTACTCTTGTGTGTGTAGGTACTGGAGAAAATAGTAAAGCAAAGAAGATACCGGCTGCACACCAGTCTGACTGGGCTAATGTAATTGGGCTTAAACTATTTGTAAAATGTTTTGAGTCCTTTTTATTTTATTTAAGTACTTTTAAATTTAATGTAATTTCCTATTATTTTTTTTCCAATGACCTTTCCTCTTTTCCTTAATTCATTTTCTCTCTATCTATCTCAATCTATCTATTGATTGATCAGTCAATGGATCTTTTTTTTTTATGTCCTATTCCCCTTGACATTACACAACTGTACAAGTCATTTACCCAGCTTTTTTGCACTATGAACACTTTTTATTGCATCAGACTTTTTGTGGCTTGTAGCCCAGTCAGAGTGTTGCTGGTTTCTCCTAAGCTTCTTTCGTGTGAATTTTAAATCTTTTATGCAGCTATCTCGCTTCTTTGAGTGTTTAATATTGGTTGGTTCTTATTTAATTTCTCTGTAAACAAAAGGGGGAAACCATCTTCAATAAAATTTTCACCTCAAATCTTCACTGAAAGGTCATCTTTTGTCCAATAATAACTCATCTAAATCTTTAAAATATAAGTATGCTTTAGTGACCATGCACTTGCCCTGAATTTCTAATGTGAAACAGGCACCTCTCTTCATTTTTGTCGAGTTTATTTATATGATCAGTGAACACATGGTGATACTGAAACTACAAAGAGTGATGTTGAGATGACATAAGTTAAGGGGCACCTTTGAACACTTGGTGTCAGCAAAGCTCTCCAAATGCCACTAAAGCTGTATGCTGTAACTAAACTCTCTTGGAAGCTGCATACAGCAAGAGTATATACAGCATATTGCATTAAAAGATTGGTATTGGGTGGGAAAGTAGGACTGACTTCCCTAAAAAAAGAGATGGGCAATAGATATATCTTTATTTCCTTCTCTGTCCAAGAGGGTACTTCACGCAACTGTTTGAATATTAGTTAAGAGGATACACTGTATTTTTCATGATGAAAAAGGACAGTAAACAATTCAGGGGATTTCATTTCCAATTTTAACATCAAGACCAGTGTGGCTGTATCTGTATTTCACAACTTTAGTGGTAGATTGTTTCTTTTATTATTATTATGGAATCAAACCAAGATGAAAATTAGAAAATGGACTAAGAGATATTTATTACATGTTTTACATTCAAATTTAACATAGATAATGATTAGGTATTGGTATAAACAATACTATCCTCCCTATCGTCTTTGAAAATGTAAAAATATCTTGGTGTTTGTCAAAGAAAATGTAGGGTATAAAAAGTGCCAAGAAGTGTGCTTTCAATTGTTCAGTTCAATTCAGTTCAAATAACTTTAGTTGCATGAATGTAGGGCATTACCGCCAAAGCATTTAATTAAAAATTAAAAACAGAAAAAGAAATATTAAAAACACACACTTGCACATACATACATACATACATACATATTTTGTATATACACACACACACATATATACATACATACATACATACATACATACATATGAACGTATATATTTATATAGAGAGAGATTTAAAAAAGAGCGGAACAATTAATTGCAATGGTACAAATTTGTTGTATTGTGATACTATAAGAAAAAAATGAAGATAAAAATGTTTAGAATTAAATACCGTATATATGAAATAATCAGAATATTAAAAAATGATAACAAACATAAATAAATCAATTATTGTGTGAGCTGTTGCTAAGAAGGCTAATGGGATATTATACAAAGTTATAAAGCATAAAGCATAAAATTGAGGAACAAATTAGTGGTTAGTGGTTTGTTTGGGTGACCTTCCTCCCCGGGGCGCAGACTTCCTGGTGACGCCCCTGGTGATCCTGGACGTGTTGTTGACGCAGCGTCGCTGCCGATGCAGTCAGATCCAGTGACACAGTGGAGGTATGGAGGGAGAGTAGTGAAGCTGGCCAGGGCTGGTCTGAGTTCAAAGCTGCATCATTTCCAAAACAAACCGCATTAAAACACCGTGCTGAAGATGGGACACTGCGGCATTACGTCGTCGAAGACCGTCCTGGTCTTTCTGAACCTGATATTTTGGGTAAGTTTGGATGTTTTGGATGTTTTGAACGTGCGTCACAGCGCAGCAGCTAGCTTAGCTCTGCGTGTGCCTGAACAGCTGCTCTGCTAGCTGAGCCAGCCGACCTTTGTTTAACCAGGGAGGGATTAGTTTAAGGAGGCATTCCTCCACATTCTCGACTTTTTACAGTTAACAGCACTTTGTCAAATGAAGCGCACATTATCACATGAAAGGTAAAGGACCCCACATTTGTCCAGATAATCCCTGTGATGGCTGCAAAAGTCAAACTATCGCTTTTTGATCCCCTCCCTCAAAAACCAGGCTAACCCTTATTCCACAGATTCAGAGCTGTAAAAGCAGACAAAAAAAAGTTTCTGTCCTGAGTTTTTCAGTGTTGTTTATCAAAAAGCCTCCACTTTGGTGAAGACAGTGACAAAGCAAATAACAGGTGTTTGATGGACAGTGGTGTATGGGATCATTCAAAAACTTGGCAATACGCCGGAAATATTACTCCTTAATTCATTTTATCGCAAATTAGACACTCAAAATGCAACTTAACATGTTTCTTGCATAACCACAACCAATTTATCTTCATTCTTTAGGGATCAGATATCACAAAGTCACTTTTATAACCAGTCAGGAGCGCAATGTTTGTCAAAATGTTCTTTAAAATGACAACAGAGTAAATTGAAGTATTAAAGGATAATTCCAGAATTAAAGTGGTTCTTACTGTGAACATTTTAATTGTGCCCATTATTTTGGGGAACATCATTAACTCTACTGATATTAATGACACAGTCTTACCATGTATCTCAATTTAAAATATGTAGCTAAGTCTTGTAAATTCAATGCATTCAAATTAAAGCATGCACTTAAACTATAAGAGGAAAATTTGGCTTAGTTTTGGAATATATTTGGATAACAATACGACAAAACTTGTTTTATGTGACGACTGTGTCACTGTGTTATTTTAAGGCCATGTTTCCATTTTATCCCTTAACTTCCGTTACTTTTTAAATTTGTTATTATTTCTGCCTCTGGACTAGACAGTAAAGTTTATCTATATTGCATGATGGTACATACCGTATAAACAACACTGAGAATTGTATTTATATAATGTTTTGGGCTTTTACTGCTATAAAAAATAAAAGATAAGACCATTTAGTTGAAAATTCCAAAAATAATTATTTTAATTATTAATTATTTTAAAAACCACAAAATATTATTTGTTGCTATAAATAATTCTAAAAATTATTTAATATTAATAAATGAATATATTAACTATTTCATACAAATAAATAATTATTTTAATTATTTCAGGGTTGCGGTTACTTATGTTGGGTGAGCGGCAGGGTATACCCTGGACTGGTTGCCAGTTGAATGAGGGGACAGACAGACAGACAACCATTCAGCTGCCTTACCCCCCCCCCCCCCCCCCCCCCCCCCCCCCCCCCCCCCGTGAACCTACCAGTGTGGTGTCATACTATTGTTTCATCATCAGCTTAAACCCTTTGCTCAGGGTGGCAAGCCCAGTGCAGAGCAGGGAGACATTGGCAGAGAGGGTAGGATTAATGCAGAGTTGTTGACAACATGGTGCAGGGCAGTGCTAAAGAGACCAATAACCACAGAGTCGACCTGTAAACCGATCAGAGCTGACTCGTCCCATGTGGGGAAGGCTTCACTGGAGCGTCTCAGACAGAAAGAGAACACAGCACCATCAGGGGGAACTCTGTGTATGGAAGCTAACAGGTTTACAGCAAGTATGGGTTCTTTAAATTAAGTACTTTGTTCCCTGAAGTAGAAGTTTAGAGTCAGAAATGGATAATCGATCTGTTTCTCTAAGCATTGGTGTTGCAGCAGACCCACAGAGCTCTGTCTGTTTGGACAGTCTTGAATGCAATGCCTTGTGTTTTTTGTCAACTACAGGCTGCTGCTGGTATCCTGTGCTACGTTGGAGCCTATGTCTTCATCACTTACGATGACTACGATCACTTCTTTGAGGATGTGTACACGCTCATCCCAGCAGTCACCATCATTGCTGCTGGAGCCCTGCTGTTCATTATCGGGCTCATTGGATGCTGTGCCACAGTACGGGAGAGCCACTGTGGACTGACGACGGTGCGTAAAGTCAGACATGAAATGGCTAACTTTAATATATAAAGGTGCGAAAAAATGCATGTATGTGAGTGATTTATCAAAGAGGAAATATAAAATCTGGAATTTCATATGTATTTAACTGAAGCATTTTGTACTCACATGAGAAAATAAAGGTTTTCTCTGTCTTTCTGGATCTATGATATTGATATAAATTTTATTATTTTTTATAAGTTGATTTAGTCAATAACTCAGGATTATGAAAATGTTTTTGTCTTAACTGAACACTATTTTTTCATAAAAAATTATCTTGTAATTCTGTGATAATTGTGTCAGTGACTTGACAAAATCAGAGCAAAACTTTTTCCTTTTAGAGAAACTGAACTCATATTTGAAAGATTCATTAATTCATAGTTTAAGAAAAAACTAGGCAGTGTTTTTTTTTTTTTTTTTCACAGAAATATGTCCAATATTTTTAAGAAAGTGATGCCATCTCAGAAAAAGAGCGCGGCTAGCAATTTTTTTACAAAACTTGTCCAAGATGATGAGAACAATACGACTTAAAGAAAAAATTTGTTTCCACCAAACCACATTCCATAATTTGAGAAACAGTGTTATCTCAGGAAATAGTAAAAAACTTAAAATTTTCCACAAAATTATCTCATGTTTCCAAAAAATTGTTTTTTTTCTTAATCAAAGCAGAAATTAACATGTCCCGTGATTAAGAGAAAATGATGTCATTTACTAAAAAAAACAGCAAAACTTAACCAATAAACAGACAATTTTCCATTGTTTTTAGATAATGTCATTTATTCAGAAAAATGGATCAAAACTTTGATTTCTCAGGTGAATTGATTTTGATTCTAAAGCATTTAATGGAAAATGTCTCCAAAAAAATCCAATATCATGACTCATATTAAATAAAATGGGAAATTAAAGAATCAGTCAACAATAAATAAGGTAGCAGGAGCTTTTTGATCATAATAATTATAATAATTAATTTAATAACATGCTCTTATTCATTCATCACATCTCTCAGACAGTCCTTTCATGTGCATGTTTTTTGAAGTGTCTGTTGTTTGTATCTCTAATTCTGTAATCCAATCCACAGTTTGTTGTCATTCTTCTGTTGGTTTTCTTGACGGAAGTGGCAGTTGTTGTTCTTGGATACGTTTACAGAGCAAAGGTAAGAAAGTCAATCACAAGTCGGTGCATGTTTGTTTTTTCTCAGCCTTGTTCAAGACTTGTCATTTTACCATGAAGCTCACGCCCAGAGAGGAGATCAGGAGCAATCTGTCAACCATGATATCTCGGTCTAATCTGCCTGTGTTTACATTCAAATGTTTCACTGGTCAAACTCGATGTGCCATCTGATGTTTGTTTTTGCCAGGTTGAGGACGAGGTTAATACATCCATCAGGAAAGTATATGACGAGTACAATGGCACCAACAGCAACTCCCAGAGTCGCGCCATCGACTACGTGCAGAGACAGGTGAGCTCCTCTCTCCTTTGTAAATACAAACCCCATTCAAATGCAGTAAGGACGTTGTCTAAACTTAAATAAAAACAAAGTACAATGATTTTCATATACTTCTCGACCTATATTCAAATGAACACACTACAGAGATGAGATGTTTGAGGTACTTCATGTTCAAACTGATAAACTTTTTTTGTAAAAAACAAAAAAATTCTCATTTTAAATTTGATGCTTGGAACATTTTCCAAGAAAACTGGGACAGGGCAGCAAAAGTCTGGGAAAGTTGAGGAATGATCAGAATACACTTGTTTTTGTTTTTATTTAACCTTTATTTAACCAGGTTTGTCCCATTGCGATCTGCAGATCTTTTTTTCAAGGGAGACCTGACCCAGAATGGCAGCTATACACAGCTTCATCAAACAGTCACTCAGACTCATGCAGTACAAATAAAGTGAGGAAACAATTGTAAGTCATCAATTGTTTGTAACAGTCCACACATGAACAGGTTAATGGGAAACAGGTGAGTGTCATGATGGGTATGAAAGTAGCAACAGACAAATGCAAGGAATTTAGATTTCATCATCTTCAGTCCATAATATCAAATGATTCTGAGAATTTAGAGAAATCTCTGCACAAAAGTGTCATCGCCAAAAACCAACGTTGAATACCTGTGACATTCAATCCCTCAGATGGCACTGCATTAAAACCTGATATCATTCTGTAAAGAATATTACCACATGGGCTCAGGAATATATCAGAAAACCATTGTCAGTTAAGACAGTTCGTGGCTACATCTACAAGTGCCGGTTAAAACTCCACCCTGCAGAGCAAAAGCCAAATATCAACAACACCCTGAATTGCGGCTGGTTTCTCTTGGCCCTGAGCTGATGTATTGTTTTTGGAAATCATGGACATTGTGTCCTCCAGTCTAAAGACAAAAAGGACCATCCAGATTGTTATCAGCATAAAGTTCAAAAACCAGCATCTGTGATGGTATGGGGCTGTGTCAGTGCCCATGGCATGGGTAACTTGCATATCTGCTAAGGCACCATTAATGCTGAAAGGTACATGCAGGTTTAGGAGCAGCATAGTTAAAGAGTGCCGGCACTAGACTGGCCTGCCTGCAGTCCAGACCTGAATCCCACTGAATATATGTGGCGCATTTACAAATGTAAGAAACGACGATGGAGACTCTGGACTATTGAGCAACTGAAAAGGTACATCAAGCAAAAAATGGAAATAAATCCACCGACAAAGCTTCAACAGTCAGTGTCCTCAGTTCCCAAGTGCTTATTGATTTTTATTCAGAGGAGAGATGATATAACACTGTGGTAAACATTCCCCTGTCCAAGCTTTTTTTGAACGTGTTGCAAGCGTAAAATTCAAATAAGTTAATATTTTTAAAAAATACATATATATTATTTATCAGTCTGAACATTAAATACCTTGTCTTTGTTTGTTATTAAATTGACTATGTCGACAAGAACTTGCATGTCATTGATTCTGTTTTTATTTGTGTTTCCCAACTTCATTGGAATTCGTGTTTGAATTATGATGTTTCTTTGAGCTTTATGTTTTTTAACATCTCTCTTTTTACAGCTTCAGTGTTGTGGGATTCGCACTTACTCAGACTGGCAGAACACACCCTGGTATAAAGAATCCAAAAATAACAGCGTACCCATCAGCTGCTGCAAATCTACCATTGTAGGCTGCACAGGGTCCCTAACTCGCCCAGATGATCTCTACCAAGAAGTAAAAAAATACTCTTTATTCTTACAGGTTTCATTTCAAATGGCATATATTGTTTTTCTGGGGTATTAATTATGTGTCTTTTTGTGTTTGTAGGGTTGTGAAGCTCTGGTTGTGAATAAATTGAAGGAGATAATGATGTATGTCATCTGGACTGCACTGACTTTTGCTTTCATTCAGGTTTGTTATTTTCTTCAGTTTGCCTCTTTGCGTGTAAAATCACCAGTTTGTTTTTTTTACAAACTGGATATTGCTGAATAATTTGCAAATTAAATTTTTTGTTAATCCTAGAATTCACCTCTATAAATGAATTGAGAGGCTCAGGTAGAAGACCTCTCATTGCTTTTAATTGGTGGGGACTAAATACAAACTGTGATCATGCGGAGTGATAGTTGTCGTACCTCTGACAGAATCTTTGACCCCAGCTCTGAGATGAAACACAAACCAAACAGAAGCCAAGTGTACGTCCAGCCTGAGATCAAGTTTCTCGCCAAATTAACTGTAATTCCAGACAACTGATCTCATCCGTCCCAGATGAGGTTTGTTGCAAGCTGCAGAAATGGACAAGCAGTTAACTGAGAGTTTTGTTTACTGTTCTTTGCCAACAATTAAAAGGAAATGCTGTTTTATAACTAGACTTAATTCTCTAACAATTAAAAGGAAGTACTGTTTTATAATAAGACTCAATTAAGATGCGTATTTACCTAACCTACTTATCTTAGAAGAGCTGTCACATCAATGTCATTATTTAATTACCACACGCTCAAACACGGACATTTGGCTCATGTGTTCTCCACACTGCCAGTATTAATCAGTGTTTGAGCAGGTGTTGCACCCATGAACAAACAAGGACTTCGTCTTCAGTTTGGAAACCTATCTCTCCCTGTTGCTATATTTTTTTAATGGTAGTTTTCTTGAGAAGCACCCGATACTCACACAAAAGGCGGGGATGCGTGCATCAGGCACACAGGCTTCATTGAAATGTTTGCCTCTGTATGGAGACACCTGCTATACCAATACAGCAAAGTCAGTGACCGGATCTGTTTCTGCTTATTGATGGCTTTACAGAAACACAGCCAGCTGTACTGGGTTTTAAAGCAGTCTTCATATTCAGTTTTCATGTTTGCTAAGATTTAAAAATGATATTAGAGAAGCAGTTTTGTGGCACTGCTCTGGGTTTAATGTCGGCAGAGTTCAAGTATATTTATAAGAAAGATGCACTCATGATATGAAAAAATGTTTTCCAACAAACTGGCTACAGGATTTTTCTTCCTCTGTTAGAGAATAAAAACTCTCTAAAGTCTGTCAGAAGTAATTAGAAAAAAAACCCAGGCAAAGCAGTTTTTCAGGCTTTTTCTATGAATTACTGAATCCACCTACCAGCACTCCTTAAGCTCATTATTAACCCTACTTAGCTGGCAAGCCGTAGCACCAATTCAATGAATAATCTAGTATATGGCACCCTTGTAAAGAACATCTACATTTGTTTTAGCCTAAACATGAGTTCACATTGAACGTCTTCAAGTTATTGGTCTTTCGGGGGGCTAGTTAGTGAATCTGCTCTCAAGACTTTGTGCTAAGCTAACAGTCTCCTGGTGTCAGTTCCATATTCACCTCTCAAAGACTAGAGTAAAACAAAAGTAAACAGTACAATTTTTGTTCCTAAATAATTTCCAAAGTTACAATGTCTCTTTTTTTTCCTGTAGATACTGGGGATGTTGTGTGCGTGTGTCGTGCTGTGTCGCAGAGGCAGAGATCCTGCGTACGAGCTCCTCATCACGGGTGGCACCGTTGCATAAAGGAAAACACATTTCTCACTCTCAGAATGTACGTTTTATTGGTGAGAGATTGAAAATAATGTATTTCTACACTAAGATCAATACACTAACAACACTAAAGTAATATATTTAACCTGATCTCCAAAAAATAAAGCTATCGACCAAACTCAGTGATGGTCAATTTAAATGACATGATGTTCTGTTTCTGTGAGGATGGTGTGAGGGTTGATGACTTTATTTATACCAAAATCAAACCTTGTAAGTCGTGTTGAGTCATTGTTGGACAGGGTATTCTCCTCATGTTAGATTGCACTGTGTGTATGGCTTTGCATATTTTATATTTAATTCACAAACTTGAAGGAAAGAGATGTATGATTTTACCCTAAACCTCCACTACTATGACTACTGTTGCAGCTCAGTGTCACCAGCACTTTTTGGTCCAAAAACACAGGAACCAAAGTCACTTGTGCAGAAAGTTGTGTGAACTTTAACAGGCTTTTTCTAATCTGATCTCTACAAGAAGTAAATCTTGCAATCCCCTTCAGTATGTGGGTTTATCAAGTAGAAAAGAATTCTTAAACTCTAGAACGACTTTGTCCTGTAGCTGGTTTGTTCCTTTTTGTCTCTACAGTCTACTGATGGTAGTTTTAGAACTCGATTGCTGATATGTAGCATTGGATAGAATATAAATAAAGGTTGGAAAAGTTTAAAAATATGAAGCTGTGTTCTCTGATTGATTGTTTGGTGTCCTGTACTTAGGGATGGGAATTTGAAACTGATTCCAGAACTAGCTCAATGAATCAATGTCATCTGTCTTTATACTTAATAATTCTTTCAAAGATGTCACGCTCTCATCACGACAGTCTGCAGGAACAACAAAGAAGTCAAAAACGATGCGATGAGTGCCATTCTGTGTCAGTGTGATTTCTAACAAGGGTGAAACTTGCAGTTGTCTTCAGTGCCACACAGCAGTAAATATCAGGAGTGCCATGTGTTTGATATTGTTGCCACTGAAACTTATGGAGCCAACTTTTTTCCACATAGAAAAATCACAGCATTTGATGTGATAAGAGAATCATGAAAAATTTGGATGGATCAGTAAGCAAAATCAATAATGGCGCTAGTATCAATTAGGTATTAGGCTGCAGCAAAAGGTTTCTTGGATTGTTTTGCCCAGACAACGGGCTGTTGTCCTTTTCTGACTTAATAAAGAAAGGGACAAAATTCCGGTGTTTCCTTTGTGGGAGGGAGCCAGATGATTTAACTTTAATCTTTTTCATAATGCTGTAAAACTTTGGCCAAATTTATTTTGGCTTTTATCAACATTCAAGAAATATTAAGATCATGATTATCATAAATATCTGTTGATTCTAGGGAAAAGTTTCTTTTTGTCTATTGTACAAACCCTAATACCAGTGAAGTTCCTACACTGTGTAAAACATAGCTAAAAAGAATATAATGATTTAAAAATCCATTTTGAACTATATTCAATTAAATACACTATAAAGACAAGATATTTAAAGTTCAAACTGATAAAATGTATTGTTTTACTGAACATATTCACTCATTGTGAATTTGATTCCTGCAACAAAGGACTGGGAAAATTGACGAATGCTCAAAAAAACATCTCTTTGAAACATGCCACAGGTGAGCAGGTTATTTGGGAACAGGTAAGGGTCATGATTGGGTACAAAAGGTGCATCCCTGAAGGCTCAGGAGTTCAAAAGCAAGGTTGCGGTGATGTTCACCACTTTGTGAACTAGTGCTTGAGCAAATAGTTCAACAATTTAAGGTCAATATTTCTCAACATACAATTACAAGGAATTTAGGGATTTCATCATGTACAGCCCATAATATCATCAAAGATTAAAAGAATCAGAAGAAATCTGCACAAAAGTGACCAGGCAGAAAACCAAACATTGAATGCCTTTGACCTTCGATCCCTGAGGCAGCACTGCAGAGAAAAATGACATTATTCTTTAAAGCATATTACCACATGGACCTGAGAACACCTTGGAAAACCATTGTCTGATGACACAGTTCATCATCAACACCCAGAAACAGAACTAGCTTCTCTAGTGTCCTCAGCTCCCAAATGCTTACTGAGCATTTTAAAAGAAAAGGTGATGTATGGTAAACATGCCCCTGTCCCTGCTTTCTTTGGCACATGTTGCAAGCATCAAATTAAAGAATATTTGCAAAAAAAACCTATAAATTTAAACAGTTTTAACGTGAACTATCTTGTCTTAAAGTTTAATATAGGTCAAAAAGGATTTAAAATAGTCTGTATTTACCTTTTACACAATATCCCAGCTTAACTGGAGTTGGGGTTTGAAAAAAACATCTATCTTCTGACTACTGACTCACCTTTTGTCCGGGCTGAATTAACAAAATCACTGTACAATTTGGATGACTGATCAGCTGCTGATGAAGGGAAGAAAGCTGAGTAGACAGAAGTTGCATTTTTACAAATATCAATACAATAGATTGTACTCACAGAGAATTTAGTGATGAAATTTAAAGGTTAGCAAATTTGGGGAACATTTTCAATAGATATCCATGCACACTTACCAGCCACTTTATTAGGTACACCTTGCCAGTACCAGGTTGGACCCTCTTTTGCCTTCAGAACTGCCTGGCATTGATTCAACAAGGTGCCACAATGATCCCTCTGAGATTTTGGTCCATATTGACTTAATAGCATCACACAGGCTGCTGCAGATTTGTTGGTTGAACATTCATGATGGTGATTCCCCGTTCCACCACATCTCGGAAGTGCTCTATCAGGTCGAGATGTGGCGAATGTGGAGGACACTGTGGTAAAGTGAACTCATGGTGATGTTCATGAGACCACTTTGGGATGATGTGAGATGTGTGACTTGATGCAACACCCTGCTGGAAGTAGCCATCAGAGTATGGGCACTCCATGGTCACAAAGGGATTGACATGGTCAGCAACAATACTGAGGTTGACTGTGGTTTAAAAAAGCTAATTTGGCGGTGCTAATTTGGCAGATTGGTAAGCAACTAGGCACGTCCCATGTACATCCTTCTGCCAGTCCGAGTTTGAATCCAGCCTTTGGCCAGTCTGCAGAGTGTCTCTCTCTTCTCTCTCTCACCCTCTTTCACAGACCTATCCACTGTCTCTCTCTCCTGTCATTAAAGACACAAAAATGCCCCAAAAAATAATCTTTAAAAAAATCCCCCACACCATTACACCACCACCTGCCTGAATTGTTGATACAAGTCAGGATGGATCCAAGCTTTATGTCATTTTCGCTAAATTCTGACCCCACCATCTGAATGTCCCAGCAGAAATCAAGGCTGGCTCAAAGTCTGGTCTTCTGCTGCCGGTCTCCATCTGGATAAGATTTGAAGTGGTTATTTAAGTTAATGCTGCCTTTCTGTCGCATCGAAACTACATTAGCAGTTTCTGTTACGTCTCTTAAATCATCTTTCCTTCCTATTCTGGTGCTTGCTTTGAACTTGAGCAGGTTGTCTTGACCATGTCTAAATGTATCTAGTAGCTGCCATGTGATTGGCTTATTGGCTAGTTGTGTTACCAAACAGTCTAAGAGGTGTACCTAATAAAGGCGCCGGTGGGTGTACTCTTACACTTGTGGTAAACAAATTCAGCTTGGTTACGTGATGAACACTGTGTTAGAAAAGCATCCCCCTGGCAGAGTAACTGGATATGTTGAAACCAAATAGAGCCAACTGCTCAAACACATGACCATCACATTACACGACTTGTTTTTATGTCAGCATTTTAACTGGACTGTTCTGGTGTCCTCATAATTAAAGAACGAGTCTGCTTCAATCAATGGCTCTGTGAGAACAAAAAGTGAGAAAACACTGCCTCTTGTCTTCAGCTTTTTAATAAATTCAGGAGACAAAAACAGAGAGTACACCACAAACAATATTTATCTTAATGAATAAATATATTTTTACTAACAAACTATCACGTCTAAAAATAAAGAACAGAAAAAACACATTGTTCCATAGGTAAAGTCTGTTTGCTTACATATAAAAGAAAAGTAAAAAAATCTCCATAAACACAAGGCAAATGTGCTGTCATTGTGACAAAACTCAACACAAGAGAACAAGCAATAAATAATTTAACCATTCAACACTGTCTCGTTCTGCTGTACATGGAAGCCTCTTTTTACCTCCGCCAAGGAGGTTATGTTTTTGCCAGCGTTGGTTAGTTTGTCTGTCTGTTTGTGTTCAAGATAACTTGAAAAGTTATGGACGGATTTGGATGAAATTTTCAGGAAATGTGTGGAATGGGATAAGGAAGAAATGATTAGATTTTGGGACTGATCTGGATCACCATCCGGATCCAGGAATATTTGGAAGGATTCTTTAACATGACCAGATAGGACCGTTTTCACCAAAGTGGACTGAAGCTGCTTGGCGGAGGTCTGCGCTCTCTGAGTGCTTTTCTAGTTGCTGGATGTTTTTTTTTTTTTTTTTAATTATCATAATTCATTCATTTTATTGTTATAAGTTTTTGTAGAAATGAAGCAAACAGTTTGATTAATTTCTGTAAATAGAGTTGCTCAGGATTAATGGTGTCCTCAATGCTGAGAAATACAAGCAGATATTTATTCATCATGTAGTACCATCAGGAAGGCATCTGATTGACCCCAATTATTCTGCCGCAGCACAATGACCCAAAACTTACAGCCAATGTCATTAAGAATTAAGTAAAGAACAAGCAGTCCTGGAAGTGATGGCGTGGGCCTCGAAGAGCCCTGATCTCAGCATCACCGAGTGTCTGAGATAACATGAAGAGACAACAGATTTTAGCCAGACGACATCCACACAAGATCTACAGTCAGGGCTCCATGTTTGTTCCTTCAAAAACTATGGAGGACGGACCAAAAATCAGTTTGATTTAGATTTCTCTTTTGTTCACTCACTTTGCATTTTCTAAACTGACAAAAACAAACTTTCAAAAATTATAATTTAGAAAACATTCTTACTTTGCAGCATTTTTTACACCTGTTTTAAATCTTTGCACAGTACTGCCTGTTGTAATTTAGAGATGATTATCTTATATCACTATAACTAAAAAAACTGTCCAACATTTCCAACCACTTTTCTTTCACTGTACAGTAACTGCAACTCTCATGAAGCAGACAACAGATGAAGTTTGACCATTTAGTTGCTGTCCAGCAAGATAAAGTAAGATAAGGTTAATACATGAATGTCTCTTCAGTCCAAATTGTTTCCGGATAACTCCAAAAGGGGGCGCCAAAGATTAAATTTTCTCATCCTGCTCATAGAGGCTTCAATGATAAGAACACAACTACAGCATGTAAAGTATGAAATAAACCACTTCAAAACATTTGAAATGTAACATAACATGACATGAGAGTTGTATTTTTATACTCCTGTGTTATGTAAACTTAGTTCTTTTCAAGGTAAGAGCCAGGAACCAATCCTGTTTGACCATTCCTCTGCACTGTCCACCAGCCGTCCTCACCTTGATCTGTGACAACCACCACATCCCCAACAGACACAGAGAGCTCATCTGTCCCCTAAAACAGAGACACAAACACAGAGTCAGGAGATATCATTTAAAACAAACAGCCTTTAGGACATCTCAATGTGTCTGGTAAAAAGGTGAGATATCTGACCTGTGCCACGTACTCATAAACGACCCTGTACTCATCGCTCCTCTGATTGGACGCCTGAGTTCCAGGAATAGACGCATAGACTCCATCTGATGTTTCTATGGAGGAGTTAAAGTAATACAATTTATAGCTGTAACCTTGTTAAAGAAAACACTAAAACCGACTTGGATGACAGTGGACCCTCATTATTAATGAGAATATATTAGCAGACATTGCCCAAGTCCCTCTGATCCGAGTCCCAAGCGAGTGTCAAGTCATTTGGTCAAAGTCTCAAGCAAGTCCCAAGTTTTTTCTGTTGTGGGCAAATCAAGTCAAGTCGAGTCACAAAGTTATGTCGAGTCAAGTTGACTCGAGTCACAAGGTTACGTCAAGTCGAGTCAGCCACAGGTTGTCAGGTCAAGCCAAGTCACAGGTTATGTCAAGTCAAGTCCCTCACCGTTGTTCCCCAGCCCACCCAAAAAGCACTTAGGTTTGTATCTTGAAGAGAGAAACCTTATCTTTCTAGGGTCAATGTAAAAAAAGAGCATGCAGACTAGACTGCATGGATTAAACCAGCATAAAGCTGTGCATTTATCCTTTACAACATTACCTGTCTGATCATTTAGACCTAGGCAGATGGGAAAGGCTACATTAAAGAAATGGCATTGGTACAAAAAAATATGTTTATTTGGAACGTTTTGCAACATTTAAATTGCAGGCTCAAACGGCCTTGCTGACTCGAGTCCAATTGTCTGTATATTAGTTCCCTTAGGTGTAAGTGTGAGTGTGAATGGTTGTTAGTCTCTCTATGTGGCGCTGCGATCTGCAGGAAGATTCTAAGGGCCCATGACTGACAGGGCCCTCAAAAACAATTGTATTTGTTGTATTTTTTACATATCAATTTATTAAGTGTTTTCCCATCTTTGCATACAAAAAATACCATGCTTTAATGTTTAAATACTAAAGAAATGCATTTTTGCATTGGATATCTCACAAAAAAAAAACATTTATAAAAAAAAAAAAATAGGCCCTTTGTACATTAATAAGAGTTTATACATTTGTTGATGCTCTTTTTGTACCAAAAAGCATGTTAAAATGTTTGGGTCTTTTGAGAAAACAGGTTATATAGTAAGATAAATATGCAGTCCGCACAATTTCTGCATCTTTTACAGGGTTAAAAGATCAGAGATTCTATTATGAATAAAAAGATTTTAAATACCTAAAATGGTCCAAGTGCCAGAAAGTTCTCTATGATGCACAGTTTAATTCACCATTTATTCTTTAAGTTCTGCCGCAGAGTGTTTTCTCCCCTGAAGCTTGTTTGTGTCTTTAAACACAAAAAACTTGGCTGTAATAATTATAACTGGTTAAAATATATTTAATATCATATGTATTTAGTAATTTGCTCCTCAAATGGAAATCACAGATGTAAAGAGTAAGAACTGTAAGTAAGAGTTGATTATTTAATCATTGATTTGATTGATTTTTTGCCATCATTTTACTTTCTGGTGTCATACCATTTGGCTTTCCAGTTGGTTCACTGAGACTCATTTTGGAGCCACTGGAATTGTTTCCCTGGAGAAGATTTGAAAACCTATCAATTTGGGAAAATGAAAGAAAAAAAAAAAACATGTCATGCCACAGCCAAAGCATGCGGTTTTATCCACAGTCCTCTGATGCTTTTCCATATTTAGTCTTTGACTGTGTAATCTTCACCTTTTCATGACTCCTCCTACAAACCCTGCACTGCCATTTCTGTCTGCTGTGTTGTTCCCCTCGTAGTAATTCTCGTATTCAATTGGAGCTGTGGAAGGACCAGAGAAAATCAGGAAATAAGCACTCAGATGCTTCAATCTGCTGCACTCTGTTTCACCCATCATTTAGAGATAATATTAAAATGTCCATTATTCAAATCTGAATGAGGAAGATGGCACGGCAAGTGGGTGCTACCTGGAGGGGTCGAGCCAGTCCTTTTCATCTCCACAAAGCAGTTGTTGTCTGTGATGATGTCACACTTTTCCAGCATCATCCTCACTTCCTCATAACTCTGAAAGATATTTTATGTCAAATATATAGTTAAAATTTGCAGTGTAGGATTTCGAGGAGTCTATGAGTGAGAAGAGCTGCGCATACCTCGTCATCTTTGACACACTGCATGGATAAATGGTTACAGTGAACCCACAAAGCACTCCTCACTACACTCAGACGGTCTTCCTCCTGCTGCTGGAACATCTGCAAAACAGTGAGATTATAGAAATGAATAAAATACATTAAAGTAATGTCCATGTACAAAACTGTTTACCCACCACTTTATTCCAGGTAAATACACGTATTTCATTTATACTTTACTTTAGTCCAGTCCTTCTGTCCACACATTAATTTATTTACTACTTTATTCCACTTGCACGTACTTTGGTCCATTGATACGTTACTTTAGTCCAGTGATCATCAACTAGAAGTCCCAGGGCCACATCAGGTCCCCCTCAGCTTCTAATTCGGTCCCCAGAATAGGATATGATTCAGAAAATGTAAGGAGGAGAAATATACCCAGGTTTAAAGGGGTAGATTTTGGTTTGGAAGTTTTTCTTTTGCTATAAAATCTGTGCAGCCATTACTGCAACCTCTAAAAAACAAGATATTGAAACAGTTTTATTAGGAATAACTTAATTTTCATATTTTTACAGGTATTATCTGCCATCATCAGTCATTCTTCATTCTAATTAGGGTTTAAGAAAACTTTTAGTCACCAGTATATCACAATTTTTTGCAGTGTGATGCTTTATTGATATGTTAAAGTACAATAGAAATATTCTATTAGGCAATGGTTTATAAAAAAATGTGGCAATTTGTTTTGAATTGTTTTTCAGCCCACTGCCACTAATTAGCGGGGATCAGACCACTGTCGGTTTCGGCCAGACATGCAGTGTCCTCTGGTCTAGTCCGACATGCAAATGCGCACATGATTTTTCCATCAACACCCGACAGGCAGCTGGAAACGAAGCTGGTTATGTTGCCAATAAACAGTTAATCAAATGTTTTCACATCTTTGGTTTTGTGTAATCAGGAGTTACATGCTAGCCTTGTAGAGCAGACGGACCTGCCTGATTCTGAAATCATGCATATCTGTCTTGCCAGCCTCCATTGTCCAACAACTTCACTCCGGCTGGAATCTTATCAGCCCAATCAGGGGAGAGAGGCAGGAGCTGCGGGAGCAGCGGACGTGATGACAACTGGAAGTGACTGCATGTTTGAAAACAATGGCGGCTTCGGAGGCGGTCTCAATATCTATTAGCCATAGCGGCTAACAGTTAGCCGCAAGGGCTAACGGCCGGTAACTGTTGTTAGCCGTCGTTAGCCATGCTTATTGTGGCTCATCTGCACTGTCACTGCCTCTTGCCCCGGGAATCGTGAGTTTGATCCTTGGGAAAGGAAAGGAAGTAGCCGTTAGCACGTGTAGCCGCTACATATGCTATGTCATACGTAGCAGCGTTGCTTGATGTGGATTGGTCTGTGATGAGTGTAATGAGCTGCCTGGAGCTCTATGATGAAGTGAAACTGTCACTGCGCCTCGCCTGCAGCTCATTCAAAGGCAAGGAGAGGTGTTCATTTGATTGGTGAAGACTCGGCTGTGTTAAACCCACTCACGCCTTCTCTCCTCCCTCGTTGCCAATTGTGCCAGTGGAGGGACGGAGGCGTGGGTGCGCCTCGCTGCGCCGGACTGCCCTGTGCAGGAAAATTGCAAAATGCCCTGGACACACCCCATTGGCGCAGCAGAGGCGCAGCGCCCCTGCGCCTGGTCTATGAAATTAGAGCCCTAGGTATTTACTCACCTCATTTTTCAATTGGCATATACTTCGTATACTTTTAATTAATCTTCACTTAAGACTATGCACAATTACTTCTGTTCATTTTATGTTCACTGTTTGGGCCCATGCACACTACTCATCCTGTTTTTTTACTATTTGGGTCCATCCACAAACACTTTATTCATTTATTTATTTGTTTACTTAATTTATTAACATATACTTCTGCTCATTTACACATTAATCTAGTCCATGCACAAAAACTCCTGTTATATTTTACCCATTCACCACTTAAGTCCAATCACCTACACCTCTGTTGAATTCATACATTATTTTGGCTTATGCAAATCTATCCATATTATTGTAGCCTTTGCTATATAACCTGACTTTGTGTTTATGTTTTTGCTCCATTACTACAGTTTTTGTTACTTAATGTGTCCTTGCCTGTTGTTTTGTTTCTTGCCCTTGGTTATTCTTAAAATAAACAACCTTAAGATTTAATTTCTTTTTGGATCAATTAAGTTTTAATCTACCATCCATTTATGTCAGGGATAGGCAGATTTGGTTACCATGAGGGTCACATCAATGTTACTCCCGTTTTGTAATGCATTTTGCCTATGAGCATGATGTCATAGTGGAAAATCAAACTAAAACACTCAGTGGTAGATATTTTCATCTTTATGATCACCATATTTGGAAATTTGAATTTGACTGGAGGGCTGCATGTGGCCAGTGAGCCGCCAGTTGCCCATCCTTGATCTATGTACTGTGTGGACACCTATCACCTGTGAGCTTTTTGAATAGCGGTGCTCATCGTTGAATTGCTGCCTCGGCTCTGTTGATGTTATCACATGGAGGAACACTTTGTCGAAACATTTTCATAGATGGATGATTCACTCAGTTCAGAGCTCACCATGAGGAAGTGCTGCACATCCTCTTTGTCAAAACATGCAGCTTAAAGGGCCAGTTCTGGACTAAGTCAGTACATTTTAAAATGAAACCTAACTTGCTGGTTTCTGTTTTTGTTTGGCCTCAGAACCCACCAGCAATCTCTTCATGAGAAATAGCACCCAAATTCTCAAAATTTAAAACTTATTATTTACTGAAAAATGTTATATGGACATTAGATGGACCAAAACATGACTGAACAGAGAGACAGGACAAAAATGTTTAAAATTAAGCATTAGTAAAAAAGCCTTAGGAGGCTGTGATACAGACTGTTTTTAAACAACCTAAACATCACTGTTAGGGTCATGGGGGGCTGAAGCCTATCTCAGCTGACACTGGGCGAGAGGCAGGGTTCACCCTGTAGCTGTTGCCAGTCAATCACAGGGCCACACAGGGAGACAGACAACCATTCATGCTCACACTCATTGCTAAGGGCAATTCGGAGTCACCAATCAACCGAATGGGCATGTTTTTGGTCTGTGGGAGGAAGCAGAAGTGCCAGGAGAACCCACGCACGCATGGGGAGAATATACAAACTCCACACAAAAGGGTTGGAACCAACAACCTGCGATACCTGCAGTTTGTACCACCCACCATTGTAAAACAAACCATAATTCCACTGAAGTTGGGACACTGTGAAAACGTAAATTAGAAAGATAAGATATTTTATTATTAATTTATTTAAATAGAGGACAGTGCACATTAATGAACACTGACATGTAATTGTGCCAGATTTTAGCCACAGGCTAATTTCCATCTGTAGTTCCTGCTTTTCACACTGATAAACTTCAGTCTTTTAATGCAAATATTCACTCATTTTTGATGCGATGCCTTCAACATATTCCAAAAAAGCTGGAACAGGAGCTACAAAAGACCGGGAAAGTTGAGGAGTGATTAAAAAAAAAAAAAAAAAACACCTTTTTAAAACATTCAGCAGGTGATCAGGTTAACTGGAAACAGGTGAGTGTCATGATTGTGTATAAAAGGAGCATCCCTGTGAGGCTCAGTTGTTCACAAGCAAGGATGGGGTTAGGTTCATCACTTTGTGAACAACTGTGTGTGAAAATAGTTAACAGCTTAAGAACATTTAAAGATGTGGAATAGCAATGAATTTAGATATTTCATCATCTATAGTGCCTATGACCTTCCTGTCAGCTCAGGAACATTTCAGAAAACCATTGTCTGTTAACACAGTTCGTTGCTACGTGCAAGTAAAAACTCTATCAAGCAATGCCAAAGCCATACATAAACAACACTCAGAAATGATGCCGGCTACTCTGGGTGCAAGCTCATCTGAGAAAAAGTGTGCTGTGGTCTCACGTGTCCACATTTCAATTGTTTTTTAAAATTGTGGATGTTGTGTCCTCTTGGCTAAAGAGGAAAAGGACCATCCAGACTGTTATCAGTGCAAAGTTTAAAAGCCAGGGGGGTGTTAGTTCATCAAGCTACATGTTTTGGAGCAACATATGCTGCCACCCAAGCAATGTCTTTTTGAAGGATATCCCTGCTAATTTCAACAAGACAACATCAAGCCACATTCTGCGCTGTTACAACAAGGCGGCTTCATAATCACTAGACTGGCCCGTCAGCAGTTTAAACCAGTCTCCCATTGAAAATATGTGGCACATTATCAAGCCTAAAATACAACAACAGTTACCCCAGACTGTTGAGCAACTGAAGTGGTACATCAAGCTAGAATGGGAAATGATTCCACCTCCAAAGCTTCAGCAATTTGTGTCCTCAGTTTCCAAAGGCTTGTAGAGTGTTGTTGAAAGTGAAGGTGATGTAACACAGTGGTAAACATGCATCTGTCCCAGCGTTGTTTGGAACATGTTGCAAGCATCAAATTCAAAATGAGTGTATATTTGCAAAAAACCCAAAAAAGTTTATCAGTGTGAACAATAAATATCTTGTCTTTGCAGTGTATTCAATTGAATATAGGTCAACCAGAATTTGCAAATCATGTCTAATGATTTTATTTATGTTTTACACAATGTCCCAACTTTATTAGGATTACAGTTTATATGATATTAACACCTTGAGCCTGTCACTGGCATCACTATCACCTTTTTGTGCCGCCAGCTCAAAAATACATGGCTCCTCAAGTCTATTTGTCCTCATTATCCTCCTCCTCCATGTCACCTCAGTCCCAAGAAAATGTCTGTTGTTGATGGAATAACAAACAGCTGTTTCATCCCAAAATTAAGATAAAATCTTTAAAAAATGCAACCAAAAGTGTCCCAACAAGTACTTTAACCACAGTCTCTTCTCCTGAAAACATCTCCATAACCCTCTTGTGTATGATTTCATACTCATACGAGATGACTGTTCTGTTGTTTACCTCACATGTGCTGATGTGTGTTGATTCCCATTCTTGTCGAGTCTTGTCAAGCTGATCTATATTTGAGATGTACTGCTTCTCTGAAAACAAATGAAAGAAATAATAATTACATCAGGACACATAACATAGTGACAATATCTTCACTGTATGCACAACTGGGTCTGGAATCCTCAGAAAAAGGGAAGTTAACGTGACCACCGTCTTCAGAGGACTGTTTCTGGTAAACCAAAGTGGTTTCCCTGAGACACAGCTCTCTTCAGAGTATCTTAGTGTTGTTGGTCCTTACCAGCCTCCTCTGCTGCTTCTCTGCACTGTTTAGATTTGTTGTTCAGCTGTCAAAAGAGGGAAGAAATAAATGTGTCAGAATTTGCAAAGTGATTGGCTAATAATGGAAGTTCCTGAAGTGAACACTGAAACTGGGGAAATACACTTAAGATTGAATGCAACCGGGCACAACCCATCTGCCAGCCTGGGTTCAAATCCAGCCTGTGGCCAGTTTGCAGAATGTCCTCCCCCTGCCCTCTCTAACCCCTTTCACAAACTTATCCACCGTCTCTCTCTCCAATAAAGCCACAAAATGCCTATAAAATAATCTTTAAAGAAGTTGAATGCATTGCAAAACATATTAAAACTGAACTGAGCTGCTGTAGAATCAGTACCTACTGTGTGTTCATGTTTGTTACTGCTGAACTGTTTTCTGCTTTCTCTGCTTGTTTTTTCATTTTCTGTTGTTTTAAATGTATCATATTTTTCTTCCATTGCATTGATTAATTTATTCCAAATTGTTCTATTATGGAAGCACATTTGTGCAAGAAAGTAAAGAAAGATTTGAAAACTTAATCAGTGGTAAATGGAGAAAGTTTGGTTATAATATATGATGATTATAAGATAAAAGGTTAAAGCTGTAAAGGTAAAATTCATAGAATTCACACAAAATAGTCAGAAATGTATTTTGTTAGTCATATTTATCAGATGTGTCATAAAAGTCAAAATTGAAAATATAAGACAAATCAATGAGGTTTAAGTAACAGATAATGAGAGAAAATAATGAGGCAAAAATATGAGAGAATATGTTAAAATTATGCAATAGAATTTAAAAAAATATATTTTAAAAAAGTTAAATTTGGAAAGTCAGTCAAACTTATTGGATACCAGGTAAAATGATGAAATAGTATTTCAAGATTTGAAATACTAAGAAAACTGATGTGTGACGGTAATGAGACAATAAATCAAACGTATTTCATAAATGTAAAAAAAAGAGAAAAAGTCTGTTATCAATTTTAAATAGCATCAAATGAAATGATAGTTGATCTAAATTATGAAATAATAAGAAAAAATACAATATTTTGTTAAAGTCAAAATAATGAAAAAAAGTCTGTTAAAATTGCTTGTCTATAAGTCATAATTATAACAATTGGCATCATAAAAAAGGTCAAATAATGACAAAGCAGAAATTCAAGATAAAAAGTAAAAAGTATACAATCTAAGTCAAACTATAATGAAAAGCCAGGACTGATGAAAATAAGTTTAAATTGGGGCTTAGTTAATTGTAAATATGAAAAACATTAAATTTGGCACTGTTAAGTAGGCATAATAAGATAAAAAGTCATAATTATTGGGTGAATAAGCAAATCTATGACTTAAATATTTGGAAATGAGATGAACAGGGGAACATATTAAAAGGGTAAGTGATGCAATTCGAAGAAGTCTCTCAACTCTAAAATAAAAATTACTTATAATTTAACAAAAGGAAAACTATACAACCATCAAAAAAGTCATTTTTATCAACATTTACTTGTATTTAAACTCAGATGCATGAAACAAAAGAAAGACTGATCCTGCAGCAGTTCATTCCAGTGAAAGGAAGTTTCAGCGGCTCAATCTGCCACAAAAATAAATCCAGCACTTCATTTTGACCCACCACTGTGCTTTCACTTTTAGCCACTTGTTACCTTCTGCTGGTGAATAACTGACTGGTGGAAGTTTTAGCTTTTACTCTGAAGCACTTTTTGAATGGATGCACTGATGTTCATTACCTTCCCTATTAGATAACAGTATTTAAGTGGTTCATAGGCCTTAACTCACATCTCTTGGAGTATTTGAATATTACCAGCTCTGACTGAGGGAAAATCAAGCCCACAATTGAAGTTCCTGATTTGATAGATTGACAGATTTACCTTCTCGATCTGTTTGGGAGTGGCAGTTGGGGCGTTACCCATCTTTTCAGCATTTTGCTCAGCCTCGTCCGCCTCTTTGCAGCGCTGCTCATAAGATTTTTTTGACTGGAGGAAGAAACAGAACAGAAACCAGATGAAACTATCACACCCCTGCTTTGTTCTTCATGGGTCTATGAACCCCTGACAGGAAAGGGGTTGGGTTAGGGAGGGGGGGGAGGGCATGTATTTGCAGGAGAAACAAAGTGCATCAAGCAAGAGCACACTTCCTTCTTCAGGCAGACAGAAGTACAATAAATCTCTCAGTCCAGTATTATGACTTCCAGTTCCTTTCTGTCTTGCAAAACTAGCCCATTTCAGATAAACAGCAATGCTTAAGAGGTCGATTAAACCTGTTCTTGTGGAGCAGAATAATGGACCCACATGCCCCCTGTGCTCCAAGGCTATACATCATGTTCAGCTGCTCCAAAGCACTGGACGATGGTTGGTATCAGTGGGGGCATGACCAGGTCCGTATGACCAGCATGGGGCTCAAAGACAGGGGGAACATCCATGTCACAGCAAAGACCGTGTGCTTTATCACGGAAGGAGAGGCCACTGATAGAAGGTCAAGGAGCTGCTCTGAGGGTTTGCTCTCCACAGACCAAAACTGAACAATGACAGTTGACCTCGAGAAACAACCTCACATCGTCTAGTCTACTTTGAGACCAGACACCCTTGTTGTCTCAGAAGCTACTGAGCAGCTTATCTTGCTGGAGCTGACAGTACCAAGAGAGGAAAGATGGAGGAGCCTCAAGAAAGGTAGAGGGATAAATACCAAGAGCTTGTGAAGGAGTGTTGAAGGCAGGACTGAAGGCCAGATGCGTGCCAGTGGAAGTAAGCTGCAGGGGATTCACGAGCCACTCCTTGCTCGAGAACCCTGTGCAAAACTGGCACCAGTTTAAGATGAGCCATTCATTAGAATATAAAGGCAGCAAAGAAGGCTTCCAGATGGCTCTGGCTAAGGAGAGGGGAGCAATGGGGGCAACACAAAGCCATTTAGACAACAGGCAGGGTCCTGATCAACTCTGGTCGGGTTGCCTGGATGAGGCTTGCAATGACCCTGAGCCACCCGATGACTCCAGGAAACAACACTTGTGACGCATCCAATTGTGTGCATCAGAAGATCGGTGAGATCTTAAGTATTTTCAGGAGAAGGTTTTGTGGCACAGGCAGTTTAACCACTTAGCAATGGTAGTCCACCTGGGGCCTTGTGCACCAAGAGGGCTCAAGGCATAGGCAAAATTGGCAAGTATGAAAAAGGAGACATGAATGAAATTTGTTTAAATTATTGAGATGGGTATCTGGGTGGGACAGCTGCATAGCAGGTTGATGCTGGTTCAACTCCTCTTGTCAACCAAGATCTTACTGTGTCAGGTCTGCATGGTCTCCCTGTGCCTGCATGGATTTTCTCCAGGCTCTCTGATTCCCTCACATAAACCAAAAACATGCTCATTAGGTTGACTGGTGACTCCAAATTGCCCTTGGATATGAGTTTGTGATTGTGAATGGTTGTCTGTCTCTCCATGCGGCCCTGTGATTGGCTGGTTCAGGGTGTGTCCCATCTTTTGCCCAAAGTCAGCTGGGATAGGCCTTAGCCCCCTGCAACCCCAAACAAGGGGTGAGCGATAGAGATCATGTATGAATGGGTGGATTTAGTATGTAATCAGAAGAGCAAACTTTTTTGTGATTACCACCAATCCTCTGCTTTAATCCTCACAGACGGAGATTCTGCAACACCAGCCTATACACCATCAAAGTAGCCCATCTTGGGATCATAATATGTTAAGAACACTAGCCTAACTATGAACTTGTGGGTTTTAAAGGTCATAGGCCAAAGGTCATAGTCAGGGCATATCATACTGATCTATTACTTGTGAACATGATAACTCAGGAAGGCTCTAAGATTTTTTTTTTAACTTTGCAAAAGTCTGTACTGACTCAAGAATGAACTGATTTGATCTTCAAAGTCACAGGTCAAGGGTTAAGATGATAGAGTTCCTGCCTTTCAACACAATATCTTAAAAAATCCTTCTGGGATTTTCTTCAAACTTTGCACAAATAGCACTGTTTTTTTAAATCAAGGATGATATTGCTCAAAGATAAAGTCATTTGGAAGTTGCATGTCAGAGATTAAGGTAAACAGAGCATCATGGCCATCCCTTGCTTATGAAGGTAAAATCTCAAAAACATTTGAGGAATGTTCCTCAAACTTTCTTCAAAGGTTGACAATGATCCAAGGATGAATTTGGGCTTTAAAAGTTAAGGTCTTTGGGGCTCATGTTGTGCCCTTGCTTATGAAAGTTTTTATAGCCACACTGACACAAAAACCACCAGTGGCCCTCTTCTTGAGTCATCCCTGAACTTTGTGTGTCTTTCAGGTCTTGTCAACCTCATAAAGACATAAAACCACCAGGCAGTAGTCCTTATTCTTTATTATAGAAACCTCTTGCCTTGACACATTTAAATCATATTTAGGCACCAGACATATTTTAATGTAAATAAGGGCTGATAAGAACTACTCTTTGCCCAAATCCAGGAATGTATTGTAATATGTAGTTATATGGCTTTTTTTTCTACTTGAAAATAAAGACTGACATATTTTCTGGCTATGGGTTCTTGTTGAGAAAAAAGGGCCTTACATTGCTCTTTGCCTGGTGCCTCTAAATCTCTCTAAATCCCTCTAAACCTCTTTAAACGTACATCTCTAAATCTAAATCTAAGACACCCCTGCTCCTCTGCACTGTGAGAGCTTTTCTAGCAGGAAGGATGTAGCAGTATTAAAATGGACCCAGATCATGTCATGCATCATTGTCATATTTTTAGAGATAAAAATACACTTTTAGAAACTGACACATAAGTGGCTATACAGCTGAAACCACCACGTTTAACCACAGTGTCATTATCACCGCCCTGTCAGTCCCCTTTTGTTTCCCATGTCTCATGTTTTGTGGTGTGTTTCCGGTTTTATTTTGAAATTTCTAAATTTTGTTTCTGTGCGTAGGTTTTGCTTCCTGTCCATGTCCAGTCTTGTCACACCTGCCTCCCCGATTGTTCCTCCCCTGCTGTGTCTAATCACCCCAATCACCACTTGTATTTAACCTCATGTCTCCCACAGACTTGTGCCAGATTGTTGTCTGCCAGTGTTCCCTTCATAGCCATAGTTTTTGATCACCACCCTCTCTGTCTTGACCCTGCCTTTTTGCCTTGTGTTTGATACCTCTGCCTTGATTACCTGCCTGTTGTGTACCGAACTTTGGACTGGAAAATAAACCCTACTTTTTGTCTCACAGATCTGAGCGTCAGTCTTTGAGTCTTTTGTGCCAGAGTCTGTTCTTGTCACATAGATCTTCATTATAAGATATAATTCAACCTTACGTCTACTGTTTTCTTGTAGAGGGAGACTTTGGCCTTCTGGACCTTATCCATGATGGATTCAAACTGTGGAGTGAAGGACAAAATTATATCAGGGAAAAGTTAATCTATTTAGATAAAATATTCTGGGTCTTTTTATTTACTCTCCACAGAAATGAGAAGCACATATCTTTTAATAATTACCTTCTTCCTCTGTTCTTTCTGTCGCTCTCTGAACTGCTCCATTCTCTTCACCTCTTCCTTTAGCAGTACAGCGAGCTGAATGTGTAAGTTTCCTATGTTCTCAATTTCTGGAAAACACCAACAAACACACATTTACTATTTAAAACCAACATCACTTATACATTATGTAATACAGCTAAAAAGAGTGAACATATTTAAAGCTGCTTACGTGTCTTCATCATATCAAAAGATGTTCTTAAAGTGCTGTTGAAACAAAAAGGTACATATATGACAATGTACTGAAAATACAGCTCACTTTATCAAACTGTTTTCTAACTGCCAGTTATAACAGACAACATACAGACCCTAGAAGTCCTCACATTAATGCACAGACATACCTACCTGATCTCATATAAACCCCCAGTCTTACGGGCTATTGTAACCAGCTCCTTTCCATATTTCTCCTCAGCTGATGCCCTGCATGGACAAGGCCACTGATTAGTTGCATGATGTTATGAGATCATGTCATCTAATTATGAACAACTGAAAAAACAAACCATTATGTGCAAAAGTTTTAGGCAGGTGTGTAAAAACACAGCTTCAGTCCACTTTGGCGAAATGGTCGTATCTCGCAATGTTAAAGAATCTTTCAAAAATTCCTGGATCCGGATGGTGATCTGGATCAGTCCCAAAAGCTAATAATTTCTTCCTTATCCCATTCCAAACATTTCCTGAAAATTTCATCCAAATCCGTCCATAACTTTTTAAGTTATTTTGACCACAAACAGACAAACATACAAACAAACCAACGCCGGCATAAACATAACCTCCTTGGCGGAGGTATTGAACACAAGGGAAATCCAAATCAAATCAATAACCAGTGTGACCACCACTTTCTTTCTAAACACTATCAATTCTTCCAGCTTCACTTGCAAATAGTTTTTAAGGGAATCCTGAAGCTGGTTGGTCCAGACATACTGAAGAACTAACTACAGATCTTGTATGGATGTAGTCTGGTTCAAACCCTCCCCTAAATGAAATCCCAGACAAACTCTATAATGTTGTGATCAGGGTTCTCTGAGGGCCACACCATCACTTTCAGGACTCCTTGTTCATCTGTATGCTGAAGATAGTTCTTAACGACATTGGCTGTATGTTTTGGGTCATTATTCTCAAGCCTGGATGACGGATAAGTGTCTGTATTTTTCAGCATTAAGGACACCATTAACCCTGACCTTACTGTGAGACACGTGCACTGCCTGCGCCCCTGTGTCACCCAAGACCTTGATGCTGTAGTATAACTATCCTGTGTCTTCATGCTGTGCTTCATCATGCCATGGTGTATGACCTCTGACATGAAACTGTCTTCCACAACATCCGTTTGGTAGCAGAGTTGGCTGTTTCTAACACAGTTTTCAGCCTCCTTCACGACAGTCTCTGTTTAAGATAATTGACTAAATTTCACCCTACAACCTGTAAATAACCTTTTTCAGCTGTTTGGTATGATAAATTTATCATACGCCTGACTATTATCCTATATAACCAAGTTTGTGAAGGTGTATCTATAAATATTGATGGTGGTAACAGTTAGGATGTTATTAGTAGTAATATTTTGAAAGCATTCTTACTCAAATGTATTTTTTCACACCTGCGTAAAACATTTCGTCTGTACTGTATGTTTGTGTGTCTACCTCATCTTTAAAAGGTCCTCCACGTCTTTGCATGTCCGTCGGCCATCACTTAGTCTTTGGCAGATGGTCTCATATCCCGCATTACTGATGAAGTCTTCTGCCTGGATATTAATACAAAAGGACAATACTCGTCCCTTTACAAATGGGCTAGCTTAAAGCATGACATAAAGTGCTGAACCTTGAAACTGAAAATCTGGATAATTATAATTTCAGAGTTTCTTCTCTCCAGCTGGAAGAAAACTTCAAAGTTGGCAAGGGTGTTTGAGCGGGACAGAAAGAAATGTCTCTCCACCAGGTGGTCCAGTTTGACTTTTGAGTTTGATGCACACATGATGCCAATAAAGTAGGACTGTAGTGATCAGTTATTCTGGAACCTTCTTCAACTCTTGACAGTAGATTGCAAAATTATTCAAAATATTTCTCTTCATTCATCAAATTGGGTCCAAGCAAGCCAGAGAAGGACCTTGTCGTTCTTAGGGACTTTCAAAATTGAAACCTGCCCATGATGCACATCTTATATTATATTCAAGACATGAAGATATTGAAGTACAACCTGTACGTCTGAAGCTGTTTAAAATAGATCTATTCATCATCAATGATTTTTGAAGCATTATAAAGAACATGGCATGTTTTTCTCTACGGGATTGGCCCAAGATAGTGGTGCGAGGATGGTATCTTTCTGAAGGCCTGCATGAGGTTGGTATTGCACTGGTTCTCCCCACAAAAAACTTGTAGGATTTTTCAGTGGGTAACTTGATTATTGCTGATAACACAAAGGTCTCTGGAAATAATTATAGAGCCCATATTATTTTTAGTTTTATTTGCCCTTTAACACATGTCTTCTCCATATGATAGAACACCTCTGTGAACATGACAAAAAGTTGACAGCATTAGGACTTCTGCCTTTCCCCATGCCTAAAATGACCACACATATCCCCCCATAGACGTACCAGTGTGATGTCCTACCATTGTTTTGTCATCAGTTGAGGTCCATTGGCTTGGTGTTGTTAGCCCAGTGTAGGGGAGAGACATCAGAAAGAGAGTAGCGCTGAACTGACCAATAACCAGGTTGGTTTCCTAGATTAAAAGCCTATGGGATTTTTCAGTGTGTTATTGGATCGTAATCATTGATGATTATAGGGTCTGTGGCAAACAAAAATTCCAGAAACATACACGTTTTGTTCATTATGATAACCTAACAAATTATCCGAACTTGCACAAGTTTTTACTTGTAAACATAATAAACAAAAGAAAGAAAAACTGCTATTAGGCTATTATGGAACGACATCATGGAGGTTTGACTTAGAGGCACCGCTCTTCCAATGTGTAATGCCAAATTGTAACCTCTTGTCTAAGAATAGCCCCTTGATGGAAAGAGCTGATCAAGTTGGGGCCCATGGCGAGGGAGGGGGTGGGGAATGACATGCAGGAAAGGAGCCATACCACTTACGCCTGCTTAAAACAACAAAACATAATTTATTTTCAGTACTTTAAATGTGACCTGTGCCAAACATCCTATAATGGGACAGCATTTGTAATAGTAGTAGTAATTCTGGACTCTCGCAATGCAAAGACCAAACAAAAGTTGATAATGAGAAAGAAAGGAGAAAAAGAGAGAAGCACGTGACCCCAGCAGAAGCATGTTAACAAACCTTTTTCTGTCAGTTTTGCAGCTGATCTTAGCCTGGCCTCTGGGGCAAGTGTTGGTCGGGTTGGCATGAAAACTGTGCATCTATACCTTGATATTATAACTAACATCTAAAAAGTGCTTTTATTTGTCCCTTTAGGGGACATAGCTATTTCTCAGAGGACAGATCTTCTGTCTATCACATCACAGAATCTGGACTCACATGGATGTGCTCTTGCAAAATGGCTAATTCTGCCCGAGCCCACATTAATGCACACTACACAGAACTACACAGAGAGAACAGACTAATGTCCCTGAAAACACAATGGCCAGACAGAGTAAAATCCAAAACACAATTGGCCAAATTTGTCAAGTTCTGATGGCTTGTAGGTGAAAACATAATCTCTCAGTGAACCAATGGACCATCAGTTATGTTAGCATGATTTTTTTTGAGGTTATTGTCCTGAAGCTGGATGCATGGGTCTGAATGTGACCATGGGCTTTTTCCACATGCCATTCCCAACTCTCACTCCCCAGTTTCTGACTCTCTTCAATGTCTGCTCTCTATGACATTAAAACCAGCGTGTGCAGATGCACATGTAAATACATGATATTTTGATATGATCTGCTGGTTATTTATATATTTTTGACTGCCTTTAAAGATAATGTGGGCTGTTTTTCTACTGTCTTTATTTGACATCGGTCAAGTGTTGATCTTTATGGTTTCTGTTCGCTGGTGCTGAAAAATGAAGCCAGTGTGGAAGTGCCAAAAAACTGCAGTTACTTGAGCATTTGATTGAGGCTGGCTGCAGAAAACTGAGAAGTTACATGATTGTGTTTGGGGAGTGAAAGATTTTTTTCAGCCAGATAAAGATATTCACAGCCTGAATAACTAATGGCTTCAGTCTTAATATTTATTATATCTAACACTTTTCACTTTACGGGGGTTTGACTTATTTTGTCAAGAATTATGAAGGGTTAGGGACAAGACTGTGTCAACAGATTAGCTTCAAAAGTGTTAATAAGGCCCTTTTGATAACCAGATATTTAACCTCACATTGCTTTCTCTAATTTTCTACAGTCTGATTCTTAATCACTTATATTCAAAACTGTTTTTTTTAACAATAATCAAATTGAAAAATTAAAATTAGAAACGTTTAAATGTGAGTTAAACTTAAGAGATTTCTGGCTATGTTTCCTCCACGTGTAGGTGTATTGTCATTGTATCTCATCTAGAGAGGAAACTGTTGCATGCTGTCAGCTGTAGCCTGAATGGAAACCGACAACATTAGAAACCAACCACTGCATAAGTAAAAAGCTTTACTGAGATATGAAACAGAAAAATCTGGAATGACTTCATTTTATGATTTAATTTCTGTCAAAGATTTAAAAACTGACAGGGAGATGAGAATAGAGAAAAGAAATGCGGAAGTATAAAACTTCATAGAGTAAACTGAAGCTGAAATTTATCTGATGTATCTGACAAGTCAGTTTCTGACTTTGCTCTTGTGGTTGTGATTAAAAAAGTACGTCACAGTGACCATCTTTAGTCCTGGTCAGTTTGACTTCTGCTCACACACGTTCTCAGCAGTAATACAAAGACAGGGTCCAGCATGATGCTGTTGGACTGAAACTGTTTTTTGTTTGTTTTTTTTAATAAATGTTAAAGAGATTGTGCTGGAAAAGAACTGTTTGACTTATTTTGTCAAGGATTATGAAGGGTTAGGGACAAGACTGTGTCAACAGATTAGCGTCAAAAGTGTTAACAAGGCCCTTTTGATAATCAGATATTTAAACTCACATTTCTTTCTCTAATTTTCTACAGTCTGATTCTTAATCACTTATATTAAAAATTGTTTTTACATACCGAGCAGTTTTTGCCTTAGTATCTACAGTCTTAGGCCAAAAGTAATATTAATTTCATTCACATGTCAGTTATATTTAGTTTAGTTTTAGCTGACAAACACAAAAACATATTTTGTCCAAATATGGTCAATAGATACTTTTTGAATTGTGGTCATTACTTTTGGTGTGTAAAGACCTAGATAGCTGTGTTTTTCTTGTGTTAATGCATAGTCAAATCTCAAAATTCATTTAAGAAGTACATATTAAAACAGGCAGTCTATGAACAAAGAACTTTTACTTGTAAGGAGTATTTTCTTTGTACTGTAGGTCAGTTTTGGTGATATCAATACTGATACCAATATAACTTGATGATACCAATAATAAGATTAAAATATGCCTAAATTCTAAAAATCTACAATACAAACAGTGCTCAACAATTTCTTTAGAACACCACCCAAAGTAAAGTTAATGCCACAGCAGTCCTAAATTAACAGCATTGATGATTACCAAAATAACTTATATGTTTATATGCATTGTTAATACATTACTATATAGAAGCTCTTCAACCAAAGATATATTTTTAAGGATAAAATATAATTATTAGTCATCCATGAATTTTCAAATGAACTGTTTAAAAAAAAAGCAGAAAAAAAGTAAAAAACATTATTATTTCTTGATTAAGATGTCAAACTTGCATTCCTGAGCAGAGACATTTGTTTTAGTGGTTAAATGTTATGCTTGATTGATTTCTGACTTCTCAGAAAAGTTCACAGCAGCTCAAATTTGGATGAATTCGGTTTGTAATTCCTCATAACTGTTCAAAGTTTTTGTCCAATAAGAACAGAATTTTCTGATTTTTCTAAAATAATCCTGTTTTCTCATTTTTATATCAGCTGGTCGAACAAACGTAAGCACTGTATTTTCAAATGCTGGAGAAACAAACATTTTTGAGTAACTCACGTAACATTCACCCCATCTGCACATACACAAAACACTAAAATAAACTCCTGAATTACCTTGGTCAGCTGCATGTAGGAATGCAAACAGCAAGCATTTTCACCCAGACTTTACTCTGAAATTTAGATGCTTGCCACCTGATACATCACTTTTCATAAATGGCACCCAGAATTTTCTGAATATTAAAGGGCAAGCAACAAGGAGATATTTCCTTACTTGCTTGTTTACACATGTCTCTCACAGCAGTAAGTTTCCTCTGGTTTCCCTGGTCAGTCGTGGATAGGAAGGGGACAGCAGGGAGATTTTAAGGTAAAATAAAAGAACAAATAGATTCAGAAAAAATAAATTCAGGACATTTTGGGGGCTTTGTGCATGTGTGATGAGGTTTTAATTCACCCACTACAAGCCCTCACTTGCCTATCATACACAGTGCAGAATATCTTCTGTAAGGGACACGTTACCCTGCTGGCTTCCTAGTATTTTCTCTTACCCCAACCCGCCTTTGACTGGGAGGGTCAAAGCAGGTTTGAGGAGTTTGGGGGGAGGAGAGAAATTACAAGGGGGTGTGGAAATTCAGGGTCAGGTCTGAGTGAAAAACTGTGGCTGTTTGCATTCTCATTCAGTCCACCATGGTGACCTCAGGAAACTTTCAGGGGTTTGAGCATGTATGAAGGGTATTTATTTCCCGCCCCCTTACTCCTCCATTGCCTGACAGGCAAACTGCACGAAATCTGACTGCTGTGAGGGACAAGTGTGAACAAGAAAGTCTGAGAAAATTATGGGTAAATTAACAAGAGATTTTCTACAAATTTTCAGAGTGCATGCGTGAAAAGGGCTCTATTATCCAGAATGATGGGGGAACAATATAGTTTAGTACTGTATTATAAATCATGGATCTAATTTACATATAAATAATAACACTGAAAACCCCCGCAATTGTTCTGGGTGAGCTACAAGTGTGAAAACAACCAACAGGCTTTTTTACACTCTGCCCAAAATGACCATGTTTGCCTCCTTGAGTTTTCTACCTCTCTTACCCCTCAAATGAGTAACAGGCAAATAAGAGGAAATTTTCCTTCTGTGAGGGATAAGTGGGAACAAGCAACTCAGGAAAGTTGCTGGTAATGTTACTCTGATTACTTTCATAAAATTCTGGGATTACATGTGTGACAAAAAGCTTATATTAGAGCAACTGATACATCATGAACACTATTTTCACTTACAGAAAAGACCTAAAAAAGTTAAGTCAAATTACAAGAATAATAAGTCATGGCAAACAGCAATCTTTCCCCAACCTAAACCCCAAAATTACCTCTCTAGCTCCCTTGTGTTTCCACTCCCTCAATCCTCAATCAGTTCACATGCATATTACGGTAAATCTCTCTGTTAAGAGAAACAAGTAGGCTTGTAAATTTTATGCGCTGAAATAACAATTAAAAAAAAAAAAGGTTGCCCATGTGGAAAAGGCTATTTCAAGTGCTAATAAACACTGGCCCTTATAATACCAATTGTTATGATATTTCATATCATTGGAAGGTACAACTTGTAAGGATCATGCATTTGTGAAATAAGCAACACAGCTAGACATGTGGGTAGAACCCTAAAAAAATAGGGCAAAATCCTCTGCAATTAGAAGCAGGTATTCTGGTACGCAGAATGGCAGCATTATTTAGTGTCAGCCCTTGTATCATTTCCAAACTTAGCACCAAGCGCTGTGAGAATGGTAAAATCAAAGACAGCGAGAAGTGGGCATCCCAGGAAGTCAACACCGCAAGAATACTTATGCCTCAACCTGAGGCACTGAGGAGCCATAGGCTTTCTTCCAGAGCAAGAGGGGATTTCAGCCCTTTTTTGAGGGCCACTATCCTCACGTTTTGCTGTGTTGCTCATTCCACAAATGCACAACCCTTAGAAGTTGTACCTCACTGTAAAGGTGATTAATCTGGCTTTCCATGAATATAAAATACAATACCAATTGGTATTATCATAGGTGGGAAATAATTAAAAAAAAACATTTCTAAACATTTCTGAAGAGCAGAACCCTGACATTTTCCTGAATTTATTCACTCCAACATTAGTCTAAAATTTTCTGGCTCACTCCCTGGTACTTTACCCTCTCCACCCCCTCATTGAACAACCTGAAAACTTCCTGCTTTGAGGGGCAACTGTGAACAAGTGAGTCAGGGATTTTTTTTGGGTGGTTACCCAGAAATCCCTCTAAAAATATATATCAGTTGCTTGCGGAAGAGATTTTTAATTTTAACATCCCTCTTCCAACATGTTTTTTTTGTCATTTTCTGGTTGATGAAAAGTAAACATACATCTAGTCAGAGTTTTTATTCCAAAAGATTTATTGTGGCAAGATATCATCTCTTCTCATGGAAAAACAGCCATCTACCAACATTTTATTGACCCTTTTTAATGACCAAACTAACACTCATGCCCAGACATAAAATCTTTCCATACGAAGGATGGTGTAAATGAAAAGGTAAACTGCTGAGCATTTGGTTCAAGCATGAATTCAGTCAATCAATTTGTCTTAGATGAAGGGAATGAAATTAAGCTGTGACAAGTAACAAGAATACAAATATTAAAGACTAATGATGAACCACGAGGAACAACATGGATAATTAAATCAAGCAGAAGCTGGGTATTTTAACGAAAGACTAAATCTTAGTAAATCAAGCGAACTACCACATTTAAATGACAACTTCACGTCACTGTAAAAACCTTTGTTAAGCTCCAGCTCCAAACAATGACATTAGAAAAGCAAGGGTGTTAGCAGCATCACTTTTACTCACCCAAAAGGCATCCTTGAATTCTAACTTCATCTCTGCAGTGGTTAAAAAGGTCCCAGTTTGAGAACCTGCTCACTAAGCAGGCAGTTACTCGATGCAAATGAAATGGATCAAGACACATTCAGGAAACAGGCTTTTACACAGCAACGCTCTCTCTCTCTCTAATTTGTTTAAATGAGGAAGAGCTGCAGCGTGTCAGCAGCAACCACAAAAGGAGTCAAGTCAGTCCATTTTCGACACAATTGACAAGACAATACAGCACCACCAACTACCAGAGAGACAGACAGAAAGGTTAGCCAAAACTGTGTCACTTGAATATGATCTAATTTATACAAAGGTGGGTGGAATTAAATTCCCCAATGACCCTTCCTGTTTGTCAAGTGTATGCTTGTATAAAGCAGAAAAAAAAGACACAGGAAGGATTCAAATCTTGCATCATCATGAAGTGATTCACCTTTTACGGGCTCACTGACAGATTGCTGAAACACCTCTGCAGGGGCATCATTTTTTTTACGCCTTTGTGGCAACATGTGCGTATCTGTAATTTTGCTTACGTTAGGTGCTTTTGCAACTCAGTCGTACATGTAGAAGATCAGCAACATGGATCTGATGACTGATGTCAAAGAGAGACACAGGAAATAACACATTCAAATGAACAAAAGAAAAGGCAATAAACAACAGTTTACACTTGTTACACTGGTTATAACTCATCATGAGATACATGCAGCTGTCTGCCATAATCTGTCACTTCACTGTGCAGGAAAGTTTCTTGATTTTTTAAAACTTCAGCCTCTGAGATCTGCCTGTCACCATCGTGGTCCATTTCTTTTAGGAGGTGAAGAGCCTGTTAATGACAAGGAAAAGTGAATATACTACAGATCTATTATGAAAACAAACTACACAAGACCTACAAGGCAGCAGCTAAACAGCCACTACTAAAATCACTACTTGTGCATGCAGTTACGTGAAACATCTGCACTGTTGTTTTCTCTTTGTTTGAGTAACAAGATCAACAGTGGTGTGCAACATTTCACTAAGTACATCTTTACTAAGTAAATCTAGACCATTAGCTCTCAAGTGGTCTATTTCCAGGACCTGCCAGAACCCAAATTTCCAGAAAATTTCAAAACTCAAATTTAATCCATGAAAATCTTCTGAGTTTGGAATCTTAGATAGAACAGAAATATGACTGACTACAGAGACAGGGCATAACAGGCGTCATGAAAAAAAAAGCATCATTTCAGCAGCGCTGGGTGGACGTACAAGCCTTCACTTTATTTTACTCTGATTCCTGAGGTTACATTTTTGGAAACGACGACGGCAATCAAGGCAAGATGAAGCGATATGAAATATGTAGTGAGGATTCAATTGTAAAAATCAAGGCAGATGCTGATAATGATGATAACAAATTAGCTGACACAGATGTTATCCTAATTACCTATTTTGGTGTAATTCCAGCACACTGCCGTTTTTTTGCTCTTGTTAACCATCAAAACAGACCTGAGTTAGTCAAAAAGGTCTTCTATTCCTCCTCTCTAAATCAGCAGTCAGTTGTTCTTGATGTCGGTATTAAATTTATGTAAAAACTTTGTAACTGATACCTGTTCATCTCACATTAATTTGCCCATAGCCAATATTTGTTAAAAAAAAGGCGACTACGATGTTAAACCAATGCATTGGTGCATCCCTAGAAGTATGTGGGTGAATGACAGCTTAATTCCTTTGTACAAAAACATATCATTTTCCAAATAACCAACAAAGAAGATGAGATCTTCCTTTAAGCTGACAAACACCAGAAGATAAGAATGCACCAAAACCACTTTTGCTGTTGACCGCTGACGAGGCCCAGATTGTGTTAACCAAAAAGTTTTCCATACAATCACTGTGTATGAAGGGAATGGCTCATCATGTGCACAAACTGTCGTATAGGGTTGAGTTCTGCAGCTAAATATTATTAAAAATGAATGAGCAGAATTAAAGTGGACAAGAAAAATGATGTGAAAGAGGAAAGTAATATTTATACTGTACATAAATGTTTATTTGGTACTTTTTTCTCTCATGAGTCCACTTTTGGGACACAATGTGATTTAATATTTTAATACTGTTGCTATGAAGCATTAAATCATCATCTCCTAGTTTAACTCTTTCCATTTTATTGAGTTGATGATTTCCATAGCTTATCATTCAGACTGTCCCCCTCCCATATTGTCATTACAAATTTACCCTCATTTTCCCATTTCACTTTAATGAATGATGTGCTCACCCTGGTTTATTCTTTAAGGATTTTGCAGCTTTGGTTTGGAGGCAGAGATCAGAATTTTTAATTGCTATACTCTGATCTGCCTTTTCATGACTGTCTTTGCTTTTAGTTACATAAGTGTGATATGTTGAAACCTGTCATGAGCTATTCATTGGATAAGTAAACACATCTTTATTGATTTTATGTCAAATGCAAACAAATTCTTGACTGTATCTCACCTCTTCTCTTGCTGAACCATAACTGTTGGGTGCAATCCAGCGCAATTGCTCCTCGCGATTCAACTTGCCATCCTTATCTTGATCATAGAGGTCTTTAAACCGCACCGTTTCTTCAGCCTCCCACTGAGAGGGGGAATCATCTAAAAACAACAACAAAAGTGTTAAAGCTACATACACGCTGACTGATCGAAAGATTTTAGTCATGGAGAAACAATACAGATAACAAGCATTAGTTTGCTTTTTGAACTCCCACAAGGAGGTTATGTTTGTCCTGGTGTTTTTCTGTTTGTCTGTCTGTCAGTCTGTGAGCAAGATAACTCAAAACATTATCTACAGTTTGTGATGACATTGCTGGGGGATGCTGGTCATGGCATAAGGAAGAAGTCATTGGATTTTGGTGGTGATCAGAATACGGATGCTGACCCATGAATTAACATTGTGAGAAAAGGCCATTTTTGTTAAGAACTCAGAAGTGGATTTTAATGAAATTTTTAGGGAATGTTCACCTGAACAATAGACTGGACTGGTCTGACCTAGAGTGCTCTCTACAGGAAGGGCCAGAGCAGACTGTACATGCTGAGGAGACTGAGGTCTTTTGGAGTGCAGGGAACTCTCCTGAGGACCTTTTTTGACTCTGTGGTGGCATCAGCCATCTTTTATGGTGTGGTCTGCTGGGATAGCAGCATCTCGGCTGCAGACAGGAACAGACTGGACAGACTGATCAGGAAGGCCAGCTCAGTCCTGGGATGGCCCCTGGACTCAGTGCAGGTGGTGGGAGAAAGGAGGATGCTGGTGAAGCTGGCATCCATGCTGGAGAGGGACTCCCACCCCCTGCAGGACATTCTGACAGCCCTGTGCAGCTCCTTCAGTGACAGGCTGCGTCACCCGAAGTGCGTGAAGGAGCGCTACCGCAGGTCTTTCCTGCCTGCTGCTGTTAGACTTTACAACCAGCACTGCTCCCAGTCACCATAAACTGAACAACTATCTAACAATGTGCAATTACAATGTACAATTACTGTGCTAACTCTCTTGACAATGTGCAGTTCATCCATGTGCAATCACTTACATTCATGTGCAATTACTTTGTGAATGTATAAATAATCCTGATAGATTTTCTTTTTAGTTTCTGTATTCAAGCACTTTTTATATTTATATTGGTAGTATAATGAATATACTGCTATTTTCATGCTATTCTTATACAATTTTTGTACTTATTCTTTATCAACGCTGTCCCCTTTGCTACTGTAACATTGCAAATTTCCCCGTGTGGGACGAATAAAGATTTATTCTATTCTAATGTTCGTCATGGAACGTGGGAAAAGGGAATGGAATTTGGTGGTGAATCAATTCTGGATGCAGATTCAGGAGTTTTTAAATGATTTGTTAACATTTTACAATAGGGCAGTTTTCCACATTTTTCTTGAGTGAAATATGTGACTAATGCTGTTATCAAAATGTGGACCAAAAAAGAAAGAACAAAAATGAAGCTCATTTCTTGCTCTCTAAGAGGGAGGAGAGAGAGAGAAACTCCAGGCTGAGTAAAAAACAAAAAACAAAACTCCAGACCAGGTTTGGGTCAGAAACTCAATTTTCAGAGAAAGTGTCTCAGAGGTTACCTTTTTTTCTGGAGCAGACTTAAGGTGCTCCTTGTCATGGGTTTAAGCTACCAACCTCTCTAAAATGGAAAACCCAAAGTTTCCCTTAAAACTAAGAGTTTAACTTAAACCTGCCTCCTGAAATGAGCCTCTGATCCAGATGCAGGCCTGGATAATTTGAGCAATGGAGGGGATGTCGCTCTGTATGCTTTGTTTGCCAGGGCCAAAAGACTTTACACACATGTAGATCATCAGAGCTGCTTTGAATTCAATATTTAATGTTGAATAAAATGATATTTGGTAAGTTATTTTGTGTACTTGTTCTATATTTTTTACAATCCCGAATGCATACTTCTACTATGTCACTAAAGGACTACAAATTTCTCTAGTGCAAGATATATTTTTAAGAATGTTTCAAGCTTTTAAATATCACCTTAAGATGATTTCTGAATTATTTTAACAGTTTTCATTCAATAATGTGACGATAATCTGTTTTTATTCAGTCCTCTGCTGAGATCAAAATAATATTTGGGGCAATGTAAACCTAATGCCCTCAAAGTTTGAGGATTTATTTGGGTTAAAAATCTGAATGTGATAACCAAATCTTTGCAGATAATGTAATGTCTTAGTTTGACTTAAGTTTTGATCCCATATACACTTTTCAACTGAAGTGTCATCACATGACATTTCTTTTGAACTGGCTTCACATTTTAAAAAAGGGTTTGAGGTTGTATCTTTCACAATGGAAGTGCAAAAAGAGCAAGACAGATCAGTGCTCCTGAGAAATCTCTGTTACCTTACCTTCACCCCGAACATCTCCAATAAACTCACTCAGGCCGACAAATCCATCTTTATCTGTGTCATATTCACTCAACACATCTTCAATGGCAAAGTCCTATCAAAAAAAGAGAGAATCATATGTGCAACACAAAGATTACTATGAGAGGGGGTAGACTACATGATCATATCTGGGAGCAGAAATAAGTCTTACAGCCATGCGATCCACTTCAGATGGGTGGGTGAAGGCGAGGAACTCCTCCACGTCGAGTCCTGAAGAGTTGTCAGCATTAGCGAAGTCGAAGCGCCTCCTCTCCTTCAGATGGAGCTAATGCGGACATAGTTATATGTTAATGTGACACTGATGATTAAGGCTGCCACCAAACAATAACTGTAAAAAAGAACAATTAAATTATATTACCTACATTTTTGAGAGACTCTTGCTCGGGATCCTTCAGGACTGCATCTTCATCAAAACTAATTAGCTGGTCATAAGCCATGATGTTGTATTCCTCCCATGTTACAGCGCCATCCTTGTTGGTGTCAAACTCTGGGAAACGTTCCTTTGCATCATCCAGAGCATATTTTCTGTAGACATGCTGAATCCAGAGTGTGATTTCCTCTATTGGTAAAAACAAGAAACAACAAAGTCTTAGTGCTGATGCAAGATTATGGATTTTATTGATGTGATATCTAATATGTTGATATTTCAAAATCCATTTGGCTACAATGATACTAAATCATACACACTTTCATATTGTGAAGGTAGTGATGCCAAAGACGTTTTTTTGCCGATATGGATATAGATGTTTAAAAGAAGCCTTAAGTACAAACTCTTTGATACTTGCATAGGATGACTTTTCAAAGTTTGTCTTTTTATATAGCAGTGGTTCTCAAATGGTGTGGCGGGGCACACTTGTGTGCCTTTAGCCAGGTCCTGGTGTGTCTTAGGTGTTTGTACAACCATTATTGTCAATTCAACCATCCAAAATAGTGAATGAGTTTTTTTATTTACTCTATCTGTACTTTATGTGCATCAACTTTTGTCCTTGGCTTCAGTTTTAGTAAGTAAAGAAATATTTTTTAAAACCTCCAAAAGATGAACAGAATTAGTTTATTACTACATGTGACGAAGTTGAAAATAGTTTGACTTTTTGTTGATCAATACTTTATTAATAAAAATAGCTGTGAAAATTAACATGTTCAGGCCAATAATTAGGGATGGAAATTGATTAGAATTTATTGATTATTTGATATTGATGATTCTGCTTATTAATACAGTTATTCAACAATACCATTATTGATTCCTGTTGATTTTACTGTATGGAAAAGATTTTGCCTACAGGTTTTCACTGGCAGCAGTGCCAAACACATAACACTCTTGTTCATTTAACATCTTTTAGTTGAAAACTAAGACTATATTTTGATCAATTCTGCCCCCCCTGCCTGCCATGTTTTCTGACTTCTTTGTTATTACCTCTGCTGAATGCCTCTGATAAGAGTGTGACGTCCTTCATTTGCAAAGCACGCAGAACAAAGTAGAAGGTATTGATAAGGGAATTGATAAGCAATCAGAGTAATGATTTTGATTCCTTGAGGAGTTATCGATTCAGAACTGGAATTGGTTTTTGATTCCCATCCCTACTACAACAATACTGTAAAATGTTTCAAAGAGGCCATTTTATATGGACAAGAACATAGTGTGCCTTGAGACTCTGGCCTTGGGCATAATATGTTTGGAATATCTGTCCCTTTAAACACCTTGTAAAATCAATATTCAGTGGTTCAATATAACACTCAAAATCTTAAGTAACATCAATGGAAAAAATACTTAATACATAAGACAGGTCTGTTGGTTCTGCCTATAACTTCAACTTCAAGCCCTGACAATGTAAGGTAGACAATATGTTGTGGTTTTCAAAGTATCTTTTTGTTGTTACATTCCTATAACTACGAATGCAACCCCCACAACGACTGACCCTTTGTGAGCTCTCTGATTGGTTAACAGACCCATCAATCAGAATCAGGGCGCTCCTTCTTAAAGCAGCTGTTGCTGGGTTATCCAGTCAGACAAGTCCATTGTTGGCAGAGTCTATTTAAATGTATTGTGGTGAAATGATCATAAACTTGTTCAGCTTCAACACTAAAAATTACAAAGAAAACTTACCTCAACTGAAATGTAAGAGAAAACATTTCAATAGTGAAAATAATTGGTGTTCTAGGAATATTTTAACTTGACACAGCAGATGGACCATTCAAATCAGGCCAATAAGTCTTTCTCGCACACACACACACACACACACCCACACACACACACACACACACACACACACACACACACACACACACACACCTGGAACCGCACTGAGATGATTTCTCCAGTGTGTTACTAGTGTGCTCTCCCCTACAGTGAAGGGTTGTGGTATATTTGTACATTCTGACAATACATGCAATTTATATAACAGCTGTAAATTTCACCAGGACTTTTCATTACTACTGATACCAAGGTTGCACTTGAGACACTATGCATCCCAAAATCTGAGCAACACTTCTAATCACTTGCTCATCTGTTCTCTCTTTTCATGATTCAAGATTTTTACCAGCACTAAGCAGGCCGTCAGCATTTGTGTCAATCTTCTTCACTATCTCCATCATCTTCTTCTTCTGTTCAGCTGGGCTGAGTTTCTTTATCTCCTCTGTGTCCTACAGGTACAAACAACAAGAGAGGCAGAGAGATAAGTGGTAAAGACAAAAAAGAAAGACGGTTTAGGACACATTCACCAGTAGGACAGATGGTTAGTAACCTCATCTCCCATCAGGATGTTCATGTCATGTTCAGGATTGTGCTGCTGACCGATGTAGTGATCTTCATGGTGTTTGTGGGAGCTCTGTCCAGTTCCAAAGAGCTGTAGCAGCAACAACAACAATGCAGAGGATGCCATCTGTTGACCAAATACAGGAAATGCACGACGGCGTATTAGGGCCACTTAAAGAAATACAAAAATAATAATGAAAACTCGAAATTTTCGAGAAAAAAAACTCTAAAAATAAAACTATAAGTCGTAAATTTTTGACTTTATAACGTAGTAAATTTCAGAGTTTATAAAGTCGTACATTTTCGACTTTATAGGCTAGAAAATTTCGAGTTTTCTTTTTTTTTTTCATTTCTTAAAGTGGCCCTAATACACCGTCGTAGCAGAGCTCTTTATTTTAGTGTTGTGAGCTGTTTAACCTCCTTTTAAGTCTGGGCAGTAAGGCTACAAAAGCGCAACAGTGTCAACTTGTGGTCAGCCTACAAATATCCACACTTGACCTACTGAACTTTGTATTACAGCCCCGATATGCCTGACAGTAAAGCCTGATATATTACAGGAAATGGCTATTAGAGGAGCAAGTGTGATCAAAATCTTGCAAAACTTATTCATACTTAATTTAAGTTCGCTTTAATCCATGCTAAACCAGTGTTTGAGGAAGACTATGAGGAAGACAGGAACAAACTCAGGAAGAATCGAGACATGGACCGACAGCTTTACCTTGAAATAAATACATAATGTTGTTCATTAAATGCGAATGAGCTCTTATAAAAGTCAGCTAGAAAAGTCGTTAAATATTAACAGTAGATAATGTTGTTACCGTGAAAACTTTCCGCACCGTGGGTGGACAGTGACAGTCTTCCTTTCACGCTGAGGGTTAGGCAGACTTCCGGTCACACTTTCAAAATAAGAGCGAAATTATTTTGTAGCTTTTTTTTTGTTTTGTTGTACATTTACTTAAACATTTGACTAGTCAACCCCACTAGTTACTTGGACACGAAATGTACTCAAACATTTTTGAGATCGTTAAGGACCATTTATTATTTTTCTTTTGCTATTGAAGTAATGTTCAAATGTCCAAACATTAACCAATTCAAAAAAGGGTATGAAGAAATTACTCTCTCAAGGAAAAGGAATGAAAATGTGTCTTACTGTCACTAGATATTCAGTATTAATTTGTTCTTTATTCTTCATTTGTCATGATTTCACAAGGATCAAAAATAAGTTTCTATTTTGGTACAAACTTATCTTTCAGGATCGATTAATATATTTTGAAATAGATTTATAGAGGAATTTAGTTTTTTTTTTAAATATGTAGTTTTTGGAAAAGCTATTTATCTTTTTCAGGCAAGGATAATTGTTTTTATTATAAGATGCAATGCTTATATGCTAACATATCAATGATGAAGCAGAATAAGTGACTTTTGATGCTAAATAGAAAAGAGGTGCGATTTAATGAGTTTGTTCTTCTTCCCTCTCCTTTTTGGGGAGGGAAGAAGAACAAACTCATATGAATTCAATCATTCAGTGTTATTCTCTTTTTAAAGGTGGTCTTAGTTTGTTCACTTTTGTATCTATAGTTTGTTCTTTATCTCTCTCTATATATATATACATATAATCTGCATGTTTGAAATAAACTATTACAGTATACATAAATGTATTTACTGAAAATTTTGTTGCATTTAAGAAAACTTGAGAATTTTTTTGCGATCTTTAAAAGAATTAGAAAATGGAAGTGCCGTGAGACTTTCTCAATTGCTTGTTTTTATTTTGATTGAACCCCTGTTAATTTTTTATTTTACTTTATTATTGGTATTATTCCTGTTTATTTTATTTTATTTTGTCTTGCCTTGGTATACATGAAGTCATGTAAATTATTTCATGTGCTGTTTTCTAGTCACTTTGGCTGTCTTTTGTTAAAATTATTTCTATTCTTTATTGTATATTGTTTTTGTTCTATGGTGATGCTTGGAGTGACTTATGGGCTGTACAACTGTCAAAATGCCTGTTTGTGATTTCAAAATGTTCAATAAAGAGAAGAGAAATTTCTTCGACCCTTTTAAGCTAAGGAGTTGTATGCTGAAAGGAGGAACAGTACGAGTATTGTATTTAAAACAATCTTCTCACACATTATTTTGATTTTAAAAAAGGCTTATTACTTTGTCTTGTTGGTAAATTGAGCTATTCAGGTATTTATTTTTACAACAATGGGTTAATTGTACAATTTGAAAAAAAAATTGGAAATTTCACTTAGTTCTGTAGATGGCAGTTGCTGACCCTCGTCTGTATTTAATTTTACTGGAAAAAATGGATAGTCCATTATAATGTCATTTTTCATGTACATGTTGACATGGTGTAACTGGCTTTTCATAAAAGTGTGTGACATTATACATTTGGCCAAAGCTAATAATTCTGATATATGTCAGCTAATATTATCCAGTCAAAGAAGGAAATAGAAGCATTATTTTATTTTATAGGACCACTTCTTCTCTGATGACAGTACTTCCACTTTTATTTATAAAAATAAGAGCTGCTTGTTTTAAGCACAAGAGTACCAGAATGCAGGGGCATACCGGAAGTTAGTCTTCTTCGTGTATTTTACCCGGCCCTAGGACAAAGAGAGTAAAGAATGGTATGTCGGAGTCTCTTAATAACCCTCGGCGGCGCCCAGTCCCCGTAGACCAGGTCCCTCTATTTTTTAAGCTATTGTTTTAAATTGAAGATAGGTACGTGTTTTCTCTGGTTTCCTGCTGTCAGTGGGCGCCTTCACAAATTCTGACAAATCAACCAAACATCCCGCCCGATCCTCTTGGTTGCCATGGCAGGATGACTGAAGTCCCGCCCATTAATTCCGTGCTCCGCCCTTTGACCTGGACTGTGAAGAATATGATTGGCTGGTGCATGAGCTTGTTATCACTGACGGTGCAGTGATTGGATAGTCTTGTTGCTTGTCAAAAATATGAACTAAACGGACTTCCTGCATTTGTTAGGTTGTCCGGACTGTAAAGTATTTATCTGACATGTTTTTCCAGCAACTCTGAGAATTAGACTAAACCGTTGGCCACGTTTGTTTGATTTCCGCCGACCGAGCTGTGGAAATACGGCGGGTCGATGTCCAAAGACAACCGCCATGATGGACGGCGGCGTGGCGCTGGGCAGCACCGTCTCGGCCCGAGGGTTAGCCAAGGTGGTGACGGGAGGGAGAGGTCTGGCAGCAACAGCTCCGGCTCCTCGCATGGAGGGGGCAAAAGCAAGAATGCTACCATCTCCGCTCTGAAGGTATTTGATGACTTATTAGCCTCCATGTGTCCTGAAACACAGCTGGAGATAAATTAATCAACACTGATGTGCACTCATGGCTAGCATTAGCAAAGTGGCTTCATCAGGACTCCAAGGCTGTTTTTGGTAACCACACCTTCATCAGGTGTAATGTTGTCACCTCAGATGGTCTCTAATGATTATAAAATATACCCAAGTTTAGCAGCTCTTTTGTTAAACAAACTTACGTATTTAAAAGCAATAAATGGTAAGGTTATAGGGAGTGTTACAAGTCATCGTTGGCCATATGCTGTGTACACATATTGGCAATACAACCACTTAAGTGAAAATGTGATAGAGAGGAATAAAAAATGGGCAACTTAAAAAACTATCTTATACTGTATGATCAAAGTGGTCATAATGCAGCAAAAGAAAAAAATATTAAAGTATATGGACAGATATAAAGGAATGTGATAATAGAGCAATGGAATCAAAAATACAAAACTAGCAGTGCTTAAAAAGTATAAACCTCCGCCAAGGCATTTCCAACACTGTTGGCGACTTTTTGTAGACAATATGGAAAATAGTGCTATCTTGCACTGTTAACAAATCCTTGAAAAAGACTCTAATTTGGATGACCTCTAAAGTCAAAACACCTCTATCTTGTGCCATGTTCTACTTTCCCTGAAAATGTCATCAAATTCCGCTGAAAACGTATTGAGTTACTTTCCAATAGGTGAAAAAATCGCCCTGTCCTGCACTGTTAACAGATCCTTTAAAAAAATTACATCAACTGTATTCAGATCACCACTAAAATCAAATCACTTTTTTTCTTTTGCCATGACCAAAATTCCTTGAAACTTCATCAAATTCCTTTAATAACATTATGAATCATCCTGTTAACAATTTAACAAATGGTAGCAAAACTACCTCCATGGTGGAGGTAAAGAAAGACAAGTATGTAAGCAGAGCCTTAAGACAGCAGATCAGAACTTAATAATTGAGCTGATAATCGTTCAGGAGACATTTTTATCTGCAGGGCATAGAAATGTAAACAGAGAGAATAGAGAAATAGTTGTGTATAAGCATGAGAAAGCAACCCACTTACCACATTTTTCTGAAGTTATCTCAGTGTTTGTCAGTCTCCTATTTGTAGGCAGTCAAACCATGTGTGTTTTGTCCCCCAGCTGCTTATAAATCATCCAGCGCCGGGTCCAATCAGATCCAAAGCATCACCCAGTGTGGTTAATGCACACAGCCTCTGTGCCTGCAGCTATTCTCACTCATCACTGGTAACACAAGATGGGGGGGCAGAGAGGCAGGCTTGCTGTATGCACATGACTGCGCAGTGCTGTGGCAGTAGGAAAGTGAGAGATGAGAAACGGAGGGAGAGCGGGGGCTCTGATGCAGAGCAAGGAAAGCAGAGGAGAGAGTCTGCAAGTACCGGATTGGAGAGCAGCAGGCAGATAGATAACAGCAGGCAGAGATTCAGGCCTAAGAAGTGGCTACTAACTCGGCAGAGCTCTGAGGGCTCAGGCTAGATCACAAACTGAGTTAAAGACAGAATAGAGTGAAAGAGTGAAAGGCAGGACTGGCGAGCTGCTGAGCACTTGTCTCTCTCAATTGCCACTGGGAGAGGAGTTGACACAGCTGGGCAAGTTGCTATGACAGTGTGGACTACACAGTAGGAGTCTATTTTGGTCCTGCCGTCAGATGACGATGTCACCTTGCACAAGTGGCAGTGCTGGTGAGGGGGAACAGGTTGCTTAAATTGGGCTTCAAAAGTATGTCAGGGGTGGATAAGGACGAAGAATCTGCTTACAGACTGTACTTCTATTGTGTATGTATCCTCTAATCCTTTAATTTTCTCTGTGTGTCCACTAATAATCTAGCTCAAAGGCTGCATGCTCTGCCTGACTTGCATCTGTTTGTAGTCCTTGCCAAAAGGGAAACCTTACACTTGCTCCTTACTCAGCACAGTCTAGAAAGTGAGAACGCTCTCTCTGTTGCATGGGAGAGGCTCTCTGGGCTAGAGAGTTTTGCTCTACATTGTATTTTTTATTTTTACAGAGAGTCCAGGAGACAGCTTGTTTGTAGCTAATGAAGTGGATCAAGAGAATGTTGCTGTAAGCTTTTTTTGCCCTAGGCTGCTGTTGATCACGGTTAGCCCACAGTTATGAGTATGTAAGATAATCTCACTACATTGGTCCATCATCCAGCAGCTACCAAGCCTAATAATGAAACGCTGTGTAAATAAACAGTTTTTAAAAGGGAGAAGGTGCATGGACGCCGAACCACCTCACCAGTTCATTCAAGCGAGGTCTGCCTGTGTTGTTTGATGTCCCTTTCATCTCTATGTAGCACTTATCTACATGGCCAAATAAAGCCCAGGCCACTCCACATGTAAAGAATTTCGCTCACCAAAAGTAGGTCAGCTGGGTATCTCCCTTAGGGACATTAAGTAGTATCAGACCAATACACGCATGCCGTTTCTCCATGTGTAAGGCTTAATGAGCCATGTTCATCATGTTCATTATTCAGCTGCCATCGAAGGATAGGCTAAAAAGATTTCTCCACTTTTTTCCACATGAAGCCACATAGACACTTTTCCTCCCTTAAGGCCCTGGATAGCAAACACACCTGCATCCCTCTCCATTAAAATATAATCGAATTGTGTATGAATAATTTTTTAAGTTGCTTTCTTTTCTGAATATTGGTGTTTGTGAGAGTCAGCCAGGAAAAGAGAGGACTGTTTGTTCTATGACTCATGTGTTATGAGGACAACTGGCTCTGGAATATGTGTTTGATTTTGGAAACAGAGTGTTTTGGGTATGAACAGCATCCTATAGTTGTCTTGCTTAAATAGCCAAGTTTGCTGTGGACCTCAGTTGAAATATGATTAAATTATTTATGCATGGTACAGAAAGAGAGGGAACATGGTGAGCCTAACATCCAGAATTATGAGCCCCTAGATTGTAGTTTCAGTGTTGATTTGCACTTCTTTTGTCAGGAGTAAACAAATCATAGACAAGCAAATGTACACTATGGTACAAAGTGTATTCTGGTCTCTGTCCTTACCAAGAAATAATCCACCTACAGTAGATAATAAAGGAGATCTAGGCAATAAAATGCATGTACTTTTCCAGGACTGTTGAGACTGAGTGTTTCTCTGTTAGATGGGGATGCTAAGATGTCTGTGTGATGCCTGATGTGATCACACAGCGTCTCACTGGTAGATTTCATAGGTGAAAGATGCAATGGAAAGCCTCCCCTAAGATGTATTTTGGTGCATGGAATCTCTGTCTCTACCCAGATTACAGCCAAGTTCACTGATGCATATTCAATGTGTAGGTCAACCATGATGCACGCTGGGCACAAAGCGGGTGCAGAGCATCTGCCTCTGGCTGTTTCTTGTCACACTGTGTGCCAGTTGTTCTCTTCCATGAACGTAATGCGTGCCAGTGCTGTGGCTTCAACTCCAGGTTACAACTGCACACAGGGACGAGACCGATAAACAAATATGAAACCAGTGTTATTGCATTGGAGTAATCAGGATCCGATACACTCATTAGAAGGGACTTTGGTTTATACTGAAATAGCTGTTTTAAACAGGTTTTGTACAGGTGCATGGGTTTCTTGAAAATACTTTTATTTTGGTGTTGATAATTTAAGGTTGGGAAAAGTGCTTGAATTGTGGATAGGGTGTTTGAAAGTGCTAAAAATTGTAATTGTAGTTTTGACCAGTTTAAACATTTTTTTATGGAATCAACTTGGCTGGATAGAAGTAAATCTACTAAGAGGTGACACATTTTAATTATGAAACTCTGTCCTGCCTTTATATGCCTTAGTTGGAGCTAGGGCTGAACGATTTCAGGACGAGATCTAATTGCGATTTTCTGGCAGATATTGCGATTTCAACTCGATTCACAATTTTCTTCAAATCAAGCTTCTGTGCAATATTCACTATGTTTACAGTACAGACAACATGAACGAAATCAATGATCAAAAGCACATAACACGTTATTCATCATCTAATATTGATGATAAATAATCTGTTTTCAGTATTTAAGGGATACTCCAACGTCTACTCCTAAACAGAGGCTTTGTATTGTTGACCTGCTCACCAGCACTTCCATAAATGCAAATTGCCTGCAAATTTGTAAAACAGTCAGTGTTAAATAGTTGACACAACAGATCCTGGGTCAGTCAGGAGTACTGCAAAAAATTGCAGCCTTGGTGATCACATCTGAAAACGATAAACTTTTCAGCCCTAGTTGGAGCTTCACTCTTTCTTCTACCTGCTGTTGCTTGTGGGTTCCAACATTTACCTTCCACTATTTGAACCATTATCACTTTATTGTATACAATTTGATAAATCAAATATTAGAGTGTTTTGTCGTTGTTTGTTAACATTTGTTTAAATGTTTATTAACCAAATTAGGGGAGTCCTCGCAATCATATTACGACAAGAAATTCATTTGATGTAAAGAATAATTCTACGTTCACAGGTGAAAACATTCCAACAAAATAATAAACAGTGTTAATTTTGTAGACTTATTATTTTCGTCATAGTTTTTGTCAACAACCTTTTTTCCCCTGATGAAAACTAGACTATAACTAAAAAGAACAAGTGCACATTGACAGAAATTAAAACTTAATTATCTGACATTTTTGTCAACAAATAAAAACTAGACTAAGATGTTTGACGGAGACTAAATCCAATCAGACCTAATTTCATCATGTGGAAAGTAGAGACAAGTTAGGAATCACAGCTACTTTGGTTGCGTGGAAAGGTTGGATGAATTAAGAGGGACATCCAGTCACAACTGTCTTAGCGTCATGGTGGTGGGATCCAAGTGTAAAACATGACTTTAGAAATTCAAGTAAACATAAAAAATGCCTTACACTTTACAATTTGTATTTTAGTCGACTAAGTTTACAGTTGATTTCGTCGAATAAAATGTTGTGTAATTTCATCAACTAAAACTAGACTAAAATTAAAACAATTTAGATGACTAAATTATGACTAAAACTAAAAGATATTTTAGGCAACAGACTATTACTAAAACCAAATTAAAAAATGCTGTCAAAATTATCACTCATAACAAGTGAGAACTTTTTTTGACAAACAGAATTAAATGTGTTTATCAACAAAGTGATATAGTTTGAACTTAGCCAAAATTAGCAGTGATTTTTGATAGTCCTAATTTACAATTGCTCTCATGATACAAGTAACCACAATAACAGGCTGCTTTTAAGAACGAAGATAAGGGAGTCAACGGTTTATAGACACTGAACAAGGCTTTTCCTCTGAGTGGTATTAGCTTGACTTACCTTGATTCTACCTGGTCACTTTGGTTTTCCATTTGGGATTATACATAGTTCCAGGCACAGTTTTTTGTATCACCTCTAGCAAGATTCTAAGTGAGCTGAACCAAGACTAAGGCGTGAGATAGAGTGACACTTGGCCACTGAATGGTCAGAGTATGGCCACAACTAGATGAGGCTATCAGACATGGAAATGAAACATCTCCAGTTGATGGCTCCTTATGCCATCCCTGCTTTCAATAGTATGTTGTGCGTTGCTTACAACTTTCTCTGAAATAAAACTTGTCTTCTTACTGTGACAAAAAGCCACAAACCAAGACACTGTTACATTCTTGCATCTATTTCCTCCTTTCATGTTGTGAAGATGGCACGGTAGCTTTACACCAATGATATCGAAGTATGGACTGTAATGGAAAACACAGTGGGTAATAGCAACACCTAGATTTGGCCCGAGTGAGCCAACACAATCACAAAAGCACCATTATGTGATTGAGATGCAAATCTGTGCTATATGCTAAGCTCAAGTGATATTGTACCAAACTATTCTAGCATATAGCGGATCTTGTCAACACTGACACTAGCTCTGACATAAGGAGGAGGTGGTGCTCTTTAATTAATGAACATGATAGTTCCCCTGGTCGTGGACATAAATCCAGAGTGGGAAAAACACAGTGTATTTGGTTCACGTTTTCTGTGACAGATTCTAATATGCTACTATTATTTGCTTGCCTCTTTGGTTCATAGATTGAGCAAATTTTCTTGACAATGGACAAAATTAGTTACCCACATTTGGCAAGTGGTGAGTGGTTAAACTTTACTCCTGATATCAACTGTTAATGGACATTTTTGAAAACATCAGTTTATTGTAAATGTATGTTCTGGGGTTGCATGATGTTTTCAGTATGATATTAGTATTGTAGATAATAGCTTAACATTGGTATCAGCAGATATGAACCTTTCTGCTGATATTTCCTGGAGAAATTAATGTCTTATGTATTTGCATCAAAATGGTTGAGTTTTTTTGCATATTAATCTTAAATTGAGAGTATACGCCCCAAAATAGGGCTGGTTTTGTGTCAACAGGCAAGTACATCGTTGTGTTAGCCTTAAAAGGGCATATGAAGCTTGAATTAACTGTAACTGTAAATCAAACCCACTTTATATATGATGAAGGTATGATCTTAAAAAAGTACTTTCAGCCATTTCTATATATTAGTATCAATATTGGTATTGGACAAAATAAGTTTTGAAAAATTGGCATGTCTGATATCGGCAAAAATCCAATATCATGCATCCCTGGTATGTACATGGTCTGATGAACAGCAACAACTGAATTGCCCTATGATATTAGATTTATACTGAAATTGTCTGAGTCTGATTTATGAAACACATTTTTAGATGCAGCACAATATAATTTGATCAGATACGATAAGGAAGCACAATAATACAAACAAATGATAACTTGGATTTGAGTGTAGCCTACATTCATTTATAAATTCTCTATAAACAGTAGTATATGTCAGAAAAGCTTGAACATACACATTAAAAGTGCTTAAGTTTGACGTTTGAAAGCTGTATAAACCACGCTAAGTTCCTTCGAACTTATTAACATCCCATTATGTTAAACTAATGTCAGTTTTAAATTGTAAAACATTTATTTCATTAATGGACATATGCCTTCTTTGTAATTGTTTGAAGTTAGAAGAAATTTAGAGGATAATATGTTAAATGATGATATTTCTCTTGGTGATCTTGTCTAAAAACATTTGGATTCCTCAAAGACTGCATTAATACCCCATACTGCTGACAGCAATACTTTTACCTCTGTGTAAAATCAATGTGTATGAAATGGAGGTAACCATAGCAACACTTCTGTAGCTTTAGGCTGTGTTGCCAGTCTGCTGCAAAAATAAACAATTTTGGTTCGGGGCATATTTTGTTGTTTTGCAAACTCATCTCAGCAGGAGACCAAACGGAACTAAAGATAAGATGTTACACCAACCTAAAGCTGCATGAATCTGATAAATATTTAACAAAAACAAACACAGTGTGCCTGTGTAGCAGCGTTATCGGCCTAATATTTATCTCTTGTCTAGATCAGATTGGTACCATTGATTTATTTTAAGGATATTTGTGTAAGCAAGTTAAAAAATGTTTTTTTTTTGGATACATCTTTCCTGATCAAGTCTAAGAACCCTGACTCTATCAGGAGTTCTGCTGGGGATTCTTCGAGCTGTGGGTTTGCTATATAACTGAATTTTTACTGCAGGAAGAAGGTGCAGATGGGAATACTTCAATTACAAAACCCAAAACCAGTGAAGTTGGCACGTTGTGTAAATCGTAAATAAAAACAGAATACAATGATTTGCAAATCCTTTTCAACTTATATTCAATTGAATACACTGCAAAGACAAGATATTTAATGTTTGAACTGAGAAACTTTATTTTCTTTTGCAAATAATCATCAACTTAGAATTTAATGGCAGCAACACATTGCAAAAAAGTTGGCACAGAGGCATTTTTACCACTGTGTTACATCGCCTTTCCTTTTAACAACACTCAGTAAACGTTTGGGAACTGAGGAGACCAATTTTTGAAGCTTTTTGGGTGGAATTCTTTCCCATTCTTGCTTGATGTACAGCTTAAGTTGTTCAACAGTCCGGGGTCTCCGTTGTTGTATTTTACGCTTCATAATGCGTCACACATTTTCAATGGGGGACAGGTCTGGACTACAGGCAGGCCAGTCTAGTACCCGCACTCTTTTACTACGAAGCCACGCTGTTGTAACATGTGGCTTGGCATTGTCTTGCTGAAATAAGCAGGGGCGTCCATGAAAAGGACGTTGCTTGGATGGCAACATATGTTGCTCCAAAACCCTGTTTGTACCTTTCAGCATTAATGGTGCCTTCACAGATGTGTAAGTTACCCATGCCTTGGGCACTAATACACCCCCATACCATCGCAGATGCTGGCTTTTGAACTTTGCGCCTTTAACAGACCGGCTGGTTCTTTTCCTCTTTGGTCCGGAGGACACGACGACCACACTTTCCAAAAACAATTTGAAATGTGGACTCGTCAGACCACAGAACACTTTTCCACTTTGTATCAGTCCATCTTAGATGAGCTCGGGCTCAGCGAAGCCGGCGGCGTTTCTGGGTGTTGTTGATAAATGGCTTTCGCTTTGCATAGTAGAGTTTTAACTTGCACTTACAGATGTAGCGACAAACTGTAGTTACTGACAGTGGTTTTCTGAAGTGTTCCTGAGCCCATGTGATGATATCCTTTACACAGTGATGCCGGTTTTTGATGCAGTACCGCCTGAGGGATCGAAGGTCACGGGCATTCAATGTTGGTTTTTGGCCTTGCCGCTTACGTGCAGTAATTTCTCCAGATTCTCTGAACCTTTTGATGATATTACGGACCGTAGATGATGAAATCCCTAAATTCCTTGCAATAGCTCATTGAGAAATGTTCTTAAACTGTTCGACAATTTGCTCACGCATTTGTTCACAAAGTGGTGACCCTCGCCCCATCCTTGTTTGTGAATGACTGACCATTTCAGGGAAGCTGCTTTTATACCCAATCATGGCACCCACCTGTTCTCAATTAGCCTGTTCACCTGTGGGATGTTCCAAATAAGTGTTTGATGAGCATTCCTCAACTTTCTCAGTCTTTTTTGCCACTTGTGCCAGCTTTTTTGAAACATGTTGCAGGCATCAAATTCAAAATGAGCTAATATTTGCAAAAAATAACACAGTTTACCAGTTCGAACGTTAAGTGTCTTGTCTTTGCTGTGTATTCAATTGAATATAGGTTGAAAGGGATTTGCAAATCATTGTATTCTGTTTTTATTTATGATTTACACAACGTGCCAACTTCACTGGTTTTGGGTTTTGTACAACAAACACGTCCTTTTATAGATTTTCACAAGAGAGCTCTGGGGTATAGAGGAATACGTTTCAGTATCTCTGGCTTAAACTACAAAGCCTATGATGGTACAACTTTTAATTTGCTATAAGGAAGTAGAGCAGGGATTATCAGCTATATTTTAATGTACAAGAGCCAGTTCTTTTTCTTGATAGGCACTGTGCTGGTCAAATTTTAGAATAAACATAAATAATTTGAAAAATCTTGGTTTAATCAATATATTGTTGTTTTAATGTTTTTATTTTCTTCCTATGTCTATATAATTCTTTGCTTTCAAAGTGAGATCAGTCCCTATCACCCATACTGCAGCCAGCCAAATCACCATTGATTTTGTCATGTTGCTCATTACTGGGTTTGACACCAAAATATTTATACTCTTGGATTTCATAAATATGGCTAGTGGGTGGATTTCTGGAAAAAAAATCAAACATGGAGTCATTCCTCAGAAATACACTATATTGCCAAAAGTATTGGCTCACCTGCCTTGACTCGCATATGAACTTAAGTGACATCCCATTCCTAATCCATAGGATTCAATATGACGTCGGTCCACCCTTTGCAGCTATAACAGCTTCAACTCTTCTGGGAAGGCTGTCCACAAGGTTTAGGAGTGTGTTTATGGGAATTTTTGACCCTTCTTCCAGAAGCGCATTTATGAGGTCACACACTGATGTTGGACCAGAAGGCCTGGCTCTCAGTCTCTGCTCTAATTCATCCCAAAGGTGCTCTATCGGGTTGAGGTCAGGACTCTGTGCAGGCCAGTCAAGTTCATCCACACCAGACTCTGTCTTCCAAGTCTTTATGGACCTTGCTTTGTGCACTGGTGCACGGTCATGTTGGAAGAGCATGGAGTTGTCCAAAATGTCTTGGTATGCTGAAGCATTCAGAGTTCCTTTCACTGGAACTAAGGGGCCAAGCCCAGATCCTGAAAAACAACCCCACACCATAATCCCCCCTCCTTCAAAAACTTTACACTTGGCACAATGCAGTCCGACAGGTATCATTCTCCTGGCAACCACCAAACCCAGACTCGTCCATCAGATTGCCAGATGGAAAGCGCAATTAGCACTCCAGAGAACGCGTCTCCACTGCTCTAGAGTCCAGTGGCGGCGTGCTTTACACCACTGCATCCAACGCTTTGCATTGCACTTGGTGATGATAGCTTGGATGCAGCTGCTCAGCTATGGAAACCCATTCCATGAAGCTCTCTGCGCACTGTTCTTGAGCTAATCTGAAGGCCACATGAAGTTTGGAGGTCCATAACTTGACTCTGCAGAAAGTTGGCGACCTCTTCACACTGTGTGCCTCAGAATCTGCTGACCCCGCTCCGTCAGTTTACTAACCTACCACTTCGTGGCTGAGTTGCTGTCGTTCCCAAACACTTCGATGTTCTTATAATACAGCTGACAGTTGACTGTGGAATATTTAGGAGCAAGGAAATTTCACAACTGGATTTGTTGCACAGGTGGCATCCTATCACAGTTCCACGCTGGAATTCACTGAGCTCCTGAGAGCGACCCATTCTGTCACAAATGTTTGTAAAAGCAGTCTGCATGCTGAGGTGCTTGATTTTATACACCTGTGGCCATGGAAGTGATTGGAACACCTGATTCTGATTATTTGGATGGGTGAGCGAATACTTTTGGCAATAATATCTCTTTAGAGTTGCTTCAGTTGCTGTTGGGATTTAACAAAAAAATGATACTTGTAGATAATATTTCCCCCCCTCAAATTTTCTGAATAAGACAACATTCTATGGTCCAGATGTGGCCCTTGAGCTGCCAGTTGTTGATCAGTGATCTAGAGCACAACTTTATGCTTCCTTCCAAAGTGAAAACAAACAAAATATTATGTTTAAAAATTATGATATACAAGTAGTATGAGGATTCTGATTTTCCAAAAAAGATTGTCTGCCACAAGATACACTTTTTTTCATCCTCCAACAGAGACATTTTGCAAAATTTTCTAAAATGATTTTCGCTGTATTTTGAACCCCTTATTGCAATATTACATTAAAAATAACTTGCATATAGCATAGTTTCCTGCAGCACTTTATAATCAAGGTGCCCCCCTAACAAGATGCCCTCTCCACCTGAAATTGTGTTGGGAAAAAAGAGGGAAACCTTCAGAATTTGTCAGTGATTGCCTGAGAAATATGCTGACACAGGTTGCTGTCGCAGTTTTCCTGTGATAGTTCTCCTTTATTCTCCTATGGCTGAAGAAACTTTTGTTTTTACTACTAATATGTTGATATTATTTGCTTGCCCCTTTGTTAGTTAGATTGATCAAATTTACTCAACAGTGAACAGAATTAGCTACCCACATTTGGCAGGTGGTGAGTTCAATTTCACCCCTACTATCAGCTTTTAATGGCCATCTTTGATACATCCTGTCTGCAGCTTATTGTAACTGTATGTTCATGGTCTGATGAACTGAAACAGCTGAATTGCCCCGAAAACAACATTGCAGGCAACACACAAGATACATGGGTTGAAAGGAGGAGTGAATGTTATAAATATTCATTGTTCCTCTCAAATTGTAGACCCAGGAACTGAGAATGCATTGGAAGACTGACAAACAAACAACACAGACCCAAACTTAAATATCATCAACTGTGCCTGGTCACACACGCACAGCTTTGTTCATACTGTTCTTTCCTGAAAAAGCTACAGAATTGATGTGCAAATCTATTTGTCATGCAGGCATCTTTTCAACGCTCCAACAGCCTCGACAAAGTGAGAAAGATTGTTGCTGAAGAGGGTCGTGCTGCTCGAAACCTCATCGCCTGGAGTGTACCTCTGGAGAACAAAGAGGAGGAAGGTTGGTGGCTGCATGTTAATATGCTTCATTCTGTTTTTTGTCAGCCTTGACCTTATTGCTATAAACACCATACAAGTAAGTGCATTTCCAGTGTGCAGAGGTACTTTTTACTTGACACGCTCTAGATTTTAATTGAACTATGCTATGGCTATACTATTGTATTACCATCTTTGGCAAAGACTGCAAGGTTTTGTAAGGAATATAAATATGAACAAATATAGACAAATGTATATACATATATTGCTATTTGGTTTGAAAAACCATGCATTTTAATCGTTAATTTAAGCATCAGATTTAAAATCTTATCAGGAAAAGTTCTGCAGAAAGTCTGGTGTCTTAAAAGAAATGGATAACATAATCTGCAGTCATGTTGCTACTTCCATCCTCAACTCCGTAGACCCAGTTTACCTATCTGCTCTTTTGCTGCACTCACACTGCAGGCCAATGTCACCTAACCCTGATTTTTGTCACTTAGATTATTTTTCAAGAAAGTGTTAACAGCACAAGTTGGGCAGATTCGGATCTTTTCAAATCAGATTCAGGGCATTTTAATATGTGGATCTGCATCAGATAGAGGTCAGATCTTTTACAGCTCAGTCTGTGCGGCCAAGTCAACACAAAATATCATAAAACTGCAAGCATGACCCCACCTTTGTCCACCTGTTGAAATATTGACAAGCTAACATATTGTAAAGCCATAAATACCATATCTGCAAAGTGACACAATTTCCAGTACGAGTACATAGCTTGGTTTCTGCTTAAAGATCTGATGCTGCATCGGCACATGCCAAATATATATTTTAAATAAATTAAAGGGAACTTGCTGGTCTCTCTTCTGCCTCCCCTCTTAAATCAGCTTATAGAGGTCTGTGAGAAAGAGTTGGCAGAGTTTCATACTGGCTGATTTCCTATGGAGGGTATGCATTGATTGACATCGCGATTTGTGGCAGTTCAACCTGCTGAGTGGCAGAGAGCAACGTCTAGTAATTAATATGAGTGGTAAGAAACAGGGAAACACTAATTCTCCTGAAAAATGATGTGTTTTAATGTTTTGCAAATTATTTTTGATGATGTGTGTGATGTAGATTATGATGAAAATGTAGATTCTAGTCTGATTTTTGTTAAATAAATGACTAAATAAAACCTTTGGAGCCATAAAGACATTTATTACTCTGAGTCAAAGAATGAAGCCCTGAAGTGACTAACTCAGTATCTGTGTGAATACAGATGAATCCAGGCTTTCTCTGACTACATGGCTTTAACACTCAATTTACTGTCTTTTCTTCCTGTTTATTTTTATTGCTATACCAAACACTGGTTGGATACATTAATTTCATGAAAAATAGGCCAAATGGAAGTCCTAATGATTTAATTGTTTCAATTACTGGTTAAATCTATGGACCTAATTATTTTTGTAATTGTTATTATTATTATTTAATCAGCCGGCTACAAGTATGAAAACATGATCTAATGTCCTCGGTGCCTCATCATCATTTAAGATATAGATTTTTTTTTATTTTATAAATGACTGGCTGAAATGTATCTTGATTTTTCTTTTAAGTAAAAACTAGAGGACAGTGAAGGAAGTAGAGTTCAAATTCATCATTACCTGAGTGCGAATATGCCCAGTGATATGATACCAGCTGCTTTAGCATCAGAGCTTTGTCTTTGATTTAAACCTGACGTTATGGCTCAAAATGAATAAAACTTGAATTTAAGTGTTTGACTGCTTACTTTCCTCTGATTACGGTTGTCCGTCTGTCCACTCACTTGTCCACATACCCTCTGTAACACCTGGTTTGCAGTAGGCTGGGTGTTCTGCATTTTGGTCGGTCAGTTCAAGACTGTGACCAGTTCACTCTGCAGTCCGACACAGGCTACATGTTCAAAGGTTTTGTGAAAAGCCAAAACAAAAATCAGGTTTTGGCATTAGAGCTTTTTGTGTAGTTTTTTAGATTTACAACTGTAGACTCTCTGTAAGACTCATCACTGTATTCTGTGAAACAAAACTGGCCATCTCCAGCACATTTTTCTTCCCGTCTTATAAAACCCTGATCAAACATTTACCATTTTATATAAAATCTATGCTGAACAGGACCACTGGACCCCATCAAACTCCCTACACTGACTGTCTAATGCTTTGAAAACTGTAGGATTATTCTGAATGCAGAAAATCCTCTTTTATGGTTCAAAAAAGAGGAATAAATTACAACACTGTCTCAAGACTGACATTCTTGTTTCTCAAAGAGGAGCACAAACCAGTTTACTGCTGTTTGTATCTTCTTATTGAGTATTTTGTATCTATGTGTCACAGTATATGAGGGTAAAAATGAAATAGACACCATGTTTGATGGTGAAGGGCAACTATTTAATGTCCTCCGGTTTCCTGTTTTCAGTCAGTGCAGTGAACATAATTCAATTAACGATACTGTTTCTGCACTTTTTGTTTTAATATTTGAAATCCTGAATGAAGAGAAACTTTTAAGTGTTCAGCTGTAAACTTACAACTTAAATTATAAATATTACTTCATATAATTAGCCTTGCATAGCAGATGGACCTCCATTGTCCAACGACTTGACTCAGCTAAATGCTCAACGGCCCAATCAGGGAAGAGAGATGGGAGCTGCAGACGTGATGACAACAGGAAGTGACTGCGTGTCTGAAAACAATGGCGGCGTTTTTTTTTTTTTTTTTTTAATCAGAAATTGACTCAATTTATTCTTCAAAAGAGAAGGAAAGAACGTCACTTGAAGCTTGTCTTACGAGAAATCATGTTTTTGCTCTCCTACCAACCTGGGATCACTGCTGGGAAACTGGGAGAGAACGCTGAAATCCTCCACAGACACGCTGGTTAGTCTATGGTCGTCATGGTCACTAGGTGATACTTGGCGAAATATGCTCTCCTCAGAAGTTTACTGGGAAAACTTGGTAGTGATTGTCTTTGATGAGGTTCATGTCACATATAAGTGTTAAATGATACATCTGTGCGGTATAATTTAATGTAAGACGATAGTCTAAGGTAGTTTAAGCTGTTGTTAGCTGTTAACCGCTACGTATAGATGTGGATTGGTCTGTGATAAGTGTGATGAGCCGAACGATCGTCCAATCACAAGCTGCTGTTGTTTTTGAAGGTTCTGCCTCTGAAAACATTTTCAAACGGCTCTTTCTCAGGTGGATTAGTGAAATAAATCCGTGACGGATATATGGAACTGTCCATCTGGGGTGTCAGGTTATCATATGATGGCAGTGCTCCATTATATTATTCAAGCTTTGCAGAAAAGAAAGCTCCTTTCAGAGCAACACACTGAGATGCCCCCTTCACAGCCTCTCACATTTTCTCACTCTCACACTTGCTCTCTCTTTTCTTTTGTGGGTCAGCACAGTTATTTTATTCAAAGCTCATTTGCTGCTCTTGAGTTTGTGCCATGAATACCAGAAATCTTCTGAAAATCATGTTCTAGTTTTAGCTCTCACATCAGGTGTTCTGTGAATGTGCGGCTTCATAAACCAGTCATTAACATTATCATCTTCAGGAGTTTTTTTTCTACTTTTAGCTGCTGGTCAGCAGTGGTATTTTGATGTTAATACTTTTAAAACACTTTACTATGACTGCTCCGGTACTTGTCATCAAAGATATGTACAGTACGTCTATGGTTATCTTCTTCAGGATCATTACTGATCAGGTCATAAACTTGTATTATGTTTCTTTTTTTACACAGCAAAGTCTAAAAGTAACACTGGTGGTGGTTCAAGAGCTCAAAGGATCAATTCTGGACAACAAAGGAATAAGAAACAGGTCAGTATCATCTTCACTCACTAGAGGGCGATATTCACCAAGCTTAGTCATCTATATTTTTCACCATATGCTGTAAATGCATCTCTGATATCGTTCGGTTTCTTGGTCTTGCATCTTGGTCTACTTTGAATGTTACTATCAAGTATTAAGTGCTGTATTAGTTAAATGGTGTTCAGAAAAAGTGCAGACTTTGTGATGGATAAGTAAAACAATTAGGATCCAATGCAATGTATTACGTAATTATAACAATATATATTTTATGACACACTCTGGTTGAAGCTGTTGGGGTAGTGTTTGGCTGGGTTTCTGCTCGTCCTTTAAAAGTCTTACTCTTACCTGCAAGAGGTTTTAAATGTCAGATGGCACATTGAATAAGTGTGCCTTAATCATATCTGTTTTGGGATATTTCAAGGGCAGCTTCAGAAAAAACAAGAAAAATAGTATCAGGACAGTGAATCTTGTTCTGTCACTGAGATGAGAGGGATCACTGAGATGTTTTCTGTCCATAAGCCTTTACTCTCTCTTATCTGCATCTTTTTCCCACTCAAGAGCTGGAAGTCAAAACACGATAGAGAATTGATAAAACTCCATCAAGGAACTGAAATCATTGTTGTTTTTGCTCATTATTACCCTGTCAGTTTCTTCCATTCCACTCAAGTACATCATGCTCTCACCCGGGGCAAAAGGCAGAAATGAAAGCAATAAGAGTAAAAAATGTGATCACTGCAGACAGATGACAGAAATGAACAAAGTTTTGGCATCATTTTTTTTCAAACCTTTTTATTATTTTTTTGTTGTTTTAACCAATGCAGGCAGACTTCTTTTCACACAGAAAATTAACAGGAATTGATAAGGGAACCATTAAGAGACAAGTCAATAAGCAGAATCTTTATTGGCATTGATATCAATAAAATTACATCAATTCCCATCCCTACTCCTTGCAGCAGAATTTACATACTGAGAGTTTAACCTTTGATACAAGATTGGCCAGATATTGGACATTATCGCTGCAGATAGATAATAAAAAATAGTTTGGTACCTCTTAATGTATATAGTGTGACGTTCATAGTTGTCAAAGGAAAACCTGATCATGGTAGTGCACAGTAAACAGTAGCTTGATCTGCTGCTTCAGTGAAAAGAGGGAAAAGTGATTTCCATATATAATAATCTGATTATTTAAATGCCACAGCAATAGTTTTGTTGTCACTGTAATGTTTTATCGTTTATGCTTTGTCTCTACAGAATGCAGGTGTGGATATTAAAAGCACAGCTGGTGGCTTACTGGACAAGGGGTCAGAGAAGAGCCCAACCAAAACCAGGCAGCCCCGCAAAGTGGACCTGCGCGCCCGCTACTGGGCTTTCCTCTTCGACAACCTGCGACGGGCTGTGGACGAGATCTACGTCACCTGTGAATCTGATCAGAGCGTCGTGGAATGCAGAGTAAGTGTGTGATTTTACTCCGAGTCTGTATTCAAAGTCTGTGAATTCATTCTCTGAACTTATGATTAGAGGTCGTTTCCTCAAAGAGACTAAAGGATGTCAGAATGAACACAAGAGGGCGACATTTGGATCTCAGCAAAATTTCTGCTGCTTGGTTCACATTCCTCCTTATTTCTGCTTTTTGTCAGAGTTTTCTCTGAGTGGGCACTGATGACAGAATTAAGACAGGACTCTCTCTTTGGCCCAAATGACATGACTGAGTAATGAAGATGGAACAGAAACAATTTTTTTTTGCAACTGAACAACTGCTGAAGTAAGACATGGCTTTATTCTGGAGTTATATTGTGCCAAAAATGAAGAGCATTTTAGTAGCATTTCAGCAGTTTCACTTGTTTTGTGGCTCATTGTGTTTTGTTTGGGTGAAGCCTTGATGTTGCACTGTGATGTCGCTCCAGGCCGCATTGGTATGATGCCATTGCTTCTGTGTTTATTGATTTTTCTGCCATGCTGCATTATGCCAAGCATGGTTCTGGTGTTGTTTTGTGGTCAGTACCTCAGCCCAGCTCCCTGTTGTGTGGTTGGCTGGCTGTCAGTGCCACAGCACAGCTCCCTACGGTGTGATCAGCATGTTGTCGGAGAGCCTGTGTCAGACATCTGGCCCATATGCTTGCCCCCACCCCCTTCATGCCACTGTATCGCTCTACATCCTAATGCTATCTTATAGCCGAGTAGCTGGGTGCTGTTCATAATCCCACATCCCACCCAGCTCGGCTTTAGTGGACACTGATAGATGATGGAGTCATCTGGAGGAAAGCAGAGTGCTCTGATTAACCCAAACCACAAAACCTAAGTGTAGCTGTGCACAATTTGTGCTCTTACAAGTGCTGGGGCTATGGATGAAATATCATTCTTTTTTCTTGAATGGCACCACAAGATATTGATCTTTATATATTTTTTCCTGTTTGATATATTTTTTCTTAATTTATTTTGGTGTTTTTCACATGCAGACAAAAAATTGGCAGGCCACCCAGTATATTTGCCAGGCATTTTTTTGTCCTTCAGCATTTGAAAGTAGTTAATACCAGGGCTGTCACTTTTCCCAATAATCAATATCCAATAGATTTTGAATGTAACTTCCTAATCTTTCAATAGCACAGACAGTTATCATGGATTATTTTACTCCTTACTCAGATAACCACAAGAGAAGTAAAGCAAACCAGAGGTTGCAGTCTTCTATGAATTTGATTGAAAAGGCCATCCTGCGTACAAAATGGCACCGAAAAACACAGGAAGAAAGAATTTCAAATGCTTAAATAACATTGCAATTTCCACCAAAAAAAAGGGAAAACATAGACTGTCTGACTTATTTTCTAATAAAATTTACCAGAAAAACAAGCCTACCAACTTCATCAGGATTGCGTAGTGAGTAAACCAGCTGCTTTGCACATGACGACAAACATCCTGGTCTCTGTTTATGATGTTTTTCCATCAAAGTTGTAAAACCCAAAATTCTTTCACATGGCGCTACTCCAATGTTTTGGTATCAATATTGTGAGAATGGCTCTGCTGCTTGTCCTCCATTTTCTAAAAATACTTACTCCACTCTTAGTTTACTGAGTTCAAGAGAGAGCGTCATGAGTGCATGCATGGTCAAGTTAACAGCGAGTGCCCTCTGTTGAAAAAAGAGCTTACTGCGCCACATGCACTGTGCATTTTCGATTTGAATGACCCCGTATAGTTCAAATACAAAGTTTTGTATATCTAAAGCCTGATTAGTCACATTTTACAAAGAGACACAACTTGTATGGACTGGGCATTTGTGGAATGAGTAACACAGCTAAATGTGAGGGTAGTTCCCAAAAAAGTGCCAAATCCCCCCTTCCCCAGGGAGAGAGTGTACTGTTCCTCAGTGAAGAAGGTTGAGGAACCAGTCCTCATGGTTTTTTTCTTGATAGCTCAACTGTCTTTGACTTTACAAGTTGTACCTCATTGGAAAGGTGGCTATTCAGGCTTTCCGAAGATAAAAAATGCAACACCAATTCATATTTTTAAAGAGGAGCAACAATTAATCAAAGCAGCATTTCCACACTTTTTTTGAGGAATATAGAATGGCTTTTTTCTTTGAATCATCAAATCAGTCAAATAAAATTATTAACAACCTGTCCACATTAAACCAACATTGCAACAGGTCTTATATGTAAAAGCATGCAAATGCTGCACCAGGTCTTAATGGGTTACTACAGTTTTAGGTCCAGAAGGGACTTGTTTACCCACCATACTGATCGTTGTGCACTTTTTGAACCTTCACACGCCTCTGAAACCTCAGCCCATTACCCCATTACCTGACCTCATAGTTTTTTTTTTGTTTTTTCTTTTTTTTACCTCTGTTAGAGTAAATGGGCAGACTGCATGGATCAGACAAGAATAGCACTTGGTACTCATGATTTTAGGAGCCACATGAGTGTTTTTGGTTTAATCCTTACGTTTAAAAAAAATGATCTAGGAAAACTAGTTTGCCTTCCTTGAATAATTAACATGAGGTAAGACTCTTTTACTTTGGCTGTACCTGTTTGTTCTTGTTCCTCTGCATGGACCACAACCTTTTACTGTCCATCCTGCTTCATGGCAATGCCTCTGGAAGGTTAAACGTTTTGTTAGTCCTCGTGAAATGTTATGTGAGGCTTGTATTTAGGTAAGTATGCCTGTTAACATGCTGAAAGCCCCTTTATGGTACCGTCAGTCTCTGTTGTTTTATCTGTCAGAGGAGCAGCAAACGTCTCTCCTCCTTGGCCTTCATTACCAAATGAACAGCGGGCTGCAGCGGTGGTCTCTGCCTGTTAACCAGCTGTAATCAGCGGACCTGCCTGCTGCTGGACACATCTTTCACCGGCCTGACTTGTCTATTAACTAAAAGCACTGTGAAGCTTTACTCTCAATTACCACTCCCTTCATGCTGCCCATCAATCAGTCCTGCTGGTTTCATTAGAGCTCTGGGAAAAAGCTCCACATGGCCCTCCACCTTTGGATAACAAAAACTGTCCGTCAGTCCAAGTGCAAATAAAAAGAATATGCTGTTAGGAGTTAGCTCTTTCTGTTCTTCCTCAAACCTCTCGCTGAGTGTTTTTCTTTGCATGGTTGATGTTGTACGTAAGTCAGCTCCTGTTTGCCAGAAGCAACCCCAGTGATCAAACTTCATCCATTTGTTTACAATTAAAGTGATTTCAGTGGAATGTTTGGACTCTGAAGATGCATTTCAAATCTCATTGATCAGTGTGTGCAGACGATATTAAAATATCTATACAAATGTCTGAATTTGATAAATTCATAGGTCTATAAAAGGAATGCACAGATGCATTGGTTTAATATTGGTAGGGGCCGATATTGGCCCTTATGACTGACACTGTCCATTGTCCAACAATGTGAAATAAACCGAGGTCAGCTGCAGACGTCTCTCTGTTGTGTCAGGATTATGCAGGCATCAAGCTCATCTAACTACTGATTCAGAGAGGAGATTTCTAATGGGGCAGAAGAAACGACCAGTCAGACAAAATCTGATCTGATTTTATGGTTAACATGAGACAATATTGCCATTGAAGGAGTATTGCACTATAAGAAGTATTGAACAGATATTGGTCTCAGTATTGATAGCTTTCATATAACGTCATACATTTCTGAAACGCTCCCTTACGGAGCAAGAAAGATCCCTCTACTTTCCCCAGTGTAGAAGTTGGCAGTGTCTGTTGCCAGCTCTGTGTTTTAACCAGATTTATTTTTATTTTGCTCATGAAAGACAATTGTCTTTCAGTGTGTAAAAACTGATGAGGAGACAAGCCCAATTGTACTTCTACGGAGCTCTGTCTCTGAGATGAAACCCAGAGAAGAGCAAAGAGCAAATTAATGCTGTCAGAGGCTTTACTGTGTCTGTAAGTTGCAAAAAGAGTAGCACCAGAATTCTCCTTATCTTGACATAAATGTCTGTTTTGATATGTTTAAAGTAAGGGATGCACAATGTTATCTGTACGATATCGGTATTGGCAATTATTGCCCTAAAAAGTTAAATATTGGTATTGACTGATATTGAAATTTTTGCCGATATATACAGTCATATATTGGCCACATGTATCCCTTATCTGCAGTAATATCGTCAAAATACATATATTTACCATGATGCTTCACCTTATCATCACTGCATGGGTACATTTAAAAATCAAGAGTTTCATTTTATCAAAGGTTAAAAGTTTTCCTTGTTCCACATCTGTTCCTCACACAATAGACTGCCACATTAGAAGTAACGAGTAATTTTTCATAAAGTTAAGACTCTGTCTTGATGATGCATGTCAGTATCTGCAATAATGAATTCATAAATATCGACATATCGGATATCGGCAAAAAATCTAATATCGTGCATCTCTAGTTTAGAGTTTTCAGAATCAGAAATACTGAATTGATACCCAAGGGGAAGTTTGGTTGTTTCAGTTGCAGTTATACACAGTATAGCAGTAGGAATAAAAGAGTATAATAGAATTTAAATAATCAAAATTTAATAATCAAAATTTAAAATGTACACGATCTTTAAGACAAAGCAATTTCTTTAATGAAGGAAAAAAAGGAAAAGTGATACTGTGAACAAGGCTAAGGAATTTACAATATTTAACAGTAACAATATATAGCATATTACTATTTAGTAAAATAAACACTCCAAAACACTGAATTTCTTGTTCTTCACTTACTAAACATCAAGATTGTTGAACCAAACACATCATATTTTTTAAAAACTACCCAAATATATATATGTATAGATTTTTCTGTGTTTTTAGAAAGCTGAATTTTTTTATAAAGACTGTGCAGGAAATTGGCTAAATTGTCCATTTTAAGAACATTGTTAATATTGCCCTTGATTTTAACTATTGGTGATGCTCACAAGAATGATATACTTTTTTGTTTAAATATTGTCCCGCAAATAATTTTTAATTTCAATCTTATCGGTTTTCACTTTCTTCCTCTTTGTTGCAGGAAGTGTTGATGATGTTGGACAACTACGTCCGGGATTTTAAAGCTCTGATAGACTGGATCCAGCTTCAGGAGAAGTTGGAGAAAACAGATGCCCAGAACAGGTGATGTTCAGTCTCATATACTCACACATTTTCTGTATATCTCTCTCTTTATCCCTCCCCTTATACAGTTAATCCCTGAGGTTAAAGAAGAGATGATTTCCCTCCCTTAGCTTTGAGTCACAAATAGTGTGAATTGAAAGCCTTGGCTTTAATTAAAAGAGATCCATGAGTTTATTGGCTTCTATTTAACACATTGACCGCAGCAACTGTAAATTGATTAAGAAATGAAATACTCATTGCTGCATCAAAATTGGTCGGTCACAGCACACTGTTAATCAGAAAGACAACCAGAATTTTTTACTTGCTTCATTCAACATAAATAACTGCTGTGAAAAAGCCATTTACCTGATTTACCGTAGCATGTGCCAAGTCCATGAGTGTTTTGCAAGTAGGAATAGTAACTACTGTCATGTTTGCATATCTCTTTTTTTAGGCCCACATCTTTAGCCTGGGAGGTGCGTAAAATGTCTCCAGGACGTCATGTGATTCCAAGCCCCTCAGCCGACAGGATGGTTCCCTCTCCGGGTGCAAGGCGCACCCTTAACTTTGGGTAAGGCTTGTCTGCTTTAAGGCCTGTATCCTGCATCTACTTTCCTCATCATCATAAGGCAAGCATCGTCATTAAAGAGGATAACTGACCAGAGCTCCCAAGAAAGTTTAGTCTGTGATTAAAGCTGTTGCCATAGTAACTCATGATCCGCTATGAGACAAGAAGTTGTATTTTAAGGGGCTTAAAACACTTGGACTGCCAAGACAATAGCCCAATGGATAAATGAGAATTTTCATATTGGATTTGTCAGTGGGCTTACCAGAGTGCCATGGCACCCTCAACAAATTTTTACAAATTCATTTCCACAGTACCTTAAACTAGGTTTTTAAAATTGGATGGGCCTTGTATTACAAAATAAAAGTGCGGTACGCAACAACGCATGTGTCAAACCAGGAACTACAAAAGAGCCTTTTTGACTTGTGGTGTAAAACCAGCTAAAGATTGGCCATTTTGAGTTTTTATTGATAAAATTGTGTAAAATAAGCCAATTTTAAGGGTCTGACATTGGTTAAGCAATGCCAGGAGGGAAAATTGAATTATGATTTTAAGCTAGGAGACACATTGTAGAAAAGAAGTTATTCAGCTTGTGTACGGCATAGGCTGCTAACCAGAGTCTGATGTCTTGTTGGAAAGCATTAACTTTCTGGTATATAAACATGCAGTCTCTAAACTTCATAAACTGTGCTTTTGTGATAGGAAAGCACCCCGGAAATGTTTTGAATGCAATTATTTATGTATCTGTCTTTTTTACCTATTGGTAAGACCCACTAACACGTACCTGACATGCCATGGTGGGTTATCATGACTTTTATCTCACTACATGTCATGATCCTCCAATTTAGGTCCATTGAACAGTTTGTTAGATAAGTCATTGCTGTAGCAGACTTATCTAACTGTGCCATAACCTTGACGTGCACCGTAAGATCAAGGTGCACTGACCCCTGAGGTGTGCAAGTGTAGTAAGGGCTTATTTTTAGATGCTTGGTTAAAATCAAAGTCTTGATTGATAAAATTTCCTCAATGAAAGGCCCAGAACATCACAGTTTTCAACTGTGTGATTCAGTCTAGTTCAAAACAAAAATTGAATAACAACAATATGAATTATAAACTGGAGAAAACTGTGACAACAAAATGATAATAATCAAATAGTGGGCCCATTGTAATATTTTATGTGAAAGGTCTGTATTGAAAAATACATAGGCAAGACTTGAAAATTGCCTTTTAAAATAAAAATGTCTTCTCCTTGAAAGTTGAATATACACTGTCTCAATTTCCCCAGTCTTCATTTTTTGTCATTCATTTTCAAAACTTACCTCATATCTCACAATCTCTGCACATTGATATATTTTAACAGCTTCAAAAGCTGCTTCTCTCTCTCTTTTTCTTCCTTCCAAACTTTCTCTTGAGAGAAACAAGTCTCAGACTTGTGATGATTTTAAATCTAACCTAAAGTAATGGAGGCAACCTCTTGTTTCTTGGAGATTAATAATATGTTGACTTAAATTGAGACTGTAACAAAGATCATAATATCATTATGATGACATTATGTTGGTCAGTAATATCATAAAGGTTCTTTGGGATTGATCATGTTGGACTCTCAGAGTGTTGATTGTCTGTCTCAGACCTGATTTCACTTAGCAAGACTACATAAAAAAACTATTAGCTTTGTTTCATATTACCTGGTTCTGGGATGGTGAGTGCTTAAATAGCTTTTGGGGGGGAAATAAACATAAAAATGTACCCTCAGACTCTATTGATAGCTAATTTCTTGCTGTCCCAGATTACAAGCACACTGTCTGTCGTTACTGTTGTGACTCACTTTGTCTTTCCCATGGTGTTTTTGGCTCCTTCATTGGTGCTTTACCCCCCTGTACACTCACCGTCTTCCCTCACACTGCCTTGTCTGAGCAAAGTACTTTTCCAGCTGAGAATTGTCACATGATTTGGACATTTGTTCACTGTAGAAATGCTAATCAAAATAAACCTTGGTCAGATATAGTTGGCAGCTGGTTCTGGACTTACTTTTAATGAAACATGCCACAAGGCATTTGATTTTTTTTAAATTAAAATTTGCATTGTAGAGCAGCCAGTCAAATCAATATTTTAAATGAAGCACTCTGCCTGCTCTTGAATGGGTTAGAAAATGCAGACTGTTATCTAGCAATGCAGCCATTGACTTCTGATGCAGATGCATTTGTTTAATGCAATTTGTTGGGTCTCACACACTTTGGCCTCAGACTGGGTTGAAGGTGTAGATGAAAGTGTCAGTTAAAGACTGCTGAAGCAACGGTTCAATACATGCTTTGCCTTGTAATCCGATGCTGCAGGAAATGGATATTGATCATGACGGAAGCCTGTTGTCCAATAAAGTCCAGTGCTATCTCAGAGAGGGGAGGGCGTCAGGGTGTTAGATAGGCACTGTGTTCAGGCTGCTGAAGTGTCTTAGACTGACAGCATTAAAAATAATCCTACATGCTAGGACTGGACATTCTGGACGAAAAATCATGCTGTGACGTTTTTCAGATATTTAATGGTATTTAAAATGTATAAGTCTCTTTTTTTTCTGTAAAAGAAAAAAAGGGCTGGACGTAAGATTGATTAAATTGATAAATTCAAATTATTTTTTGCAGAAGATTAAAAAATTAAAAATCAAGACTTTTTTCTTTGGCTTACCCTTACTTCACTTGAAAGCTGTGGCACTTTTGAAAAATAAATACTGAAGATTTACTCTGTTTTCATGATGGTTGGCCCTGTCAGGTTTTGCACAAGCACATTTTAGGCTTGTTTTTGGTTATTTTATTTTTATACTGTGAAAATAGTGCAGCTCTCAGTGTTTAGAAGACAAGTCTGCCAAGGACTAAACTGTAATATTAACATTTGATGACAAAATTACAGCATGCACTTAAAGTATAAAAAGGTATATTCAGTTAAGTTTTGGAAATGTTCTGGTAACTTTGGGGCAAAATTCGCTTTATGCAGTGTCTGTGCCACTTCCAGGTTTTTTTTATGAGAGAGAAAAAAAACCCATTTAAAATCGTAAATTAGGTCATGTGAAAAAATTAGGGTTTTATTTTTAGGCCGTTTTGTCCAGCCCTAAAAAAATAACAAAAATAAAGTAAATTCTTGGTCCGGTCCTCATGAGCCAAATGCCACATTTCACCAATGTTTTTATAAACTGCTAGCTGACAATTTCAACATACACATGAAAAATTCCAAAAAATGAACCACCTACTTTTCAGATTAAATGGGTTTTATGTCAAAATTCTTCTGAAATAGAATATAATGTATACATTGATAACCCCCATTTTAAAACAAATTATTTTAAATAAATTGAAGGCATATTACTACAAGAGGGCCAGACTGTAAATAGTCCTTTTACCAAGCTCGTGGACTGACATCTTTGGATTTTGAGATACAAATGTAAACCTCATGGATATATACAACATTTTATCCTCAATCATGTTTGAAAATATATTAATTTCTTAAAAGCTCTATATATTACCCTGCCATGTTATTTAATTAAAGGAAACTTCACTGTTGTGTTGACTTTTTCCTCACTCTCATTTATTTGGGTGTTTCTAATTTAGTGGTCCCCCACCTACGCTGGCCGCAGCCCGGCTCTCCCACACAGGCCCCAGCTGGGCGGACAGAGTGAAGTGCTCTCAGTCTGCACCCAGCTCCTCTCAAGCAGCCAGCTCCCCTGTCGAAAAACTAGGTAAGAAGTCTGACCCTACACTGACCCAAACTCTCCAAGAGCCCTAAAACACAACTTATTGTCTTTTATTGACTCTGTATGTCATGATGTCTCCAGGCAAAAAGGATGCAGAGGGGTGGGAGACGGTACAGAGAGGACGCACCGCCAAACCCCGCTCTGCTGCCATGGTTGCCAAAGTTAGTCCTGTCTTGGCTCAGGTAGCCCCAAAGCAGAACAGCACCAAGAGTAATCAGCAACAACCTCCACCGCAGAAAGAGCAACAAGTACGTCCGCAGTGCCTGGAGGAAAAGGACACAGCTCAAACAGAACCTCAACAGCAAGCCCCAGCAGAGCCCAACCCACCAGAGAAGGTTGGGAGTCCTGAGAACAAAAATATTACAGAGGTACTGACATCATGTAACTTGTAACAGATTTCCCATGTGAGGTAGTGCTAGGTACGGTTATTTAAAAAGTATATCATTACATTACAAGGTTACTGTCAATAAAAAGTAACAAAATACCCCCCCTGCATTGCATAGACAGAGAAGTAGCATGTTAATGTCCTTTACCGTTTTCTGTACTGGCCTGACTCGGCTCACCTCTACTCTGTTTTGGTACGAAGGTGCTAACGCATAGCTGTGCAGTTCTGCTGTGACGTCCAAATGAAACAACCATCAAGGACATTGTCACTGGCTCTGAGTCTGTGGCTTTTGGTTGCAGTAAGGAGACAAGTTTTTGTTGCAGGGAGGCTTATAAGCAGCTTAACAACATACTGTTAAAGCAGAAGAGAGGGAGAGGTACAGAGTAGACAGCAGGAGGCGTTTCATTTCTTTTTCAAACAGCTCTTGTTTTACACCAGTGGTGAAGATATTCTTGGACCATTCAATGGACGGCAGTGTCTCAACAACATATTTGTGTGTGTTTGGCTCACTTGAACCTTGCAAGAGGTGATTCAGAAAACTATATACCAGGTACGATTACTCAAGCAAAAGAAAGGAAGTCAAACCAAAAGTAAATAGTTTCAGAGTATTGTCTTTAGCCAAAAATGTCTCCTTGTTGCTTATGAAATTGCTGGGAGCCTAATGTACATCTACCATTAAATGTGTCAACCAAACCATCAATGTACGACCCAGTTTTCTGCCCATAATGTGTAGATTTGCCACCATAAAACAAAATAACAGATGTGATATGACCCTTACAGCTCTTTAATATGCTCTCTGTATAATGAGTCATTGCCATTGTATGGTATTGGCGCAACTTGCCATGAGTCTACTCGTTTTGTTTCTTTGTATTTCTGTTTTCCACTCAGGATAGGAACTGGTACCTTGCACATTATTTTTCCTATCGCCTCTGGGAAAATTCCAAATGAAAATGGTGTTTACTAAAATGTAATGTAGAAACACTGCTGCTTGTTAAATGGTCAAAGTATCACCACAGTGGGAAGGAGATAACTGATATAAAATGGGAACGCCACGTCCAGGTTTGTTAAACTGTAGGTCTTCCCAGGTCTTCTTGGGACAAAACTTGTCTCCCTACTGTGACAAAACCGGACAAACTGAAGGCCAGCTACATTATTGCCTATAAGTCCTCCTCTATTGTTGTACTGGACATCACTGTAATTTGGCAAAGCCACACTTGACAAACCTGCCTATGTCTGGAGAGATAATCATAGTATCAAAACTTCTAAACCATCATAACTGTCAGATAAGCTCTTTTAGAACAAGATTTTCCGATACTCGGAGATGGTTTTTCTCTCTCAAGTTCAACATATTGAATATATCGGCAACATAATGTCATCTCTGATATGTCAGTAGCTGAATCAGCTAGTTACCTGTGCATGGACACAGCTATATACTAAGGGACCATCCACATAGAACTGGGTTTAGGTGCAACTGCATTTTTTGTTTTATAGTTTTGGTGTTTCACCTACATGGATCTGGCATTTTGGCAACTTCAAAACTCACATTTTTGAAAACGGATCCCAGAATGAATAAACTGAAAAATGCTACCCTTGCATTTCTGTGTGTACAAAGAATACACACATTTTTAGAAACAATGATCTCATAGCCCCAGCTCTCCCTTCAACCACATGCGCTAACCCCAACAATAATAGAAAGAATGGAGGAATACAGAAGCTACATTTATGGCTTTTATAGCAAAATCTTCTGCTCCTCTACGACCACCAAGTAGACATGGAGACTAGTATACACCAGTATTTGTAAACATTTCTCATGATGTATGCACATGATCCATGTCTTCTTCTCCAGTTTTGGTGTATGTCTGGCAGCGTTACAGCGCCACTTACAGGCCTGGCATATATACTTCATCATTTTCAGTGTTTTCATGTGGATGGACACATTTTGAAACAAGGCCTTATTTACAGAAAATGTTTTAAAAATGAAAACACTCATGTCTCTGTGGTGAGGGTCTAACGTGTAGACAGGCAGGAGGATACCCGTGATAGGGCAGTTACTTTGAGGATTTTTGTTTTTGTGGGGATGACAGATAAAGTTGGATTGTAATGCATTACTTTTATGAAAAAGAAACAAAATGGTGGATCACTTTAATTACAAAACTAATGTATTACATCAAAAAAGTAATCTGATTATTCTATTGAATTACTCTGAAACACGTTACCTTCAGTGTTGCATCTTTCTCCCAAAGCTGCCCCGAGGTATCAATTATTAAAGAGAAGTAGAGTAACAGGAGAAGGTTCATCAGCCACGTTTGTTTTTGTTTTTGTCTCCTTGGTATTCATTGACATACCAACCAGACAGCATACTGTATCAACTTTAGGTCGATTGATTGATTCGGAGGCAGAAATTCCCTTTCCCTCATGAAATAAATCCTCTGTCAGTGCTTTCAGACACACTTGGTAAGTGTGTGTTATTTCTCTTGGTGGATTTTCAAATACCAATCAGCTTTCTATTGATCATAATTGGATGTTTAGGGCATGTTAGTATCAGTTTTCCTGCATGATATGTGTTTTTATCCTTGAATTGTTTTAAGTATTGACTGGTTTGATTTTTATGTTTGTATCGCTCATGAATTGCTTGAAATATTGCATGTGTTTAACTGAGCGTGCGTGTGTTTGTGTGTGACTGTCGGTGCAGCACCCAGCAGAGAGTGCACAAGACTCGGGGCAGTGTGTCGACGCACCCTGCGAAGACGCGCCTCCCCCAGTACCGGCCCTCACTCCTTCCCAAGCCCCAGAGCTGACCCCATCCTCAGCCCCAGTCCCACCACCAACAGACATTACCTTATCAGTCCCAGTCCCCTCTCTGGCCCTCTCCCCATCCCCAGACCCTCCCCAGACGGGTGGGCTCAGTGCACTGTTGGCCTTGGGGGACAGTGGGGCTGAGGGGGGCGTGTCGCAGGGCATGGCCACATCTGCTCCAGGACAGGCTGAGACTCCCATGGCAGCGGTGAAACTGGAGAGTGTACTGGACCCCACAGAGCTTTCTACTGTGAGTGCTGAGAGATGGAGGAGCAGAGGGGAGGGGAGGGTGGGGGCGAGCAGGGGGTCCCAAAGGGTCCTTCACCGCCTAAACAAAGTCAATCTTAAGAAACTTCCAGACCAAATGTGCGGGCTAGACTCTGCATAGCTCTGTGTAGTGTTGTTGTAGCACAGTTCGCTGTGAAAAAAAGCTGTGAGTAGATGACTTTTACACTTGAGCAAGTGCTCCCAGGGTGTTGCCTTAAACTGATCTCTCAATTTGTTTTAGTTATTTTGGCCACTTTTACAGTATTGTGCATAAAAGCCCCCAGTTTCAAATTTTTATCCAAGTTACTGTCAGACTTTAGGCATTTACTGTCTACCTATATTAGGTTTTGTGCGTATTGGAGTTTGTAAACACATTCTCCATACACTTAGTCAAGGATGACTACACTTTCGATGGCTGATGCTATTAGGTTTTGACAGGTAGAAAGCAGAAACATGTAATTTTGTGATTCAGAATCTGCCATTTTAGTTATTGATTTATGAATTTAACATTAGAGTGTAAAGTGTAACCCTCCCATAAATACCTTGAGGAAAGTACTGAATACTCTGGAATGAACTGTGAGTCATTCTGTGATTTTTGCCATGTCATAAACACACAAAAATTCCCACAACACGTGAACAGTTTCCCAGAGCAAAGCCATCAGTTGCCTCCTTCCACCATCTCTTCATCCTCACAGTTTTTGTGCCCTGCATGACTCGGGAATGCTTCCTCACTTGTGATTTTTTTTGTGGTGATTGTGTGGTATAACCTGTGGTTTTATGTGAACTGGTGTTCCCTTTAGGCTTACTATCATGCACTTGAGTTCAAATCAAGACAACTGCATGCTAAAAATTCATTTTTATTTATGCAACAAATTAGGCATAGGAATGCACAGTAAAGGATTCTACTTGTATCCAATATTCCCCTATTCCCAAACTGTTTTTAGCACATTATTGATTGATACACAAATGGCAAAGAACAGGTCTCTTCTATATTAGAGCTAATCTCCTACTCTTTGTCTTTGAAAAAAAAACTGAGATCCATTTCTTTAGATTTTTTTGTACATTATATGCAAATGTATTTTCAACAACAACAATTAAGCTAAGCTTTGGTGCCATTTTTAGAGCTACAGACAGCACTGCAACAATGTGCTGAGATACATGGAGTTCTGTCGAGCACAAAATGTGCCCTTTTCTACAGAGCTTGCATTTTAAAGTCAAAACTAATTCTCTTTATTAAACAACAGGTTTGCCCCTTTTTAAGATTTTTTTTAAATTTCTTCTCAAGTGCAATAAACAAGTTACCAACTCACAGATTCAACCCTCATGTCCCCCTGGAAAAAGTCACATGCATTGCCTCCAATTAGTGGAAAAATCAGGGAAGTACCACAGAATAATTACATATCAATATTATATTCTACTTTCACTGTATCAGAAATTTTCACCTACTTCAGTCTTAGAAATAGATCAAATGCAATCTAGATATATTGTTTCACTTTTGTTGCAACAATACTGAAGTATTCTTGATTAGTTGTTTATTATTTATTTGCCAGAAATGTAACTCGTCTCTTACCAGTTGATGTACTTTAAGCCCCTGATATTTCCATGGAATATAATTTAGACTATTTCCATTCATAAAATTGTTAAACAGAAACCTCTTTGTTGTGTGGGAGGGTTAAGATACTCAAGGACTTGTCTATGCCATCAACCAAAGGTGCATTATTCTGCTCTTTCTGCTTAAATAACTGCTCAGATTGACCTTCAGGATAAAAACAGTTTTCAGGCGTTGCATGCTGCAACAGCTATATGACCAAAAATCACTGCCATTGTGGTTATAAGTGGGTTTGTGTTTGGCCTTAATGGGCTAAATGTGATTATTCTAATACATAGACTACTGGTCAGTGATAGCAGATTTAGTTTATTTTTTTAAGAAAGTGTAACAAAAACTCAACTCATATCATATGAGTGGCCATTGGAAAATAACCTTTAAAATGAAATGTGTGTCACCATTAAAGGGACAGATGGGACATGTGTACTAGGGACTGAGGATGAGGACAGAAGCAAACCTTAGGTCATCCATTGATTTTGCTTAAAACTGCAATAAATTTCATCTATCACCTTATAAAATAATCATTGTGGTGCTTTTAAACATCTCGTCTTTACATTTCAAAATATGGGCAATATCTCAGCTTTACAAATGTGCTGAATTTTCCATTTTTTTCCAATACATTTGTAAGTAATTTTACAATCTAACAGTTTTCAGAGTAAAATCTTTAAACGTGTCCCTGAAAGGCTTAGATTTATGCTATCACTGGTTCCTTTCCTAGTGGTTCTGCTGTAGTTGTTTGTTTGAACTCAGTATTTATGAAGTATGAAATGCTGTGTGTGTGAAGTTATCTATGCTCTCTGTTCAGCCCCAGTCCATGGCTGAAGTCCTGGCCAAGAAAGAGGAGCTTGCAGACCGACTGGAGAAGGCCAATGAAGAGGCCATCGCCAGTGCCATCGCCGAGGAAGAGCAGCTGACCAGAGAAATTCAGGCTGAGAACAACGAGCTGGAGACTGACAATGAGAGTGACTTCTCAGTAAGAATAACCACAGTTATATATTCTGTAGATTTAAGCACTTGTAGTTTGACACATAAAGGTTTGATCTGGAGTTAAAGTTCAGATTTTATGTTAAAAACACAAATGTTAACCACAGGCAAGCATCGGCAACGGAGGTTGTGGAGCGAACATGGATTGGAGTGACATGCTGGCAGACTATGACGGTATGGAGTTCAAAATCTTAATGAAAGCTGAACTCTCATTTGTTGTAATAGCAAACATTAAACTGAAGTCTGTTTATTTTTCCTTGCCTGTCTCTCCTGTAGCCCGTGAGCCGTGGCGTCAGAGCACCTCGTGGGGGGACATTGTAGAAGAGGAACCTGCTCGGCCCCCAGGTCACGGGATCCACATGCACGAGAAACTGTCCTCGCCGTCACGCAAAAGGTGGAAAAACATTTCTCTAGTGCTCTCCTTAACAGCAGACTGATCTACTCATTTAAGGTTGTATCGCTTTATTTTGACAAAGATTTAACCCAGAATCCTGAGACTTGCTCAATGAGTGTCGCTGCCCTGAAGGCTGCCACCTAGAGTGTCTAAACAGGCCCTCGTGCCTATCAGAGTGTTTGCCTGCCTTGTACATTATGATAAAGTGGAAAGAGCAGGTGATAAATGATTTGTTTCTATTATTTGACAGAACCATTGCAGAGTCAAAGAAGAAACATGAGGAGAAACAGCTGAAGGCGCAGCAGCTGAGGGACAAACTCCGGGAGGAAAAGACGCTCAAACTGCAGAAGCTCTTGGAGAGAGTGAGTAAGAAGTGCCAAGTTGACGAAAAGCACCCTTGGAAGAAAAAAGAACTCAAAAAAAGTTGATGCATGCTGAGCTTAGCCGATCTTATAACGAGAGGTTTTGTCAGCACACCGCCTGATAGAATCACCAAATATTATAACCCCCTCAAATAGCACCCAGGCCAGCTGGCCGCAGACAGTCGTGAGAGAGACCCCAGGCCAAAATCAACAGCCTTTCATGAAGTTTGTTTTTGTTCTCCAGGCCATGGAAAGATGAGGCAGTCTTAGAATAAATCAGGATTAACCACATAAATACATGAAGTGGTGTGTATTGGCATTGATCCCCTTGTGGACATACTGAGGAGAGAAGAAACTGACAAATTTAGGATCTTTGGTCTGTTTTGTCTCAGAGTATGTTCTTTTTTGATTGTTCACATGCTCCTGTTTCTCATTCTTCACTTTGTTCAGGAGAAGGAGGTGAGGAAATGGAAGGAGGAGCTGCTGGAGCAGCGCAGGAAGATGATGGAGGAAAAGCTGTTACACGCAGAGTTTAAGAGAGAGCTACAGCTCCAAGCCATTGTTAAAAAGGCCCAAGAAGAAGAGGCAAAGGTAAGGGAACTTTTAAACAGAAATGGGCTGAAAAACTTGGAGTCAAATGGGACATGTGTAATCTTTCCCTCTCTCTTCAAAGGCCCCAGTGAGTCGAAACACAAAGCGATTTAGATGTAGTGAAGGTGTCTTTGCGATTTTCCACCTGACAAAGTGGACATTTTTACAATCAACTTTCAAGTTGTTTAAATTTTAAATCAACATGCACTCGTTTTAGCCTGAAAGAGTGTGTTTGCCTTAAAATGAGGAGTGCAAAACTAGTGTGTTTCCATCTCAAGAAAGCAGCAAATGACAGTGCTTAGACAACCAAAAACCTGTTCTCGAGTCTGTGATCACTGGCCACGGTTACATGATGTTTTTTAATTCTGAATTAAGTATTCAGAATTAAATAATTTGGAATGTTAGTATTCTCCTTCGTGTTTACATGGAAATAGTACTTCCAAATTGAGGTTTTACATGGAAAACACTTTCATTCACCTTTATTCAGTTCTGCTAAAGGTCTGGGGGTTGGGAATGGTTCTGATTGGACACGGGGTGGATGTGACGTATTTACATCTACTGGAAGAAAACAAACTCCAGTTCAGCGTCTCCAGCGTCTCTGTCAGGGAAACCTTGTCCAACTTGGACTCTACAACTTTAAAAAGGTCCGCGTTTTTATGCTTACATCCATCCACTCTTTTCAATTTTTCCAAATCTCCTAAGGCTCTAATTATTTTTTTTATTTTTTTTGTAAAACATTGAATTTGTAAATTCATGAATAACGATAATAAATATATTTCAGCATTAAAATGTCATTTCAGTTGAAGAGCTTCTATATACTGATGTATTAACTATTAAGGAACATAAAAATTATTTTGGTAATTACAAATCCTGTTGATTTAGCGCTCCTGTAGCATTAACCTTAGCATTGGGCGTTAGTCAAATACATTTGTAAAGCTATTAGACATTATTTACATATTTCAGAAACAGAGCAAACAATGTCCCTCCACCACATGTCATGAAGTAACATTAAATTTAAATCTATACACCAGTTAGCTATAATTTACCCACTGCATTTGATTGCCTTAGTCTTGAAGTGGGTGCAGATACATTATTTTTAAAGATTATAGTGTACAGATTTTCTATTTTTTGCTCATGTACTGAACCTGGTCTTAAATGATTTGGAAAGGCCAGGCAAGTTTATTTGTATAGAACCATGCAGCAACCAGGCAATACAAAGTGCTTTACGCAATGCATCATCACACAAAGACAAAGGAAAAAGAATAACACATGAGAATATAACATAAAAATAAAGAACTTACAACAGAGATAAAAAAAATGAAGAAAAGCTGAGCTAAAAAAAAGCTAAAATGTAGAAGAAATCCTTTTTGCTTAAAATTCAAAATCCAATCATGTTTGTACAGTGTTAATAAAATAGAAACTAAAATATATTGTAAACTAGAAAAGCACTCGGAGAGCGCAGACCTCCGGCAAGATACAATTCTGGATCACCACGCGCTCCGATATGACAGCCGAGTCTCCGCTCATGTCTGTCCATGAGGAGAAGTCCTCCGCTGGCATTGCAAGGGAAGCTGGGTAATGTAGTGACACAGGCTTGAAAAACGTTGATGTGAGTTTGCAAATAAACTACAATTCCCAGAAGAAGCAGAAACCTCACTGCAGCCGAGGAAAAATTAATGTGTTTTGGCATTATAAAGTTCAGTGTTTTTTTGTGATGTCAGTCTTGACCGGATCCAGATGAAATTGACCGTGATGATAGAGTTATACTATATATATTATTGTGTAAATTTTGGAGCGAATCCATGAAGTGATGTCAAAGATATGATTTATTAAAATATGACCCAATGTTAAGTTACAGGATTTTTTTCAAATTTCAGGATTTTTTTGGATCCAGACAAATATGCGGCTCACCACTAATGTAGTGGGTTCTTCCTTGGACCAAACCACACCTCTGGTGAAATTTTCATGTAAATCCATCCAGTAGTTTTTGTGTTACCTTGCTAACAGACAAACAAACACACAGACAAACAAAATAGCACACAAACAGACCCTGGTGAAAACATAACCTCCTTGGCGGAGGTAGTAAACAGTTCAAACTGTTTCAGTGAAGAGTTGGTTTTAAAATAGTCATGAATAGCCGTCAAATATACAAATATGGAAATTACACACCTCCAACCTGATTTTGCTTAATGGACAGTAACCATATGTACATTATTGTGTTACCTCTCTTCAATCTCTTTAAGTGAAGTATGTTAAAGGATAAAATGTTCACCTGTTCAGTCAACTTTTATTCAAACAAACAAATGTAAATGGTAGGGTGCAACAACCTCTTAACCTCAGTCCCTGTCCTGGAATCATCTGCACATTCTGATTAAATACGGACCTTATTGATCATAACAGTTTGTTCCCCCTGTGCATTTTTAAATGAATGATAACAACAGCTGATTTTGTGTATTCGTCTGTTTCTGAACAGGTGAATGAAATTGCTTTTATTAACACTCTGGAAGCCCAAAACAAGAGACACGATGCTTTGGCCAAGTTGAATGAGTATGAGCAGCGTCTGAACGAGCTGCAGGAGGAGAGGCAGAGGAGGCAGGAGGAGAAGCAGGCCAGAGATGAGGCTGTGCAGGTTCGTCAAGAAAAGCAATGCTGCGTCCAAAATTTTGCATTTAATTGTCAGATGGAGGTAACTAATGCTCCCCTCCCTCTGCAGGAGCGTAAACGGGTCCTGGAAGCAGAGCGGCAGGCACGGTTGGAGGAGCTGTTGGTGCGGAGGAAGGAGCAAGAGGCTCGTATTGAACAGCAGAGGCAGGAAAAGGAGAAAGCCAGAGAAGATGCAGCAAGGGAAAGGGCAAGGTATGTGTTGCTGAAGTCCTACAGTGTAGGAGTTTGGATGCACAGGTTGCTTTGACAGCCCTTTTGGGATCACACAATCACTTTTGATGAAACTGATTCTTGTATTTGCATATACAGCTATCAAACCCTTCTGTTCTGTGTTTGTATGTGAAGAGACCGAGAGGAGCGTCTGGCTGCTCTCAGTGCAGCACAACAAGAGGCCATGGAGGAGCTGCAGAAGAAAATTCAGATGAAGGTGTTTACAGCATGTTATCCTTTATCTCCAGCCCACGCCATCATCACAAAGATAATCGCAGTTATAAACATTACATGTGTTTTCTGGTTTCTTTTATAGCATGATGAGAGCAGCCGGAGGCATATGGAGCAAATTGAGCAGAGAAAGGAGAAGGCGGCTGAGCTCAGCAGTGGTCGACACGCCAACACAGACTATGCCCCCAAACTGACACCATATGAGCGCAAGAAACAGTGCTCCCTGTGCTGCGTTGTGGTAAGTTAACAGTCAACTTAAGTAGCCTCTTCTGCTGTAGGAGGGGTCACAGGAGTTGCTTTATTTACGTTTTTTATTTATTCTATACATCTCATTGCCTTGTTGTTTTAAGTATTTTAGATGGCTGAAAAAGTTTGAGTTTTGATGGCAGAACAATTATCCTGCTTTTTTATCAAGTTAAAGAAAAACTTAAATTACATTGTGATTTGAAGTTGGGGTTGGTAATCACAGAAAACTAGCATGAATTTGAATGTAGCATTTCCTCAGGATTCCGTCTAGCCCCTCCCCCCCCTCCCTGGAGCTCCTCCAAAATGATGCTCCCCGCTCACATGCACGAGTGCCGCTGATTCGCGACCATATGACTGATATAAATCACTGACTCAAAAATGGTCCTCAGCACATAGTTTTTGTTTTGCACTACGCCAAGTCATGTCTCACTCAGCGGTAAGAAAACACCAAAACATTATCATAGAAAAATTAAAAAACAAATAAACATGGCAAGTTAGTTAGTACTCACAGCCCAATGTTGACTCTCGTTTTTGCCCTGGCTTTGTCCAAATTCTTTTTTGTTTCGGCCTTCTCTGCCTTTTTCTGTCTTTCTTTTCTTGCTCTGTTTAGCAGGAGGTGCGGTTACCAGTAATTGGGGTATAGGTAGTTTCTCTGCCATTCTCCACCGTACTTGGATCTCTCTCAGCTCAGCTACGCGCATTGAATCAGGGTCAGTGCACGCCGGCAAAATGTACACGCAGAAAGTGGACAGAACGGCAGTATGGGATTTGATTGGTTTAGTAAATTCTGTCTGAATCGCTGTGATTGGTTGGTGTTTTCCCTGCTTTACCTCTGCTGTAGACAGCGGCTATTTTTCGCTCTCTTTCTAGAACACATCATGCATCGATTTCCATCGGGACATAACAATCATTTTATCCAGTATAACAAAAAGTGTATCTAAATCTGATCACCAGCGTTGCCTTTAAGGATTCTTGTAGGAGAGCACATTTAAAGAGGGCATATCATGCTTTTGGGGGTTTTACATGCTCTTTAATGTGTTTAACATGTCTCTCCTGCATGATAGAGTGCTAGACGTCTTATCACTTTTGCATCAAGTAGTTAAAGCCCATTGGCTAGTGGTGGCAAGCCAACTGCAGAGACTAATTACAATAAGATTGACCAGCCAACCAATCAGGGAATATTGAGACCAAAAGGTCTTGGACAGCATGAGAACAGAGGTGAATGTGTGTAACGTATGTGAAATCCAAAAGTTTTTTTTTTTACATTAGAGATTGTGAGTCATCGATAACAAATACGTGAGCCTGAGTAAAGGCAAAATATGACCTCTTCAAATGACAATTTAGCTGCATTGGTAAAACATGGGCTCTTTTATTGTGCTTTATAATTACAGGATGCCCAGTGTTTTTCAGAGTTTCATATACCCTTTAGTGTATATAACATGTTTTCTCCACAATCTAGTACTTCTATGAACAAGACAAAAATCTGCCGCATCAGGTCTTCTCCCACCCCCCATGTTTTCAGCACCAGTAGCTGCCTAAACATTTTGTTCCCCAGACCCCTTAATAGATGCACCAGTAAGATGTCCAACCATTGTTTTGTCATCAGGTTAAGCCTATTGGATCATAGTAGCAAGCCCAGTGCAGAAATGTTCAAATGAATTAAGAGTTGTTGACAACATGGTGTCGTGCAGCACTGAACTGATCAATAACCAGACAGCTCACCTGTAAACCAATCAGAGCGAATTTTGCCCGTGTAGGGAAGGCAGCCTTAAAGGGGCAGGAGCTCTAACAGTGCATCTCAGACAGAGTTTACAGCACTATGAGAGGTACACTGTATGAAAATTGAGGTTTTTTGGAAAATGAATAAACATACCCCTGCAGCCATCAAAATTGACTTTGTGAACCTAATTTAAGGCAAAATATGACCTCTGTAAAGGATATTAAAATGTGTAAGTCAGTTTAGCTAAAATCAAGGACTTCAAAAAGTCTGAAAAGTCTTGAATGCAGAATTTTAGTGTTTTAGGTTTCACAGCTTGTTTTCAACATATTTTTTTCCTCTCTTGGTAGAATAACTTAACTTTTTCTCTGATACATTATTTATCTGGAGCAATTAGTCACATTTAAAATGTTTGTGTATCTTTTGATATTTTCAAAATTATATTTTTTTTAAATTTGGTTTGTTGGGTTATTGTTCAGATGCTGGTTTCTGATATTGCATTGGATCAATCAACTCCTCAGCTAATTTTCTCCTGATTTATTTACATCACAAAATCTGGTTTATGAAATGATAAAGGGATCTTACACTCAAGGCCTGATGTTGTCTTACTTAAAATCAGCACAAATTAATTTGTTGCTTGTGTAACTGGTAAGCAATGAAATATGCATCAGGTTTAACTATGTATGAAGAGTGTCTTAAAGGGTGGATAAAAAAAAAAAATTGCCATATTTACCCTGAATTAGGCATGGTTGCGCTATTTCAAGCACCAGACAACAAATTCACAACCAGACACATTTATCTCTCACAGACTTGTTCCCCAGGCAACTAAAGTGAAACATCCGTGTCATCTCATATCAGCATCAGATAAAAATGGAGAAGGGGTCAGGAGGCAAAGGGGTAATCTTGTTAAATGTTAGATGACCTTGGCCAGCATCTGACACCAGAGATCATGCATTGGTCAGCTGCATGCACTTAATTTAATGACATTAAAGTCAGACCATTCAAAATGGGCCTGTTTCCAAAGATTGGACATTGTTGCTTGCTGTACACCTGCCTATTGTTGTTGCCATTCATATCCCTACTACGTTTACTTGGACATCTGTGCTACCTCCGTTTTACATTCAGCATGCTCTGCATGTGCAGGGACATACTTTAAAAACCTTTCATGTGTCAGGTTTTTAAGCTTTTTTGTTTATTACCTGCTAACTCCCTTGAGAGTCATAGCGTTTTTGTGTTGTCATTAACTTCTCTTTATTGCTACAGGGTTAATTTATTACAAATTTAGAAAACACAGTCAAGCACAACCTTAAAGCCACCCTTCAGGGATAGCAAGTGTGATAAATAGATTTCATTTATGTAAGAAATCATGATTTTGGAAAATCAAGATTTTGAAGAATGTTTATCTAGTGGCTCGAGAGCTTTACTGCTGGTATGCCAAAATTTTAAGCTACTGCCAGGAACTGGAATTTTCTGCTTGGTCTTGTGACCCCTTTAAAAAAAAAAAGACCCATCTTTCATTACCCATACCCAAAGTGTTTTGCTTTACACTGATCCAGTTGAAGAGATGACAAGCAATATATAAATACAGAAATAATACTGCTCTGATGATGTTGTTTGCTTGACAAAGAGTCATCAGCATATATTTCAGTTTGTTTCTCCAGAAGATTAAAACTTTAAGATTTCAGCGTACAATTTGACCCAAGAACTGAAATTCAGGGCCACACTTAAAAAATGAAGAAAGGATCTGTGAACTTCTGAGAAAAAAAAAAAAAACACTCAAATTTTTGAGGTTACAAGTTGTGAATTCGTAAGAAGTTGGATTCTGATTTTTTTTTTTTTGGTTGTAAATGTAAAATTACAAGACAAAAATATATGTTTTTGGTTTTTTTATGCTAAAATATCAACTTTATAAGGTGGAAAATTTAGTCTTTTATCTGCCCAGTGAGCTATTTTTCTTGATGGACAAACAATATCACCTCGTTCAGTTCAGGTAGTTTTTTTATTCTAAATAGAAACTAAGATTACAACAATATTTCAAAGTATCGGTGCCAGTCATGATGTGGTAAAACCATAATCTTCTTTAAATATGGTATAATTTGAGCAGGCTCTCAACTACAGGCATGGTACAAGGCTGACAGTTTCATCTGGTATGACTGCCTTCATGCAGTCATACCAGACTTTATAATTAGGGACGCATGATATTGGATTTATGCTGATTGACCTGTTCTTTTCCTGGTAACACTCTATTTGTATTAGGAACATTTGTGAAGCAAGATAAACAACATTTCATTTTTTTCATGAATTAAACTTTTGACTTATGTAGTGCATATTCATCAATGAAGTCAACCGTTATAGTACATTTTTACACTCTGCCAATAATACAGCCATGTGGTGGATATAAAAGGAAAATATGGACAACCAAAATATCTGCTGTAAATATGTGAAAAGTTTTTATATCTGCCGCAATACAAGTTTGTTTTACTTTAAGTTTACAATTGTATAATCTCAAAAATGTTGATTTTCTTCTGGAAACTCGATTGGTCATTTTAGTTTTTAGAGTGGCCCCAATAGGCCATCATAAGTTACTGATAGAATAAGAGAATAACTTTGAGTGTTTTAAAAGCAGGAAAGAAAATTGATTAAAATTGTGAGTTGAGCTTCGTGTGAAACACTCTTTGATTGTTTTAAGGCTAAATTACACAGCCCTACATCCTAGCTTTTCAATTAAGCCTGAGAACTGTAATAAATGTCAGAGTGCTCATATGATTTTTGTCTTAGCGTTAAGCTGAGGTTCAGGAGAGCCAGGTCATGTCCTATTGAAATGTCAGTGTGGTATATCATTTCACCAGTGTCTCATGGGGCTCTGTTGACCCTTTCCTGCCTCTGTCTCCTTTGTGTCCGCAGCAGTGACCTCTGACCACTGTGTTTGTGTTTGTAGATCACCTCAGAGGTGCACCTGTTCAGCCACACCAAGGGCAAGAGGCACCAACAGGCCGTGAGAGACAGCAGCAGCATCCAAGGACGGGAGCTCTCTGATGAGGAAGTGGTGCGTATCATGCTCACCCTGCCAGGAACAAACATCCACTCACCCTGTCAAAGACAAGTGCCCTGTTGCTGCTGCCTGTGTCATGTAAAAAGACAAAGAGACGCAGCGGTCAGCCTTTATGACATGGTCATTATTATTGTTTATGCATCCCCTTATACACTGTCACGGCTCTGTTGCTGGCTTTGTGAGATTACAAATGGGCCTTGAAATGTACACAGTTAGGGTTCAGTGCTTCAGTGGACGGGTGACATCACCTCCTTGTCTCCAGGCTGTTTTTGTCACGGAGCGCTTTTCCATGGGAAGGCAGCTCGTTAATGCAAGGTAACCTCTCAGGCTGCAATATGAGATTGGCTTTTCAGCAGCGCTCATTGTGAAGCTGACAACTGTTGGTGCTATACACGGCACCTTTGGCCCCGGCAGCTCCGTCATTCAAAGCTTTTTTCAGTGAGGAATAATTGATACCCCTTCCTTTCTTTTACTCTAAATCTTTTCCTGTCCAAACGCAGGCCATTTCTTTTTCTGTTTGACAGCAATCATAATCACTGCAACTGGCAAAGACACTTCCATCAATACACATAATCAAAAGTTCATACACATTTTCAAAATGGCTCCACAGTGATATCCTATTTAGCAGTAGGCATGATGTTGAGGCTGAACTTTTTTACCATCTTTGATGTTATCTTTTTTGACAGCCAATAGTCAATAGCGTCTTCTGTAACTTGATTTTCCACATCTGGCGAAGTCAAAATGCTGTTGGCAGTTTAAATAAGGTACATAGTATACAGATTGGGTTACTGCTCAATGTAGTTTTTCACAAAATATTAATATGACCTCTAACCATTTTCCCTTGCCAGCTGGCATACAGTAACTCATAAAGCAGTCCAATAGATCCCAACATGGAGACAGAGTTTGGTGAGACTTTTGTGGTCCTCTGTGAAGCTCAGTTGTTGCCCACTTCTTCAGTCATACCATGACCAGCTGTTTTTTCAAGTTGCACCTCCTTGGCTCCGTAGCCTTCACTGAAGTATTTTTAATCAAAACTGAAGACACTTATTTCTGCTGTTGATGTAGCTTTATAGTTTTCAGATAAAGAATGAGACATGTCCTGTGCCTCTGTTAAGTCGTTTGTCAGACTCTTGTTTGTCAAACTGAAAATTCAATTGTCATGTCTTGGGCAGGATCAATATTTTAGGAGGGGGGCTTGAAGCTGTAATTCATTCTTTCCTTATTAAAGCCCTTGTTGGGAGAGATACTCATGATATCTGGATCCATAGCTTTCCAACTCCTGGACTCCTAAACAAATTGTATATGTTGGAATAAAGTCCCTTGTAAAACATAAAAACTATAACTGTGTACTGCGGCAGTATTGAATTACTCCATAAAAGTTTTCCACCACGTTCAGCTCAAGTTCATTTTTTGTGGGCAGGGCCAAGTGGAGGCTCAAGCGCTGAGCAGCTTTGTTTCATGTAGTCTATAGGGGCTATAAATATGCTACAAGCTAAATGTTGTATGATTATGTGCAGTATTGGGTGAATTTGGTAAACTTACCAGCCACCAGGGCCGGTCGATTTCTAAGAGTTATCAAACAGAATAATACATGAGGGGAAACGACTTTGAATCTTAGACTTCTGCCTCTTTGCCACTTTGCAGAGCTACAGCAATGCTCATTGCCAGCTATGTCCTAAAGAAGTTTGTTTTTGTGTCACACAGCAAAAAAAGTAACATTTTTATTTGCTGAAGGCAGGGGCTGACCACTGCTTTGCTTGTTTTTAACCAGTGATAAATATTAGTAGTTTTATACTTTAATCAGGTATCGCATTTGAAGTCCCCACAGACCCTGTTGATACAGGATCTGTATTTTGTAGGAGCAATATCAGTAAAGGGGTGTGTTAAGTGTCAGCAACTAAACAGATTTCAAATATTTGGAATGGAAACAGAAGAGTAAGAAAACTTCAGATCACACCCAGAAACAAAATTGTATGGAGGCCTGAACATATGTTTTATGTGTTCAGTGTTAGATTGAAATCCTTGCTTTTTTAGCAAAACACAGGAATGTCCAAACCTTTTTCACCAAAGGCCACATACATAAAAAACATAAGGATGACTGGGTCGTATTGATGTTATATTGATATCTTTAGTGTTTTAGACTTAGTAAGATAAATACAATGAAGATTAAGATGTCCTTGATTACTGAAAATGCTGAAAGAAAAACAGCCTTATCACAACTCGACAAGGTAAACAGTCACTCATAGCTAAAGATTTTGGGGTGGCCAATTAGATTCTCTTGGGGGGATGATAATAGAAAGACCCTCTGTGCAGTAGAGAGGAGATGCAAATGGATCATTTCCACTTTCAGACTCAAGGCAAGATCAAACTGCACAAACGGTGTAGGAGCTTTGCAGGTGCTTGAGCACAAGATCTTTAGAGGGAAAAGAGAGTGAGGTGAAGAGGGCAGTTCATGCTGCTCTTAAATTCTGTAATCCCTTTGTCTTTATCCATTAGTCAATCACAAGCTTTATATTCCTGTTTGGGACAGTATTCCATATTTTAGCCTGCTGCGGGCCAACTAAAAGTGGACTGAGGCCCACAGTTTGGACACCACTGGCATAAAACTATCAGCCTGTCATAGCATGGATCCAATTCTGGCCTTGCTTGGGAGATATATTATGGAGATGAATGTTCACTGTCTGGTCTTGGCAGTTTTTTAGAGTCTAGGAGATCCTCTATTTTGTGAGTGTAGATTCAGTAAATTCACAGACATGCCTACAGCATCCATGAGCAGATCTACATGCCTCAGTACCTCCACCTAGCAGGTTATGTTTTTGCTGGCATTTGTTAAATTGATAGTTAGATTATGAACAGGATTACTCAGAAAAGTAATGAACAGATTTTGATTACTTTTTAGGCAATGTTGCTCATGGCACACGACAGAACTGAATACATTTTGGTGGCGAACCGAATCTGGATGATGATCGAGCAGTTTTTGGTAGGATTCGTTAACATTGCGAGATAAAGCAGTATTCCACTTTTTCACCAGCAACTCAAAACATTCTCAAAGGATTTTGATGTTATTTTTAGGGACTGATGGTCAGAGCAGAAGCGAGAAGTGATTAGAGTTTGGTTGTGACCAAAGTGAATCCAGGAATTTTTTCAATGATTGGTTAACAGTGCGAGATAAGGCAGTTTTCCTCATTGACACATTGACTCATTTGGTAATTTTGGAAAATGCTTTGGTGGAGGTTTGTGCTCTTGGAGCACTTCTAGTTTTTCATGAAGCAAAATTCTTCGTACTTAAAGATTTTTTTCAGAATTTACTTAATTCATGGTCTTATTACAACTAACTTAAAATGCATGCCTTTTTAATGTCCTCACCTGTAGTTGCCACACTGATTTGTTTTTAAGATTTTTGTGGAAAAACTCTGTTCTTATATTGTAAGAGAGTACATCAAAAAGAGTCAGAAATCAGTCAGAAGAGAGAGAAATAACAAGCAGGAAAGAGACAACAGCCTCTTTAAGCTGGACAAACATCACCACTAGGCTACAAGCACTGTAAGTCACAACATCTTCACAAAGTTTTTAAGCTTCTCTGTTGTTCTTGTCTCAAGAGCTCGTCAGCACAGTTGTGGAGATAAAGCTGTTCTGACTGATTCAGAGTGTCAGTAGAAGAGAATAAACTTTAGTTCTGTGAATGCAGGGAGGCTGCAGTTGATGGAGTCAGTGTATACATTCTAGTTTTTAAAATGTCAGTTAGGGCTCTGTTTGATCAAAAATTGTATACTACCACAGAATTGAGAATTATGTCACGTTAAGTCGTATCTTTCAGTTGCTTACTCGAAATGCAGCTATTTGAGTCAGGCCATCAGGGAAACCTATGTCTGAAGCCTTTGTTTTTGACAAAAGATGCTGTAAACGAAAATATCATACAGAATCTGTATTTGTGTTGCCTGCCTTTTAGATCAGTTACCCATCTGTTTGAGACAGGGAGCAGCAGAGATGTATAGAGTGGTGTCATATTACTCCCACCACAGGGAAAATGAGGTATTGTGAGGTGGTAGTATCCTTGGGCTGGTGCCTTTTCTGCATTATAACAATGGTTCCATGTCAGACACCTGTGCTTCATCATATCTTATCGTCACAAAAACTCAGTCTGTCTATGAAGTCAACATAATTTCATACCAGCCTCCTTGCAACAGTGAATTGGATGTCGTAATTAAAAATGTATTTCCCCAAGGATCCTAGTCTGTGTGACAGCTTAATTTGTCAGGTAACCTTTCATGTGACTTGGGTGGTTTTAGTTAAAAAATGTTTAGATGTGTTACTGAAACAATTCTATTAAGTGAGTGGCCGGTGCACTGGACAGCCTCTCAGAGAGATTACTAAACAGCTGCCCTCCAAAGGGAGGGTCGGATACAGAATGAGTCATGATTGACCTGAGGTACAGAGGAGTAGAGGGCAAAGGTGTGGGTGAGAGCATACATATACAAACACATACATCCATTTTAGGAAACATAAGACCAACACTCCTAGGATCACTTCAATTTCACTGTTTTCATCCCTTTTCACCTTATTTGTAAGGCAAAAAATATTTCCACCATATATACAAACCATTTTCATATCTTCTGATATTTCACATGTGTAATCTTTCATTTTATTTGTAATGTGAAACAAATGGACCACTACAGCAACAAATCAACTTAAATGGTTCATATTGCAAAGAGTGTTACATATCAACCCAGTTTTGGCTTTGCAGCTCTAAATTTGATCGACCCTTTGCGCTGAACATTTAAGCAACAGCACCATAATAATGTTTTGTGAGTTGCAGATAGGTCAAAGAACATGGCTCAGTGAAATCTTAAGTCTCTAAGCCCTTGGCTTTTCCACTGTCTCTCCCAGTCCTGTTTTTGTTTTTGCAGCATCTACTACCTTCAAAGCAGGCACAGAATGGGGATCACTTTGTCACACAGTTATGTAACCGTGAAGTCAAAGGCAGCAATTTCCAGGCCTTGTAACAGCAGTGTAAATGCAGCATGTTCAGTTACCTCAATCCATGCATACAAACACCTGTTCCTGTATTTATTTATAACACCGCGTTAGTCCATGCACATTTACTTTTGTTCATGTATTCATTACTTTTTTTTATGCACAAACACTGCACTCCATCTATTTAGTCCGTCTCAGTCTATAGATGTACATCTACCCCAGTTCATTTATATATTAGTTAAGTTCATGTACACATACTCCTGTTCATTAAGTACATGCAAATTGACGTCTGTTTATGTACACATTTCTTAACCCATTCACACATACTTTTGTTTGTTTTATGTTTCAGTAGCTGCTTTTTTTTCAAGCACACACACTTTTTTCATTTACACATAATTTTAGATTAGGCTTTAGTATGTATGCTTTTGACCTTTTTGCTATGATACTTTACCCTTTGTATGTATTTTTTCTTTTTATTTTGTGCCATTCCTGTAGTTTTTTTTATTGCTGTTAGGGCTGGAAATTATGTTGATGAAATCACTTTATTAAATTTTTCCAGGACTCACACATTTTGCAACCCCCTGGACTTCCAAAATTAAAAATCCTCAAGTTGCTTTCCAACAGTGACACAAGAATAATTTTAAGTTGTGTCATTGTTTGAAGATAGAAATTCTGAAAATGTTCTCTGTTTTCAGAATGAGAGGCCCTGCCATTTTTTGCACAGGAACATTTTTAGGATTTTATTTGTTTTTTTTTTAACAATTTATATATATATAATATATTGTGAAAATAATGCAGCTTTCAGTGTCAATGTCAGAAAGCCTGCCTTTTTCCAAACATAATGCACTTTTGATAACAAAATAATAGCCTTCAGTTTAATTCTAAAGGGAAAATACTGTTTGAGTGCTTTGGGATATATTTTGATAACATTAAGACACTTGTTTTGTGTCATATAAAAGTTTTTGTCTTTGAGAGGGAACACAAATCAGTTAAAATAGGACATTTAGTTTCCTGAGAAAGAATCTGGGATTTTATTTTAGGTCATATCACCCAGTCCTAATTGCTATCTTGCTTCATCATTTTTTTCTTACATTGTTTTCTTAATTGCCTTTTTTCCTGTGTAAATATAGCAGCTGAAACTTAAATTTCCATAAGGATCAATGAAGTGTTTTTCCATCTGCCAACAAAAGAACATGGAAACCTTTGACAGAAACTGTGTTCTTGTGTCTCAGATTAGCCTGTTTGCCTCATTTTAAAACAAGTTTTGCAACTCAGCAGTTCAGACAGTGGTGTTGTAGGTCCCATATTGTCCTGCACACAAGCAGCAGGTGCCCTGACAACACTTTCATTTAAAGGGTGCAACATCCCACACACAGTTCACTCCACTGCTGAATAGAGAGCCTTTATCTGTAAGACCATCCTATCCTCTGGGGTGCTGGATGACAGCGTAATTGGGTAATTGGTTTCCTGCACATGCATCATGTTGTCTAAATTGGGTTACATTCCCCTGTCTCAGGGTGGAAATATCAGAATCATCTGACAAGGACAGACAGGAGGCAACACCTCAAGCAGTTTAGCAGATCTGTTGGAGGGTGACTTCAAAGTACTGGAGCGTGTGGGAGGTAATTAGAGGGTAAAGTAATGTTACTGAGTGATGTAGATCTACATGTCACATAATATATTCAGTGAAAAAAAAGAATTATTCTTTGTAAAAGACAATTAAAACATTTAAATAAACGGTTGAAAGATTGGCAAAATCTGGGTCATTTACTGGGATTATCAGTTAGAAATAGACAATAGTTTAATGAGAGTTAATAGATAATGTACTGAAAACAACTCTGAAGTTGTTCCTTTTTTGTCATAAACATCCTTTTTCTATGTTTTTTTTGTATTTTTATTAAGCATGAATTATTATTTTGTCAGCAGCAATAAAATGATTAAGAGCAGAGATTCCAAAATTTTGCCAAGACAGCATTAGCTTTTGGAGTTAATCGTCTTGGAGCAAAATTCCATGAAATGCTTTTACTTACTGATGTATTTATTGATGGTAAATATAAGAAAATGCAACAAAAAAAATGTTTCAATCTCTATCATCTGTTCATCATTTATTTACTTGTCATTTAAATTCAAGCATTTCAATTTTGGTTTTGTAAATACATTTAACCGTAAGAGTTATTCCGACATAGCAGTAAATAGTTGTGTTTTTATAATTAAGTTAAATTTGAATTATTTGATACCTTCACTGTCATTAGTTGTGTGATATTAAAAAAAAAAAAAAAAGATAGATCATAGTTTTGTAGTTGCAAAGATGGACTGCTTTTAAAAGACCAAATTCCCTATGAATGATTTTGTTGTGTGTGCATTCAGAGCAGTTTTGAGACCCCCCCAAACCACCTGCCAGTGTGACAATCTAAGATTTCAGAGCTGTTGAAAAAACTGTGCTTAACCACGCTGAAGTGACCATCTATCAGAGTAGACCAGTCCACCAATCAGGAAAGACTGAGCCCACCAGGGGAGGGGGTTCCCAAAGTGACAGTTGCTTCAACAAAGCAGTGGATCAGGGGCACTAAGGATGGGGAAAAATTGGATTGTTTTTTTAAAAGTAAGTTATTGTGAATAGGAATGCATGACATTGCTGGACCCAGTATTGGTATCTGCAGATATTTACCTAAAAAGCTGATTATCCGCATCTGCAAATATGAAAAATGTTGGCCTATATTTACAGCCCATATTTTGACCATACAAATTGGCGATAAAAGTCCTGTATTTTGGCTGTAATATTGGCAAAATGTGCACTGAACCATGATTGTTTACCTCAAATAATAAAATGTCTCTTTCCTTGCTTCAGGTCTGTTTCTAACACAAATAGACTGTAAACATGGAAGAAACAGGTCAATTTAAAGTTAAGTAGAGACTTTGTGCTCTTGAAACAAAAGATTGGCATCGATATCGCCATTGGTAATCATGAGTTTAGAAATACCAACATATCAGATATTGACAAAAATCCAGAACCATGCATCCGTAGTTGTGAACACATTGTAGTTATATTAAAAAACTAAATCTATTAACAAACAGCTTCAGAAAAACGATGTCCCTTCAAATTAAAAAGGTTTTTCTACACATATGCTTGACCTTATTGTGATTTTATTACCTCCGTCAGGGTGTAATGCTTTTGCCATTGTTTGTCTGTTTTTTGCAAGATAATTCAAAAAAATTCTCAAAATATCCTGCTGAACTTTTGAGGGAATGTTGATCATTGCATAGAAAGAAGTGTTTAGATTTTGTTGGTAATCAGGATCAAGACCGAGTCTAGGAATTTGTTGAAGTATTTGTTAACACTGTGAGATAGAGCAGTTTTTGACACTTTTGATAATAATTTGGCTTATATATGCCTACTTGGATGTTTGTGCTCTCTTGGCACTTTTAGTTGAAAATGTGATTAATTGTTGAGCCTTAACTACAACCCTACAAAACTCCAACTCCATCGTTGCATAGTTTAACTGCTACTGCCTTACAAGTTATTGGTGGTGTTTTATCTGTTTTTTTTCACACTAGTTTTCTTCTTGTGTCCACCCTAGGAGCATCTTTCCTTGAAGAAATACATTGTGGATATAGTGACGGACAGCTCGGTGTCCTCTGAGAGCATGAAGGATGGAGAGGAGAGGCAGAAGGCTCGGAAGAAGGCAAAGAAGCTCCGTGCAAGGATGAACTCAAGGTAAATATTCTTTCTCTCCCTCTGTCTCTCTTTCCTTTACTCTTTCTCTCTCTTTCTCCTCACTCTCGCTCTTTCTTTGCTCTTCATCCTTTTTGGGGCAGAGTGAAAAAGAATAAAACTGTGCCTGGACTTTTTTTTTATGGTGACAGGAAAAGTGAAGCAGATGTTATGTGCATCCCAGTTGTCCACAAGGTAACACTGATGAGCCTAATTTATGACCACTTTCTGTGATTGGGCAGCAAAACTGCAAATCAATCCAAAGTCTCTCCCCCAGCTTTCACCTGCATAGAGCTGTCCTCTAAATTGATGCCATGGCATTGCCAAATCTGAAGCCTTTCTCCCTGAACAGGATGTATGTTAAAGTATGAATGAGCTATGGCTATTTTTCTTCCTCTGAAACATTGATTTTTAAATGAAGTATCAAAGAAAATCAATAGTAATCAACAAATAGGAGGGAGAGCTGCTGTGTGTCGGAACCTAGACCTGAGCTCAATCAGTTAACAGGCTGTCACAACAGAGAGGGAGAGGAGGGGAAAGAGACACAATGTTGACAATACTTACTGTTAGATGGTATTGATCCATGTTATCAGACATATTATTCAACAAAGATGACGGTAATGTTTTAGAAGTACACTCTAAAAAAATAAGGAATAAAAGACTCACCAGTAGATAGAAGAGAAATAGTCTTTATGATAATAGTACATTTAAAAGGAAATTACCTCAATTATGTCCCATTACTGATTTATGACATTATAGGTTAATTAAACTCTTGAATTGTTTCGTTTTTCAACTAAGTTTTTATCAGCCTTGAAAAACAGGTCACAAATGTGAATTTTAAAGTAGATTTTTGATTGGAGATCATAGCAAACATTGCTGTATGGTTTTATATTCCTCCATCTGAGTTTTTGTTTCTGCTTCTTCCTCGAATGCAAACCTTGGAGCTAAAGATAGATCCCTCAAGCTGTTAGTTGAGATATAAAATATTCCAAAACTTTTCTGCTTTAATGCTGAGGTCTGTCCCTAATTTCTGAGTATAGTTTTGATAAAGTTAATAACATTTTTGTGAAGGTAATATTGGTTGAACTACTAATTTAAAAATGCAATTTCTATCGAGCTGTTACAATGCCGTCTTGCATAGTTTTTGTGTTAAATGTTTTACAGAAAATCACATCCCTGTATTAACTTTACTTTTTTTTAAGTGAGATTTCTTTAAACAAGAATTTATAATGATTTTGTTTACAACTTTTTGAAAGAAGATTTTGGGGAAAGCTTCAGAAAAAAACAGTCGCCTCTGTCCTTTACAGCGCTGTATTCTCAGAGCTGCTGGTTTTGGCTCTGTGGGGCTCAGCCGTCCTGAGAAAGTGACATCTCGCTCTCTCTCTGTTCTCCGTCACTCCTGCTCCAGCCCTGCTGAGACCAGCACTCAAAAAGCAGCAGGCTTTCAGGGGTCATAAATAACACAGAGCCCCAGTAAACATAAAGGTGAGCCGCTTCACCACTGGGTGGAAATGAACCGTTTTATTGGAACGCTGTATGGTGTCTGTAAAATGTGAGTGCTTCTCACCAGACTTTTCACCAGACCAGTGTGCAGCCCTGCTGCCATAAAGAAGCACAAGCATGTTCAGACAAACACGATGTTTATGTGTTTATCTTGATTTATTTTAGAGTAAATCAATCCTGAGTTTCTGACACGGTCTGTCTTCTTTAATATGTGTTTTGGAGTAGAAAATTTGCCGTTAAATTTGCGTTAACAAAGTCAGTGTCAAGATGAGTTTTGAACTCAAGTCTCAGACGAGCAAACAGAGGAGCCAGTGTGTTGTTCTGTGTGTGTGTTGACCCCAGGTGGCGGTATGTATACAAAGAAACTCCTGTATGTAGTATAGACTACAGTATGAGGTGGTAAGCATGGTCCTAACTAGGTTTACTCAGCCCTGCTGCCTTAGATTAAGGGATAAGTGCTCATAAATAAACAATCTCGTACAATTCTCATACAGGCTGCATGGTTTTACAGAACCGGGTTGTTTCAGTATCAATATAAATGGCATAATTTTAGGTTTTAAGCCCCTTCTATAGCCATTAAGTAGATGCCTGATTTTCCAGGTTTGTGTTTGTTTTTTCTTACAGAACATCTATTTCTTCTTCTAAAAAGAAAAGAGTCTCTATACAATTTGTTAAAGTAGACTGATGATCTGATTAAAGTAAAGAGTGTTGATTTACATAACATTTTTAGAGCATAAGGTCACAAAATTCTGTACAATATTGGTTTCCTTGTCTGTCATGCTTTGTTTTAATATTTGTGTGAAACTTATATGCTGCTGTCTTGGGCAGAACTCCTTTCTTACAGACTTTTTTTGTATCTCAGTAGGAATACTGTTTGAATAAATGTTAGGCGGAAATGAAGATGTGAATGTATGTGCATACTTAAATGCACAAAAACCCTGAAAATGTCCTAAATTTACCTGAGTAAACTGAATGTTTGACACAACACCAAAGTGCTTTTCACACATGCAGCATTGACAGAATATTTTCAGAATAACCCACTAAAAAAATCACTGATTGAAAGACTTTAAAGGACCACCGGGTGGTCTGATTTGGTTTAGTTCAGGTTTGGTACAGTGTGAAGCGTTAAGCCCTAATCTTGCTTAAGCCCAAAGATGGGGGATCGTGCCAGCTAAGTCCAACTCTCTCTGTTCTTCTGCCTCCAAAAATGGCACCATGGAAGTACTCCATCGAGCATTGTTCTGCTTTCCTTTAGCTCTTTCTTTGTGGACAGCTGAGTACACTTGGCACCCTGACAGAACAGTGGCACAGCAGGAAACAGTTATTTGGGCACCTTTCCTTTTATTTGACAGTGGAAACACCTTTAATTGCGTACTATACTGAGCTGAACTGAGCCGGGCTACTTGGTAGAAACACAGACCTAGCCCTGGAATTACCCTGCTGTTCCCCAAGTATGTTCCTTCTCTCCCATCCCTCCACTGACAGACATGGCACTGCAGGGTAGCTCCCTGCTGTGATGACAAGTGCAAACAAGCAAGACAGTGAATTTTCTGGGTAGATTCCCATTAAATTTTCTCTGAAATTTTAGGGCTGCATGTCACAGAAGGTCTTCATTCCGATGAGGGATGAACTAAGTTCAGGGTTGCATATTCAACAAGGGCTCAAAAGATTAATAAATGAGGCTTAAATACAGATAACCAAATAAAGGCAGACAGGTCAAACAAAGGCACACCTAAACAGGTGAGTGTTTGTCTTAAGAATGTCCACAGAGCTCACAGTTCCAGATGAAGATGTTTTTAAAGTTCAGGAGCTGTAACCTCAACAGTCTTATGAGCAGCCTTAAACAACTGATTTCTTAACATTGGGTTTATTTGTAGTATGACTACCGTGATGGTGTTTATGTTAAGGTTGTCAAATAAACACAACACTTTTGATGCTTTTCCATAAGTGGAGTTCGCTCAACTCAGCTCGACTCTGCACAGGCTGGATACTACCTGCTCCATTTTCAATTTCAGTATAGACTTCATCAGTATCTTTTTAAAGAAGGCAGGACCAGCATATCATGACTGTGTGAAACTACAGTGGCATCCCAACAACAACAAAAGAGGAAACAGAGACGATAGAGCTGCCGGCCCCTTTGTGGCTGTATGTCACATTAAGAGATGTGCATTTTGTCCCAAACATGGTTACAAGCTTTAAAAAACATGCTACTTAAACAGAGGAGAGTTTGGAAAGTCATGCATCACAGGGTTGACAATGGGGCGTGTTTAATTTCCACATCAATTCCCCCTCATGCTCTGACCCTTCAGTGGTCAGCAGTGTCTCCACGACAGATTTAGTCTTGACTCTGCTCGCTTTGAACTCCACTGGAGATGATACGCAAAGCTGTGGCAGATACAAGATACGATTCCTAATGTAAAACCACATTAAACCAGTAAATCAAGCAGAGTCGAGCAAATGGCACATAGAGTAAAAAGCCCTATTTGATACTTTTTCAATACCATTTTAAAAAAATGATACAGTGCCTCAAAATGTTAAATTCAGTGGTACTGAAAATGTGAAATTACAAAACGGATCTAGGATCAGATTTTCCAACCCAGAGCTGCAAAGAGTTTATTCACATAACAGAAAATATAATTCGAAACTTCAAGTACAATGGCAAGTACTTTTTTTGTCTTTTTATATTTTTTCATTATCATGTTCTTGTAATTCTTTCTTACTTTATATGAACAAAACAGTGGTTTTAATAAGAATTCACTGCAAATTTGTTGTCAGTTACATTTTCTGGACCTGTCCAGTTTCTTTGCTGGCATTGTAACGAAATTAACAATTCAGGTATTGTGACAATCTTAGTTTAAGGCAGGGCCGGGAACTGTGGAGCAAAGTAATATCACAATATTTTTAGCTGGATGTGGATTCATCTTATTATTTTTTCTGTATAGAGGTTACAATTATAGAGTTAGTTCTATATCTGATCCACATGGGCCATGCAGACGCTTCATTAACAGCCAGTTCAACATATAACCATGCATGTAAAATATGACAAAAATTAAAGACCTGTTTGCAAAAAAGATAAATTAAAAATTGAATAATGCATATATTCCTTACTAAGTCTCGTATTTTGAATGGTTCATCTAGTCATCAATTAGCGCACTGCTCTCTGTGGTGCTTATTGTAAGAATTGTTTTTGCTACCTAAACTGGTTTTATGAACAATTTTGTCTTATGTGACATTCTCTTTCAAAGAATTCATCAATCTTAAAAATCTCAGTATGTTGTCAACACCTAGTTCAGGCTACTTTGAGCGCTTCATTATTGTAAACACAGTCCTCTCACACTGATAACTCCTAGTACTTAAAGTCACTAATTGTGGACTCTCTTCTCTTTTCTGCTTAATAAAATATCATGTCTTGAGACTGTTTATTAGATTTTCCCTGACGAAAAATAAACCTGAACACCCTAACTGGAGGAATTTTTGCCTACGCAAGAAGTAACAACAAGATTTTAGAGAAGACGAGCTTTGATCATCGATGTCTGAAGGCTGCTCTGACAATCTCACCTGTCGTCTTCCAGGAAGCTTTTGATCCTATCGGTGTGGAGAGGAGGGATGGGTAACCGGAAAGCGCTCTATCTTACTCAGATCAATAGTTACTTATCATGTCTGGGAATTCCTGACTGACAGATAAAATCCTACACACAAAAAGACAGTTTGTGATTCTCAGAATCGGTCTCGCTGTTGGGTGATGCCACCGGGAAAAACAGTCCCCTAATGACCGTGACCGTTAAGGAGGTCACACACCCAAAACAGTTTGTGATGCTTGTAACTCCAAATAAATGAAGAACTTGAGCCTCATATTCTTAAAATGAGTCAAAGGAAGGTGGATTTGAAGTCTCCATAGTGTGAGTGGATGGCAGTAAACCACTGTCCCTACAGAGCTGGTGTCTGATTATTTTAAGCTGAGTTACTCTGTGAATGGCTGACAGGAAAAATAAACAGACTCAGTTTGAACTTTCTCTTTTTCTTCACGCTTTCATCCCATGTGCTCTTTACTGACAGACCAAAGACTTTTCCCTGGGATTCAAAGACTTTTTCCTACTTCTCCCTCTGCAGGGCAAAGGAATATGAGACTTCAATGGAGGCAAAGACACAAGTCCCAGACTCCCCGTACAAGGCCAAGTGAGTGTTTTTCTCCCTTTTTCCATTAATTTAAAGGTTTATGTTGTTGTTGTGCTTATTGTAATCATAAGATCCCACTGGTACCTACTGGAGATGGGAAAGAAAGTTCTTTTTTTTCCTTTATAATTCATATGACAAGCAACTTTGCTTAAATATGTTTTTTTTGTTTGTTTGTTTGTTTGTTTTTATACATTTTGAAACTGTTGGTCCTGTCTGTTGAAAAGGGCCTTTTATGCTCTGTATGATCAAATAAACACACTTGGTCCGCTGAGGCCAAAAACAAGCACATTAACTCCTTTTGCAACTGACTTTATATCATATGGCAGCTTAAAATCCTGCAACGCCTAATAATATGCTTTTGATTTGATGGCAAAGCTTCATATTTTAGATTTTACTGTTTTCCAGCAGATGGCCCCCTTTGTCATTTTACAACCCAAGGCTAAAACATGCAATTCTACTCTTGACCAACAGAGAATTTATACATACACAAAGCAGAAAAATAATAAAAAAAATCTGTAAAACATCAGTAGCAGAAAAAGTAGCAGACTGTATTAATGTATAAAACACCAAAACAATTGTCTGCCTTGTCCACTCTTGGGGAAAGTGTGACTGTTCTCTCAAAGCTAACACAGAACAAAATAATAAAAGAAGCACCATTACCAAAACTTTTGATCATACCTGTTATACCTTAGACTGGCTTGGGCATAAAACATTTTCCTCTTAAGCGTTTTGTTAAAGTTATGCAAATATATGTTTTTTCCCTACATGGAAAAGGACTGAAGTTGGTGAATATCAGAAAATCAATGATTAACGAAAGTAGAAAATATTAACAGTATATCTCAACTTTATGGCACTTTTTGGCCTGCAGTGTATAATTTGTCCTCTCTAAATGTAACATGGGAGTTAATACATTTCCTTGGTGTGATATAGCTAAGATGTTGGAGCACTGTTGACAGTATCCTTTATCAGTAAGGTCTGAAGCTTTATTATTCTTTATTAATTCATAACTAATTCATCTCCAAAGTCAGCGACAATAAAGGCAACCCAAGTTTTCCAGAACATTTTAAGCTGCTGTGGTACAATTTTTCTATTAATCGCAGGTTTGGCATTAATGATTCTTAAGTGACATCAACTAAAAACAGTTCTGTTAGTTGGTGCCTCCAAAGTTTAGGCTGTGGCCCCCTGCTGGGCATCAAGATGGATCATTTACAATAAATAAAATTTATAAGCACAACTATGATTTAACTGAAATGTCAGCTTTTTATCATTAATATCATTAACATTGTGTGATGAATAGAATTGTGTCACAGTTAAACTGTTATTGAATAACTATAGTCGCACCCTGTTAGATATTTCGCTTCGCCATGTGTTTTCTGATCATAAGAATTTATTAGTGCCTTTGGAGTTGATAGTTCTTCTGGGAGAGTAGTGTGTTTTTAAATTAAACAATGCAGGAGAAACTTAAGGTGCAAAACCAAGTCTTTATATTCATGTTATCTATTTATATATATATATAAAAAGGAGTAGGGGGTGGGGGGTGGTGTAAATAATGTAGTCTCGTAATGGTTTCATGTGAGTTTTGGTTGGCCCAAGTGAAATTCCAGGTTTCATCTTGGGCCATGACATGCTTTCGTAGTTTAGTGATATCAGTCGTGAATAATGTATATTATCATTGTCTTGGTATTGTTTTTAAAATATTTTATTTTCTCTTTTTTTTAGCAAAACTCAAAAACCCACAGATAATACACCAGTCTTTGGAAATACAAAGATATACAGCAAAATTTCAAAACTGAGAATCTTAAACTTGTCACATATTTATTTATTATTTTTGTAAAAAATGACTTAAGGAAGAAATAATTATTTGGAATCATATTTTTTTGTACCTTTTAACTTTTTCTACTGCTGCTTCCTTTTCTTATGTTGAACAATTTGCATAGAAACATGATCTGATATTTACACTAACCATTGGCTCCTGTCTGTTCAGGTTACAGCGCCTGGTGAAGGACCTGCTGAAGCAGCTGCAGGGTCAGGACAGCGGTCAGTGGGCCAACAACAAGGTGTCTGGTCTGGACAGAACTCTGGGGGAAATCTCTCGCATCCTAGAGAAACAGGTAGAGAAAACTAAGCATCCCATACATACATACATATGGTATTTTAATCTAGCTGTTCAGCTTTTTTTCTTGACATTTGGAGTTTTTCCTCAATATTTTAACAGATTTTTTAATGATACATTTCAACTTTGATCTTGACATTTGGCTTTTTACTTGACCTATTGACTTTTTTTGTCCAAGTGCATCATGAAGAAGAAATCTCTGTCATTTTTACTTTTCTCATGTCTTACCCTAATACAAGGAAATTAAATTATATTTTTTGTCAAAGTTTGAAAATGAGGCTGCTTGAGTTTGGTGCACAAACCATGCAAGCAAGAATCTTAATTGTTTGGTTTAATTAAAACTATTGTTAAGTTTGTTTTGTGAAAATGAGATTATCACTATTTTTCAGTATTTATTTATAGAAAGAAAAGGATATGCAACCTGAACAGCCATTCAACCAAAAATATGGAACATCCTTTTTTCGTCCTATATCTCTGCCCTTCTGTGTTGCAGTAAGTTTCTCTTTGCTTTATTGCCTCTCTGTCGGCTGTGCAGTCTGCAGCCATACATGGGTCATGCCAGCCCTTTGGCATGTCTCCTCAGTGATGAGTTGTTTTTGGCTGCGTCTCTACATATCTCACCCTCCCAATGTAGAGTATCACTTACTCCAAACCAACTTGCCTTTGGTTATTGCCTAATGAAGACCAGATTAACCGTGTTTTCATTGTGCACATGGTACCAATAAGAGGAGCTTCCTAGCACGAGAGCCGGCATTGTCTCGTGTCCATGCAGTTTGCACGACTCAGATGTCACTAGTTTAGACAATAGTTAATTGGATTTCCAGATTCAATACCATCGATGCACTGATTTTTTTCAACAAAGACAGAAATGTTTAGAATTTTTTTAGAGCTTTAGCTCTACTGGCTCTTATTTACTGCTGCATAAATGTATTTAATTGGCAGACATTTATAACTATCGATGATTTAAAACATCTGTCCCAGAGGTTTTGCTGCATAATGTTTTTACAGTAAAACTTGCATCAATTTGAGGCAGAGGGGAGGAATTAAAACACCTGCCACCATGTTTATGATGAGGAAAATATACAGCCCACTTCCTGTAATGAGGCATAAATATCCTGCCAAGTTGTGGTTGTAGCCATCATAACATCCCTCTTTGCCTGCCTCTGGGCGTGAGCACAGAGAGATTATAATGTCCCATCAGAGGCAAGGAGGACGGCCGCAGAGGCTATTACCGAATTTCCCCAGAGAGGTAAAGAAAGAGGTGGCTGGAGTGGGTGGCACAGTGGCGTGTAAGGAGAGAGGAGGAGACCAGTGTGATGTGAGTAGCTCACAAGCTGTCACTACATGGCAGCTCCTCCCCTCGGCTCCACATACTCCCAGAGGGAGGTCAGAGGTCAGTGGGCCACAGGAGATGTTCTTTATTCAAGAGTGGGGTTGCTGGAGAGGAGGCCCTGTCTGGCTGATTGGCTGATTTTTCTTTGTCCTTTACTTATGTTTAAAAGCACTTTTTTTTTAGATGTTTTGTTCAAATTCTACCCCACCAGCTTCTTATAGACACATCGAGCTAAAGCTGAGTGGGACAGAGTAATAAGCCAATGAGGCAGCCAGGGGAGCACTTCCCTCTCTAATCCCTGGACAAAGTCAAATAAATAGAGTCTCTGTCAGCATGGCTGTCTGGCCCCAAGTCACATAAAGTCAGGACCGTTTAGATTTTTTGACCTAACAAGCATCTCTCATGTCATTGACTCACCTAGAGATTTGTTTTTCTCCCCCATATCTGATTCAGTCTCCACTTTCTCTACTAATTCCTCAGACAACACCCGACACTCCCCCTCCCGCAGAAACGCTGTTAAGTTCCCACCCCCCACACCTCCCCTTTGCTTCCTAAGATATGTCTAGTCTCTGACCTCAGCGTGTGTCTCCCACTGTGGCAGTTAATGGTTTATTTGGTGTTAAAGCAGCTTTTTTCCTTTTCAGACAATATTTAGAATCACAATTTTCCAAAAGTGCTGTTATTTCTTTGTTTTCGTTTCACACCTGGAGTGAATTTTTGCCCTTGTTTGAATTTGCACACACACTACTGAAAAGCACTATTAGAAAAGACATGCAGAACAGGTAGGATGGTGTCAGAGGCTGGTGGTGTTGTATTGGGGGATTTTGGGGAAAGTGAGAGGCTGAGTGGGAGGATAATAGTTACTTGCTTTGGCCTCCAGCAGACTGACAACCAAGATCAGTTGTATAAGAGCATGAAACAGCAGCAAGATCAAACTTTATGAGCTCAACATCTAACACTAAAGCTTTGACTTGAGTCTTAGGGCCTGTGTCCACAGGGAGCATTTTTTTCCTTTAAAAGTGCCCTTAGCATCATTGTTCAGAGCACTTCTTGCCAGCGCTAATGTTGCCAGGTAACAAGAGTTGACTTCTGTGTCTCTTGGTAGGACCTGTATTGCTGTTTAAAACTGCTCTGTGTCAGTAATATTTTCTTATATTCATTAAAATATAACCCAGAAAACATGGACACAGAGTCAACCAAGAAATCATGCCCTACCATTGATAGCAGCTGAAGGCCAGAAAATATTTCCCTTGTAAATTTGAGGCAGGTTGTTTTCACCTCTGCCACTGTTGTTTACAATGCAATGTATGTCCTGCCCCTTCTTGATTGAGGAGCGTGGCGCTCTCTCAGAAGTTTAAGAGTGCTGAGAGCCCGGCGACAAAAATAAGTTGATGACGAGGGCATTATTTTGGCCTGGGGCACTAAGCAGTGAGAACACTGGGCTACATTGAAAGCAAGCGCTGCCAGTGCAAAATAGCTGCCTGGGGACACAGGCCCCAAGTGTCTGCATGTTATAGGAAACAATGGTGTAGAATAGAAAAGACTTTGTCTATGTTTGCATGTAAAGGCAGACATTGATATTTGACTTGCATGAGCAAAAATGTGCAAATTTTTTTCAAAGTTTGAAAAAAATAAAACTGACCCACTATATCTATGTTAAATGAGGCACTGCATTGATGAGATAAAAAGCTCAAGGTGTGCTGAATAATTGCATAAAGCTTTCAAGGTCAGATATTGTACAAAAAACTTTTTTAAATGGTTTTAATACAAAAACTACGTGTCCATGGTTTGTCTTTGAACACTCCCAAAACAAGACAAATCCCTCCTCTCTCTGGGTGCTCACTCCAGCTCTCAGAAAATGTGTGCTCAGTCGGTTTAAAAAAAAAAAAAAAAAAAAAAAAAACAAACTAATGATGATGTCATCAGGGGATATCTATATATATTAGGGGATAGGAATTGATAAGATTTTATTGATACCAATGCTATGATTCCTTGTTGATTCCCCTCTGGATTCCTGTGGATATTCTATGTGAATAAAAGTCATCCTACACAGGTTTTCAGTGGCAACAACATCAAATACTATTACCTCCTGACATTTAATACTGTACTGCATAGATGTATGCTTCTGCAAGTTGCTGGTTGTTCCACTTAAGCTTGCAATCACACAGGCCTGGATCAATTCTGGAAAATGTCTTTTTTCTGGTGTTTTATAAAAGAGAAAATCCAAGGCAATCTTTCTGAAAGATGTTTTCGATTTTAGATAAAAATCTAGCCTTTAAAAATTGAATTTCCGCACACTTAGGCATCAAGACTTCTTTATTTTTTTCTGGTATGCCATCAGTAAACCCACGATCCCATATTTCTTTTCCAATTTAACAGCTGTAGGGCAGTTTTATATTAGTAGTTTTTTACTTGCCCATCTTCTTGGCTAAACAAGTGATCTTTATATAACAGGAAAATTAGCTTAGGTTGTTCTGATGTTTTTATATGTTTATTCTCCTGCCATCTGTACAGTTTAGTCTCATTTGTGTTTTCTCACCACAAAGCCAACAGGGAGTGAAATGTTTCTGATGGTCTTTGTGTATTAGTTTCAGTCAGAGACTGTCTGTGGTTTCTGTGGCAGCTTGAGTTTGTGCCCCACTGGCCTTTGTTTATTCCATGTGATGTACTGGTAATTGTGATGTACCAGAATAAATCACAGTTTGCTGAATAGTCTGTTATTCTTTTCATCTTTAACTCTTATTGGCTTTTAACTGTATTCAATAATGCCTCGTAAATATACAAGTACGCAACCTTAAACGTTTACTTTAACAGTTTTGTTGTGGTTTACAGTCCTCTTCGCTCACAGAGCTTTGCTTACCATGCTTTAGCTTTCCTGTCAGCCTGTGTGATAATAAAAGATGCTGAATGGAGGATGATTAGACACTTCTCTGTCGTTGGTTTTAGTTTTTATGGATTGAACCAATGACTTGAAGGAGCAGATCAAACTTGAGTGCAGTTCTGAATGAACTCTGACAGTTGTTGTCCATCTGTTGGGGGCAGGGCAGCTAAGGCTGTATCCTACTCTTTTCCTTAATTAAAGAATCTGATGGGAGGAGACTACACTTTGCAATCTGGTAGGTCTGCTGGTTTGCAAACACTGTGGCAGGAGTTGCCAGCTGCTATTGGCCTCTCATCAGTTGGGGTAACAATGGTCACCCTGGATGATAATTGGATAAGATTCACCCTGCTGTATAATGCAGGAGCTATCCTCAATGCTCTGTCCACCCTAATGGCTCTTTTTGTGGTTCTCTATGGCAGGGGGTCAGTGGCCCGTCCTGTTGACGTGTTTTGTTGCATTTTTAGTGGGACTCTTCTGAAATAGTAGCCCTATAAATTCCGTTTGTTTGTGTTGTGAATAATTATGTCTGTGACTCAGATGTTAAAAAGGTTTGTACTATGTAGCTTAGCTTAATCATCTGACCTTAAGGAGCTTTCAGTTATGTCACTTCTGTTTAATTCATCAGACCACAGATGACATGTACAACTCTTTTTAAAGGTTAAGTTGTACCGCATATAGCCAGTAAAATTATTACATGTAAAGTCAGGTTTTCTTCTTTTTTATGACAGTCAAATCACATTTTTTTACAGTTGACAATAGTCAAGAATGGCTGTCCAAACATGCTCACTAAAGCAATGCTAATTTTGCTTTTTTAGTGTATTTAATTAAGTTGTTTGCTATACGAGGTTATTATGTTATAGTCTAAGGTTGGTACTTTTACAATCATCTATCACAGTATGAGAGAGTAGGGAATACATAAACCAAACAACAAAAGGATAGAGTGTCAAACCTGTGGTCTGTGCAGTGAGGAGTGTAACCTGAATTGATTGATACCAATACCCCATTTCTGTGCTTTTCAAGGGCAGGGTTTTATCGATCAGGTTAACTATGAAAAACTACAGCTATGTATGGGAAAAATATTGAGTTTTTAAAAATATCAGTATATTTTCAAGTATGCAGTAAGTTTAGACAGTATTATTTATGTCAGTACTGTTGTTTTTGCCTTCAAGTGCCGAAACAGATAGCACAAAAATGCTGGAGCATGATGACTTTTCTCTAAATTTCACAAAAGCACCACAAAGTGCAAAATGATGACTGTGAAATGGTTAGCTGCAGCCCAAAGCTCAAGCTTTTGCGGTCCTCTGCATCAGAACAATCCTACATTAAACTACATTAACATTAATTTTTTTAATTACTTATCTGGAAAAACAATATCTGTATTATTATGAACTTTATTTAACCAGAAGAGTTTCATTGAGAATAAAAATCTAATTTGCAAGAATGTCCTGGCCAAGACTGGCAGCAGCACAATGACAGAATTACAGACATAAAAAATTTCAGACGCAGTTACAAACACATCAACCAATCAAGTCAAAGTCAAAGAGCAGCAAGTTTATCAGTCGAAGCATCTACAGCCTGCTTCATCCTCCAGTACCTTTAACCTGCACTTCAAAAGATTTAAAGAGATCAGCTCTCCAAGACACAGTTTTTCTTGTAACAGATTCCAGTCTGCAGGAGCAGATATATTTAATATTGCCTTGAGAAAATATTGGGCTGTACATTTTAGTCCATATTTCCCAGCCCTTACTACAACTGTGGTATTTGCAATCTCTGCACATTTTTGGGCAGTTAAAGTGCTTTTGTTCAAGTACAATGGGCTAAAGTCTCCTAAAATGATGTATCTGCATGACTTGTGAAAAAATTTAAACCTATACCATGTTCACTAATAGGTGATTTGGACTGGACTCTAGTTCAAAGTTTGAAGGAAATCCCTCAGGGTGTTCTTTAAAAAATTGTGTCCTCTAGCAAGGGCCTTTGACCTGGTTGTTTGACCAATGATCTTTAATATGTTAGCAGTCCATCCATGTGACAGAAAGAACACTTTTGCAAAGTTTGAAGAAAATCCCTCAAAGCATTTTTTTGATATTGTGTGGATAATTAAAGGATGAACGTAATGACCAGTGACATCAGCCTTTGACTTATGGCCACCAAATTTAATCACTTTATCCATTTGTCAGAGTGGACATTTTTGCAAAATCCAAAGAAAATCCTTCATAGTGTTCTTAAGATATTGTTCACACAAGCAAAAGATGAACATGACAACCAGTGATTTAACATTTGACCTATGGACTCCAAATTTAAATCAGATGATCCCTTTGTCAGGGTGGACTTTTGTGGAAAGTGTTAAGATGAGCCCTGAGGTGTTCATAAAGAAGAGATGAACATGGGGCCCAATGACTTTGACCTATGACCTCTAAAACTTAATGAGTTCAGTCATTTCTCAGAGTGGACATTAGTGGCAAGGTTAGAAGAAAGTCCCTCAAAGTTTCCTCAGATACCGTGTTTACAAACAAGGGATGGTCATGAGGACCGGTGATCTTGACAATGGACCGGAAACCTTCAAAAGGTAATGAATGTGGACATTTTTGGAAAATGTGAAAATGATCCCTCAAGGTATTCTTTAGGTATTCCATTCACAAGCAAGGAAAATTTAGACCCACTTTAGGCCCTTGACCTAACTCAAACTATTTTTGATGGATGGACAGACAACCTGAAACCATGATACCGTGAGCTGGTTTCATTTGACTCTTTCATGAGGATGTTAAATGATGTGGAAGCAGAGGCATCTGGCTGCAGATGTTTTGACTCATAGTCCATCTTGACAAATAAACCCTGTTGTATTTGTTATTGTATTGTCTTTAATTGCATTTCTTGTATTGCATTTCATTTTATTTATATGTATGGCTGTTTGTTGTGTAAGGTAGCTGTGTTAACTCTGCTGCTGCCTACCTTGGCCAGGATTCCTTTCCTGGTTAAATAAAGGCTAAATTTTAAAAAATGGCTTTCCTTCTGGCTGTGGCAGGACAGGTTGTCTCTAAAGGTATGAGAGGTCAACTTATTAAAAAAAGACACATTCAAGGTGTAAAAACTAACAACGACAGCCTATTTAGTTATGTTGATTTGTCAGGAATATCCTTTTACTAACACTGGGAGGACTTCATTTACCTATCCTTAGAATTCTCTTAAGTTTGTATTCTCATTCAGACTGTGTACATACTCTGTCTCTGCAGTTGCATACAAACATGATTTCTGTTGTGCAGCGTGGATAGGTTTATAAAGGAATACGTTACTTGATGCATTTGCTTAAAAATGCGACAGCTTAGTCTGCAGTGAAATCAACATTCACTGAGCTCAGAGCTGTTTCCATGCAAAACAAACCTAAACATTTTTTTTTGTTGAGCGTTTGTTCTCACAGTAATAGTCTGTTGTCTTCTTTGTTTGCTGTGAACCGTTGCATTCAAGGACCACCTGAAGATAGCATGTCATGTAGTTTAGAGTTAATCCTCCTCACTCGTTTTGTTCCATCATCACAACAGATAAATCTGTCAACAGGGTAGAGGAGGCACCGACTGGCCAAGAAACTCGCATTTGGTTTTCACAGGAGACAGCCAGGACTGGGCAGGTCCCAGTTTACCCCCTTTAATACCATTTGATAAGCTGCTATGAAAGAGCTGCCTTGTCTTATTTAACCTGGAAGCTTTTAGGTAGGTGTGTTGATGGGAGGGTTAAGAGATCGGTTAAGCTGAGCACAATGACTGAGAACCAATTGATAAGACATGGGAGCAAAACACAGAAACAAAGTCATTTTAACAAACACTGTTCAGACTCAAGACTGTCTGTGAGAGGGTCTCATTATGTTGAAGGGAAAGGGTCCTTGGTGATGTTTGTAAATGTTTTTGTTGAACCCTTAAAGATGGTTGAGCCGCCCTCCTGTGTGTCTGAACACTGGATTCGAGGAGCAGTTACCTCTACAGCAACTAGCATGAATGACAGACGAAGAGCTTATCTGTAATTTAGTAAAGCGCTCCTCTCTCAATGTGTTCTGGCTTGTTGGCAACTTCCCATCTTCTGAACAAAAGCATGGTGAAGTGGCTGGATTTGAGTGCTGTCACAGAACTGGAGGAGCCTGTAACCTCATTACGCAGAGGAGTGACCTGCTGTGTAACTCGGCCTTCCGCAGTTTTGTGAAGGAGGCTGTCCATCAGCAGCTCAACGTCGACCCAGGCACAAACATGCCTGATAGTCGGCACTCGCTCCCGGCTTTGTACTCGTTGATTTATAAGACAATGTAGTAACAGCATCTGACCCTCTGCCAATTACTCCATCATCACAGGAGGGCAGGACCTAACTGTTTGCATGTGTTCATAAATCCTTTGGACTGTGATGTTGGGGAAGTGAGAAAATAAGGGTAAAACCTTGAGAGGGGATGTGACTGCAACCTGAGTTCACTCAACTTTAGGTTTTGGTAAACTTTCTCTGAAGTCTCAAATTTCTTTTTTAACTTCTCGAGCCTTTTTACACTAACGGATATTGGATGTTGTTCACATAGAGGAAATTAAAATAAAATTCAAAATTTGTAAATTTAAACTTCAGATCTATTTTAATTAAACCACAGTTGATTATTTGATTGTTTACTAGAGGTGTCCAGATCTGCTATTCATAAAGAATACATGGTTGGCTGATCAAAAGGCCGTGATCACCTGTAAGATCTCCTGAAGTTAATACTCAATCTTGCACCTTTAGCTGGTAAACAGATCCACACACTCATCCACTTGGTCCCTGTTGCTGCCTCTCAAACTGATCCTCAAAACTTTGTTTCAGTCTTGTTAGGTTCAAATATTAATCTCTTGTTGAAATCGGTGTCGAAATCCACGCTCAGACAGGTTTGATAAAAACTGCATTTTAGGTCCAGTTGGAAACATTATGTTACATCTATGTTGGTTAAAAATATGACAATTTAACTAATATTCGTACATGATGTGTTTAAATGCGAACTGAAGAGAAGGAAATTTAGGTTTTGATCTGGATTTGATTAAGTAATGTCTTTTTGAGATGACATTTTATGTAAAATAATATCACGAGTTACAAAATGTATATGAGTTAATGTTCTAGGACTTGTTCCCTTTTACTTATTCTCCTTTTCCCAGTGTTTAGCCTATTGAATAGACTAAACAATTAATTTGACTCTGTCAGTTTTATTAATTTACATGTACGAACATGTAAGAAATCATCACATTATGAATTTCAGTTGTCCTTAATGTGGAATAATAAAGACAGCTGTAGGATTTTTCTGGAATACTTGTTGCATGGCTCCCAATTCTGTTATTTTACTCAGTCCGGAGTAAACTGGATGTACCTTCTTGATTTTATTTTCTAATTCATTTAATCACTTGTTGACCTCACTATGGGGGTGGCTTCACAACAGAGCCTGCAATAAAGGTGCCTGGGAGTGAAGGTCTGCAGCCAGACTGTCTTTTGATTATAACAGACTGTCTTTTTATTATAACCATTCACAGGACTTCCCACAGGTATATGAAGCAGTCAGCCTGTGGGGAAAAAGTACCTAGCTAGGGTGTCCATTGGTCTCCCCCATAAACCAAAAAGGTTGAGTTGATTCATTCACTGTGGACAACATGTTTGAAGGATTGCGCCCCATCATTTGTCTAAAGGAGAAACTGATGCTGTGCATTGTCGCTTTCAAAATGGTTGCAAATGGTTAAAAGCAGGAATACATTTTGAGGTGTTTGTAATTGTTAAGATGTTGTTGTTTTTTTCTTTTTTTTGTGTGTGTGTGTGGAGGGGGGAGTATTGCGATAAGAGGTATGGATGATGGATAGATATTAAAGTAGATATGTGTGCCAAGAACAGGCAGTGTATCCAGGGAGACAAGGAGATGCCGACCATAAATGAAAGAAAAAGAAATACACGCCATGTTATGTTAAGCAATCACTAAACTATCTGTACTCTGATACATCAGAAAATAGCTATGAATTGATTTTCCGAAATTTGCCCATTTTAAAGGTTGAAGTCAACAGTGTCATAAGCATCCACCAGATTAAGTGAGTAGAAAGCTGTTTGGCCGGCAACTGGCGCTTGTGCTTGTGGAAAGTCTGATTTACCTAATATCATGTGGTAGACCAACATACTTTGTTTATCAAATACCTTTCTTTTCTATACAGTCAATAAATTATTAAAAGTTAGAAAACATGGTATAAAAACCTGTATGTAAATACATTTCTATCTGCACTAAATTTTAAAGTTTAGAGCTTAAATGAAAATGTAGGTTGTGAGATAAAGGTCATTGTAAGAGTACATAAATATGTTTAGCTAATAATCTAACATATTAGAATAACTGTCTTAATTTTAAAGTTATTTGATGGCCCCATTCTTCATTTGTCCGAGCTGTGTTTTTCTCATTTACACACCACTTTGGTCACTGGGTTAGACCACCCGGGTGCTAGCTGGAGCCTGCATAGCGTTTGCCTTCCACTGAAACCCGACTGCTTTGGGGCGGAGTTGGGTTGTGCACTTTTGAGATTAAACAGGAATACTTCTGGGATCACTTTGTGTCAAATTTCAATCCCTCGCTCCTGGAGGAGAAAAGAGAGGTTGCCTCTCTGGTGAGAGCCATGTAATCCCCTGTCCAGCCTGTTGCCTGTCGTTCCCCTGACTGTACCTCTGCTTTACCGTCTCTTTCTCTCTCCCTGTCAACAGAACAATGCAGACCAAGTGGCTTTCCAGGTGGGCAGCGGCCTATCGGTGCTGGAACAAATTCTGCAGGTCATCACTGCTGCTTCCACACCCACTGCAGTTCCTCGTATCCCTCACAAGTAAGTTTTATCACCTACAATTCATAATGTAATTCACATCATATACATATTTGAATACATAATAGAGTTCAGGCTATTCTATTTACTTTTACACAAACAAAAAATAAAAGACCTGCAGCTTTGTGCTGAACTTATTTCATTTTGACAAAATCAAATTTCAGTTTCAAGCCAGCAGGGTGAGCTGTGTCTTAAGCTTATAATCAAAACTCTTTAATTCCTGATATAAAGACCAGTTGTTGTTGTTGTTGTTGTTGTTGTTGTTGCTGCTGCTGTTGTTTTTCTTTTGAAAACAAGGGCCAATAGTGAGAAAGTTCTGGTGTCTGGTTGGATGTAAATCAAGATTTTGGATAATTATAGAGACATTAAGTGTTTCACCTGTGTGTCTGCCTAAATGCCCTTTCAATAATAATTAATTAATGCATTATGACCGCATTGATAATATGCATTTTGTTTTGCCAACCTTCATTTAAAACATGGAGGATTATTGTATTGCATAATCTGTTTTGATACATTTTCCCCGAGTTCCTTTTATTTAATTTTCCTTAATGCTCTCTCAAACTCCATCGAGACAATTGTATCAAGACAATACCCGGACACATACACAACACCGTAAAGAACTTTTAAGATACTTTCTTTCAAGACAGACAAGTAACTTTTTCATTCAGGATTGAACGCTCTGTGTTGTGCTATGAAAACATCATTTTGGATATAAACATGAAACTAAACCTTAGAACCTGGAATAACACACCTGGATAATGTGGTTATCATTTTATATGCATTGTACAAATCTTGAAAACTATAATGTATGTTATTGCTGTGCTGTGTTTTACATAAAGGATCAACCTTATTATTGGCAAATATTGTTATGGGCTTATGTGAACAAATATGTTCCTATTTATAGTGATGCTTCGCAACATAAATTGAAGCATTTAGTTTTTGTTGTTCAAAGTAGAACCAACGGATGTACCTCAGATGCATTTTTTTTCCCTTATCAGCCTGAATTCTTATAATTTAAGGTGGGTTCTCAAGGGACAGTTCAGTTGTTTTGAAGTGGGGTTGTATGAGCTCTAAATGGCCACTAAGTACATTAAATGCATTGGAAAGTTCTCTCCTCTCCCTCAGTAAGTAAGAGTCTGTTACGCAGAACTACCTGCGAACAGGGAAGTATGGTACCAAATACAAAGGGTTTTTTCACTGCCTACAAGCACTCCCATCAAAAATAATACCACAGTTTAAGAGTACGCTACCTAGAAATTCTTTTGAGTGCATTAACTTTTTCGGAAAAATAAAGTTTATCTGGAACTAACCGACTCACGTCACGTATTACTCATGCTCCACGTATTCCTCGTGCTCCACATATTCCTAGTTCCAGATTAACTTTAGATTTTAGTTCAGCTTACCATCTCTGACTCCTACCAGTTAACCCCCTCCCCCCTAACTCAAACCGGCTAGCTTGGGTGAAAGGAGATGTCTAGGGATGCTTGTTTAGCCACAGTAAACATAGAGCAAAATGCTGGAAAGCTGATGGGCATCTTCACTTCATTAGAGGGGCGTAGTCAGACACTGCTCATTAGAATTTAAAGCTACAGACACCAAAAATAAGATTTTTAAGGGATTGTATGGTATTTTTTGAAGTGGGATTGCATGAAGGACTTATCAGTGATGATTTACTAGCAATAGTGATTCTAGCAGCTCTGATACAGTAAGGACAGAATAGACCACTTCTCTCAAGGCTAATATATTGTGTTAGCTATGAAATGTGGCATAGTAGTGCCAAAACAAAGGAGCATGCTACTGTAAAAACCAGTATTGTCAGTATGTCCAGTATAGGGTTCTCACTTTTCCATAAAATGTTTGAGTACAGATTTTTTCCCCATGCTCAGTATTCAAGTATCAAGTATAAGGTGACAGCCCTAGTCCAGTATGGTGCCCAATCATACAGACAATTGTTTTTTAGGTTGCGTCAGGCTTAAATTCATGAAAATCCGATGTTTGACCTTCCATCTATCCATTCTCTATGTACAGGGGATCTAACCAGAGTCACTGGGGCTAATGTATCCACCGATAACAAGTATTTCTATAACCCAACTTAAAACATATTAAACTGTCCCTTTAAGCCAAGAAACATAAAAAATATGCTCTAGAATAAGATATGACATTTTTGAAGCATTTCATTTTATGCACTGTTGTTTAAATCCACCATAGTGCATCCATATTTTACAATATATAGTGAAGATTTTGATGGAATATTTTTAAGAATATAGAATTCCAAAATATAACCAAAAGTCTAAACACTGCAGTTAACATTGCTAAAACAAATATGGGAACATAGCAAAAAAAGAACTATTTACAAACTGGCAAGGATTTTCACAAAGTCAAAATAAAATAAAAGAAAGTAAATAAAATAGAATTGAAAAACAGTGGAGAATAATGCTGTCAGATCTGATAAATTGTTTCAAGAAAACAAATTAATAATTCATGAATTGGAGTACTCATTAATCACAGACAAAATACACGAGCACTTTTACACTATAGGCTTTTAAGATTGAGATAAATGTATCCAAACTGCTAGAGAATAAACATTTATTTTTTATATCTGTGTTATGAGACTATTGCTCAGTGATCCACTCCTCACTTTTTATTCACAAGGCCTTAAACAGCCGTTTCAGTCCTTTCATCTAATGACTGCACTTGGGCTCTATCCTTTCTCTGAACCCTCTGACAACACACTTCTTTATTTCCTCTTGTGATTGTTTTTGCAATATTGTAATGTGAGTGAGCTAATCTCCACTAACCTACTCAATCACTGCTTATATTTACTCCATCTCAATAAATATCCTTAAAAAGTACCTCTGAAAAACAGAGCTGCCCTTTTAGAAAGAGAAAACATTTCCATTTCCAGGATCAATTTGTGTCTGATCTTTCCTCTAGAAGCACAGAAAGCACATGCGTCTCATCTATCATTCAGAAAGCAGGGTATTTTTGAGTTGTGGGTCTGGCGTTTGCGTGGCCCGCCAGTAGATAACCTCAGAGAGGCCGCTGTACTCACTAGTGGGACTCTGTAATGGACTGGAATGGCCTTGCTCTCCCATTCATTAGCATTTACTGGTCTCTGAATCTCTGCTAATGGACAAATGCTTCTTATATTTATAAGGCTTTTAAAGGGCATCACATGTATATTGATTTTTTTGTACTCTCCCTCTTCTTCAATCATTGTTATCTGGGGGAATTTTAAGCAGACTTTTGCTTTGGAAGAAAAGTTATGATGGGAAAGACTTCTATGAGGTGTTTGTTTGCTTATTCAGCCATGAGATTGTGTTAGTTTGGGTGCAAATGACATTCATATAGCTCTTGAAATATCTGACGTATAGTGTTTGGGGGAAAATCTGAAAAAGCTTGGCCATTTTTTTTCTTTTTTTATACACTTATTGCCATTTAAACTGTGGAGTAAGCTATAGGTAGTCCAAAAAAGAAAAACAAGCTTTCTTTCATTTCTCAATCTTAACCACATGCTGACTTGTTTCCATTACATTGGATTAACACCAGTAAAACTGTTTAAATGTGGTTTGTTCAAAGCCTAACAAGTCATTTTAGCACCTTGTTGAGGACTGAATTGAGTACTTTACTTCATCAGCCTACTTGAACCAAGCATAGGCCTGTTATAAACACATCAGTCCAGTCGTGCAGTCTTACTGATCATAAAGTATGTTGTGTAATATGGCTCTCATTGTATGTATAAAACAGCTTGTACTGTGGCAGTTAGAGTTTACTTTTAAAAACAGAACAATACATGTAACACTTACAAAAGCTCTCAGAGTGTTTGTGAAAAACTCTAATTTTATATCAGTTTTGCAGCCTCCTGAACCTCTTACCTTCTTGCTCTTTTTATGATTTATGATGCACATCCGAGTGTTTAATAATCATCCTGATTTTTGAGCATTCAAACTGCTATTCGGTAGGCGTAAATAAAACCATGAAAAGGTTTGATTCCTCTATTAGTCCTCACTAAAATTTCACTTGAAATGCATGTTAACATATTTATCTGACTGGAATTGTTCTTTATTTTGTTGAAGTTGTACTAACACACCTGGATAATGTGGTTGAATATCAATTTACTCTTGAATAGGGTTGAGTAATATGATTAACAATTATAATTCCATATTTTGTTCTGCTGTAAAGGAAAAACAAATGGAATTTTATCTTATCATTGGAATTTACCTGAGTAAAATGAATTACCCTTTTGGTGTTTAAATTAGGGAATGGATAATATTATTGAACCAATATCAGTATCAGCAGATATTTGCCTAGCAGTATCGGCAGATAGGAATATTTTTGCCAACGTTTACAGACGATATTTTGACTATACAAATTGTCCACTTCTTTTTTGTCAATGTATTTGGTTTTCAGTAAAAACATAATGAAAAGTAACACAAAAAGCACAAACAGGGAGTGAGAGAGAAGGAAACCTAAAATAAAAAAGACAAATTATTAAAATTTATAAAATTATACATAAGCAATAATGCAGAAGGAAAGGCATACATAAAAATAATAATTCACACATAAATATGCATAAACAGCAACATTAACTTCATATGTTAATAGAGTTTTCACATAAGAAATAAATGGCTGCCAAACTGCATCAAACTGTCCAGTGGTCCCCTGTAGTAATGTCCACTTTTATGAATCGAAAATAAGTTTTTAAAGAATAAAAAGATTTTTTTTCCTTACATCTGTTTCTAACACAAATGGACTGTAACCATGAAAGGAACAGGGGAAATTTAGTTAAATAAATACTTTGTACTCTTGACTCAAAATATCAGTATCGGCAATAATGACTTTAAAAATACTGTCATATTGGATATCTGCAAAAATCCAATATTGTGCATCCCTAGTTTAATTGTTAGTTGTTGTCTTGGAAGTACTCTGTTGGGGCTTTTCAACTATGTGGTATCTGCTTGACTCGGCTCGACTTTACTTAGTTTTGATTTTTTATCAGAGATTGTACCAAGAAGCTTGCACAGTTTTTTGTTTCGCCTCCAGCGAGGTTCCAGGCAGGCTGAGTAGAGACTACAGACACTGCTGACCTTTGAATGGTCAGAGTATCGCCACAAGTTAGGGGTATTGCAGAGAAATGAAATGTCATCGATGTTGGCTGAAATGTGCATGCTGTTGTTTTGCTGCTTGCAAACATTTCCTAACTGTTACAAAAAGCCACAAAGGGGCCGTCAGCTCTATCGCCTTCTTTTCACCTTTGTTTTAGTGATAATGTCACCGTACTTTCTATGATAGTCCTGCCTACATTAGAGGTGCTTATACAGTTTATGCTGTAATGGAAAACAGCGCAGATTGAGTCTAAACTGTGCCAAGTAAAGCTAACTTATCACAATATGCCACAATTTGAATAGCACCAGATGAAGATTAAAGAAGGTGTGATGAAGGTGGTTACATGAACACTCTGGTTCTTCAAGTTTTTGACAGTACACCAGAAATACTTCATAATTTCTTAACTTATCAAATTTATTAGGGAATGAAAATAGACATCAATCAGCCAGACTGAATTTGTATTTATTTGTACACCTTTCATACAACAAAGTGCTATACATAAACTCAAAAATGTTAAAAACTATTTAAAAAAATGGATTTTTGCATGTACATTTAAATAAACTAAAGCAAATTATTCAAACATACAGATGCTAAACAACAAAGTAAGGACAATGAACTGAAACAAGACTGAATGAAACATGAACTGAGGGAGCAAGAAACTGAGGAAATGCTTTTGTGACTCCATAATGGGGAAATACTGAAGGTAAGATTAAAACACGAAAACCAAAGATAAATGGAAATTTTGAAATAAAAAAGCTGATTAATTACATATAAACTGAGGAAAAAGTAAGACATTAGACCAAAATATTAGATTAATTTTATATTGGACTGATTAAGTCAATCTTTGACTGTCACACCTGCTGTCTGAGCTCATATAGAAACATCACTATTAACTTCAGTCTGTTTCTCAACCGCATTAAAACTCCACACAGTAGCTCAGATAAAACACTGTTTTGCTTTTGTGCTACAGGTGAAAGTTGATGCATCTTATTCCACACATGCAGCCTTCAGCTTTACAATACTTCTTGTAAGCCATGTAGTGTGCAGGAGAGGTCACACATGTTAACCTTATAATGCAGCTCAGACAGGTCAATGGTGACGAGATGCAACACAAGGACGCAGCCCGGCTATCTACTTATCACTATCCGTCATCTGGATCACTGCGAGGCCTAATGGGCTGATATACAGACGCTCGCCCCAGAGTGTGCTACATTATCTGTTTACAGTGATGCTGCCGTATTGATCACCTCCTCCCACCAGATAAGCTGAGTGATTTACAAAAAAGGGCAGCTGCGGAGATGCTCCTGCTGTATCTCTCCCTGGGGGGGGCCAGTTCCATACTGTTACCATTACATTAATGAGCTAATTCCTCAACCAGGCTCCACTAATGTCCTGGTGTAACCCTGTGGTCACAGGAACGTCGAGATCAGGGTTTGTGAAGCCACTGTCATTAACTCCTGCTGTAGAGACTAGATCACATTACAGAAGGCAAACAAAAGAAATCTCAGATGTTAGGATGTCATCTTATGGTGGGAAAACTGATTTAATTTAAAGTTATTGTATTATTTTACTGATGTTTTATTTTTCTTCCAATTATTTACATTTGTAGTACTTAGTTTTCCGAAATCATTTAAGCAATAGTTGTCTTTTAAATTAAGGGACAGGGGAAAAAGTTATGTCTTAAAACTTTGAATTTAAAAAAACTTCGGGTTTTATTGAGAACCAAAAGATCTGTCAGCCTAAAGATTTATTAATTTTTCATACATCATTCATCCTTTTTTTTCTTATTTGGTCTGTTTTTAGAACAACAGTTGCAGTACCTGTAGCAGGTCTATTCTATCTTCTGCCAAACCGCACTGTTTTAAGATGCTACAGATGCCGTTCATTTGCTCAGTGTTCTCTGTTTACACCTGGGTTGGTGAATAAGTTTGCAGCCTTTAGCCGAGTTACAGTAGTTACTTGTGGTAGGTGGCTGTATTCCAGTCTTGACTGAGCATTTGACCAGAATTGTGGGTCTGTTTTGTTAAAAAAAAAAAAAAAAAAAATGTTTAGTCAACTCGTTGAACTGTTGATCTAGAAATTCAACATAAGTGGTAGTTATGAAGTTTTGAAGCAGGGTTGTATAAGTTTCATGGCATGAGCTTGAAAATTAGCCACAGTGGCATATGGTACCTTCCAGTTGTACTAGGAAGTCGGGATTTTCAAGTTTTGAGTGGGAAATTTCAACTGGAACGCCCCCCGAGGTCAGAATTTCCTACTGGAAAGTCGGGGGATCCTCACCACCCCCAAGTTGACAATCGAAGATGACTGCCCCCAGTGTAAACCGTTATTAAGCTCCTGTAATAATCTGTATTTTAGCACTTCTGACTCGTGTTTGTTGTACTAAATCAGCAGTATACATAGTATTGCTTGACTTATATTAATGGAAATGCTGCTATAGTGTTAGTGCCGGCACGTTTTTTCCGACTTTGTAACTGGAACGCCGATAACTCAGTGATGATGTCATTCCTACTTCCCTCTTCCCAGTTCCAATGTGAATGGAACTGCAGCAATAGAACAGCTCTGGATCTGTACCAACAGCCCAGGCATGGAAGCCAAGGGCTATACATTCCTGCAAAAAGTTTCACAGACTCATCGTAATTTATAGAATTTCAGGTGGAAACAAGCGACAAACCAGTGTTGAGTGATTACATGCCTTATACAGGACATTTACAACTACAAAAAGGACACAGTCATTTATCTATGACAGTTTGGGTAGTGAGAATCTTCTAAAGAAATCTAATGTCCTATGTTGTATTGCATAACATTGTCATTGATTTAAAAGATAAAGCTGAGCTATGTTGGTAAGTCAAACAGGTGTTTAACAGAGAAGGGCGTAGTTGCTGTTCGACATTGAGTGATAACCCAATTTGTATTTCCACCTCTGTCTCACATGACCTGGTGTATCCTGTGAAATCAGACCTGCTACCTGTGGTTTTATTTCAGGATGTTTTTCCACCATTTGTGTTTGTGTGCGTGCATTCATGCTTCTGTGCATGATGGTGTGTGACGGCTCATCAGATTTCTTTCCCCTTCATACCTGGCCAGTGTGGCACGACAGCCCAGAGTAGATGTCCTGGAAGCACTCAGGGTATCGGTAGAGATCAACAGCAGAATCAAATTAAATGTCATTTAGATAGCAGTGAATGAAGGGATTGTTTGACAGCACAAGGAAACGGATTTGCTCCTCACCTTTTATTTTGGCTTAGGGTTCTTTTTCTTCCCCTGAACACAAATTTACCCTGTTTAAGAGGCACCGACTCAACCTGATCTGGAAGTTGGTCGGATTTCTGCAGCGTCTCTCCGGTCAGGCTTGACTGGGCACATAGGAAACACTGTGAGAGGGCGAGAAATGTGAGACTCAGGTTGAGGAGCGCAGATCTCAGGGTTGATAAGTCGAGGCAGTGACAAAAAGCAGTAAGGGGCTTTTTTACATGCCTCTTGTCCTGTTGTCAACTAAATTGAGAGTTGGCTATTCATTGCAATAAATGGACATGGCCTAAAGACTCATACTATCTTTTCTTGTGAAAATTGGTTTCATTTCAGGAGAATTAACCAGTTAGTCAAGTCTGTATAATTCCAATCATATAAGAGATGGATCTTTTTATCTCTTGTCTTAAATTCAAGTTTTGTAAACTGTTGAAGTGTGTTTTGATTTATTTTTACTCCCCAAATCCCCAGTCGAGTGTATAAAACTGTTGGCCACCCAGGCAGTGCCCCAGGGGTGATACAGGATCAGGTGTGCTCCGACCCTCTGCCTCTTGGCCTCATTTTGCCACAGATCCATAGCTCTTTACAGCCAAAATAAAGCTACCAGTGTGGTCGAGTGTATTACATCATTCGTTGTTCACATTTTACTTTTCTTTGCGGTGAAAAGTTTTGATCAGTGTCCAGCCCATCAAAAAGCCGACCCTTTAAGACAATGGGTTTGGTTCTGTTTTTCATATTGTTTTTTTTTTTTTCCGGGGCCATATCAATGATTTTCAAACAGTTCTGGTACCGAAACAGCATTGATAATACTTACTCTTGTCCCAGCCCATGTGAATATGTCTCTGTTTCCTTTAATGTCTATTTGTTTAGCTGAAAGGAAGTATAGGACAGCCTACTAAGCAGAAAAGGTGTAGCATAGGTAGTCAGTGTTACCTGTAGCGCTTCACCGCCTTAACAAGATGCCCTTTCACCATAACTAGTGTTACAAACAAAGAAATAAAACCTTCTGTGTATGCATGTGTTTGTTCAGTTGTGCTGTATTGTGAAATATACCTGACACAGGAAGCAAAAAAGTTGATATCAAACCCTGATATAGTTATACAGCTGAGCACCATGGCCCATAAATAATATCCCGTTATTTTAAGCTTAATTATGATAAACGATATATTACGGTCTGTGAGGAAATGGCAAAACCAAAGTCAACTTTAAGTCAAATTGACATGGGTCACTTGACACTTTAATTAACAGCCAGCTGCACTATGTAAGTAGGTTAGTTAGGTTTACTTGGTTTAACACCTTTCTAGAGAAAAGTTACAAAGTGCCTAAAAAAACATTGCTATGACATTAATAACAACAATAGGATCAGTGAGATGAACAAATAATATAAAATTACATGTGTACAAAAATCAAATAGTAATAGCCAGAGTTTATGCAGTAAAAGGCCAGCTTGGACAAGTTCACTTCAAATGGTATGAATTATGGTGCTTCTTTGAAGCAACAGTAAAAGCTGCAGAGTGTACATGCAGGGGAATAGGGTTTCAGATAGTCAGAGCCACAAATTCAAAGGACCTGAGGGATCTGCAGGGGGAGACATATTTAAGTACCTGATCGTGCAGGGCTTTGTAAAAACAAAAGAGAGAAAGAAAAGAAATGAAAGATTTTAAAATGTCCTATGGGTTTTATTGGAATCAAGTGCAGAGAGTATGAAGGCGTGAAAGAAGTGGACTTGTTTCTTCCAGGTTATAATCTTGAGGAAGCATCTCAACATGCACAAACTATACTATATAAAAATAAGAATAATACTTTATAAAACCAAATAACGTGTCAAAGCACAATTATACCACTTCAATAGTCCCTCACCAGCTTGTTTGTTGAATACTTTATAAAAATAAATAACCCCCATGGGGAATGAAAAATGATTCTAATGAAAATGGTTCTCAAATAATATAAAGTGAATGCCTATTCCTTATTTAGAATAACACCTGAAAAAGATTGTATTGTTGTACATCAATATGTTATTGTTACAGGTTCCCTCTGTCAACAACTCTGTATGCACAATATTGTATCAGCTGCCAGTATTGGATAAATCAATATTCAATAATTTGTTATACCTAATACCAATATCAATATCAACAGGAACATTTTTAAATAAGTGAAAGAACCAATGGAAATGTGTATTGCTAACATTAAGAGTAAATTCAAGCCTCATCTGCCATTTTGAGAGCTCCAAAAACTAATTTTCCAATCTGCTGACAATCAGCCCCACTTTTTCAGAGCGTATGCTTTCAGATGAAAAGTGATTTGAAAAATGTTTACTAACTAAATGCTATTTTATATGGGGCTTTTATAAATGCTGTAAATGTCAGCAAAGATATTCATATCCGTCAATATGAATGTTTAGATGCTGAAGCAACTATCTGCCAGTATGGATATCATCCAGATGATATTGTTCATCCCCATCAACAACCTTTTTGCCAAGCATTAGGCCTGGCTATGTTGCTTTTTCCACATCAGTTATTCCAACATCATCCAAACTAATGGCCAGGTGAAATCAGAGGAAAAATCTATTTGTAATGCAACATAAAGCCACTAAGATATGATAAAATGTAGTTACCTATAAACTAGAGCTGTGCATCTCCACTAGTCTCATGATTGGGTTTGATTATGATTATTAAGTTAATGATTTGATTTTATTTGATATCACAGTGCATCATGATGCAACACAGTGAGAAGTATCCTTGATCTTTCATATTACTGCACGAGACTACTTTTTAGATTTAAAAAAGTAATAACAGTCAGATAAATATAAACTCTTTTTACTAACTAGAAATGGCCTTTAAGATAAACTGCAGCAAAAATGTTTTTCATGGTGAACAAAACTAAATAAAATTAAATAGGTCTAATCTGTTCATCTGTACCTGTTTTTTCTTCCTCAGAAACAAAACTGACACTGCAGTCTAGCAACAGCCCCTACAAGATTAAACAATTATTGCATCTTCATCTACGTCTGCATCAAGATGCATCAATTAAAATGTTATTTTTGACACTCCTAATAAAACTGTGTCTTTGCCCAGCCCTGTATACTGCATTTTGGTATCTATTTTCAAAGCAGAGCTGTGGAAGCGTAATTAGTGGTGATAGTAGTGTCTGTGGTTTCTTTGATAATTTGTAAGGCACTATTTTCCACTGTGGTTGGAACCCACAATAAAAGTGTAGCTGCAGGAATTTTTCCTGCTTGGATATCTGTCACACAGCAATCCGCAGTAAGTTTTCATGCAACATGAGACAAGGTGGCGTTGCACTTTACCAAATTGTTCCTTAAAAATCTTTCACTGAAGCTGTCATTGAAGGGTACAGAGACAGCGAGATTCCCAGAGAGAGACGACTATCAGGTGTCGTACTCATCAAGCTCAATTAGGTGGGAGGAAACCAAAGACAGATCACTGTGATGGTTCATTGTACAGGCTGGTGTAAGGGCATAACTCAAACACGGCTGTGACAGCCTCCTCATTTGTTCAGAGATGACCAAAGTCAAGCCTGATTAGCTGTGTTACAAAGCAACTGCATGCTCATTACACATGTAGTTGAGTGAGTCGATTGTGAACCAGAGGGGCTGATCAGTCCTGTCAGGAGTGATGTGATTTAATAAGAATCCCATTGTCACATTGGTTGGAGAAATTCAATCAGGTTCACGTTCTGGGCGATGAATCCAGTTTTATTTCAATCACAGTTTTTGCTCATGAAAGACGAGATAATTAGGATCAAAAAGTTTCTGTGCAGGTTGTTGGTTTGTGCTTTTATTGTCTGTAGGTTTATTACGTTAAGTATGAAGCTCACCTTCCCTTTTATTTACAGCACAAAATGTACTCCCTCCACCCACCCACCACCACCAAAGCAGCTTTCTGTAAGGAGCAAAGGGGAACTGCAGCCTGTGATTCTGTTAGTTTTAAATAGAGAGAAGAGGGTGATTTAAAGCAGCTGATGAGTAACAGAAAAGAAGAGCAACCTCAAGATTGTGAAAGTCTTTTGTTTTTTAAAAAACTGGACCTGGAATGACACGAAAGAACCTGAAGTATTTGTCTCATGGTTGTGGCTACCACTCCAGTCAACACAACGTGTATACTGGTTCAGTTTCAATTTGATCTTAAACTTGAGATTAGGGATATGAACGGTGAAAGTAGTAGAAAGTTTAATTTTTAAAACAGGAGTGATTACAACTTATGTGAATTGAAAAACTATGTTATATAAATGCATTTGAATTTAAAAAAAATGGAATAAACGATTAAGTGATTATAATGTTTCTATGGAAATCGGCATGACTTGATGAGAACAGAGCAAGAGCAGTGTATTTTAATTGTCTTTTTATTTGTCGCTCATTGTTTTCAGCTCAGTTTTTTCAATTATCATTTAAATTAATGGACCTTCAGTGTGCAAGTCTTAAAAGGGATGACCAAAAAAAACTGAGGTAATGGAAATGCATTAAAGTCTCCAGCAATTAAAATGTTGGTGAATTAAAATATTTAGCAATGAAAAGGGAAGTAAATAGAAAGTAAGTGATACATTCCAGTGATTAGGTAACTCTTATTATTATAAAAGATGTAATATACAACATTTGGCTCCCTGTACAATGGGGGGTCTGTAGGACTAAATAATATTCAATATTGATAACTCCAAGCGAGACAAATTGGTCAACCCATGGGGAAAATCACCTTTTCATGGTGTTTCTCTTCCCTAAGGGACGGTCCTAAGGGAGAGATTAAATGTTCCATTGTGCACATTTAGGATTCACATGCAAGCATTCCAACAACAATAGAAGTCCCAGTGACGATCATCCAAGGTTTTATCTTTTTAAAATCCCATAACAAACATCTGGCCTGAGAGGAGCTTCAAATCTTAGTTGACATACTGTAGGTGTAACCTGAACGCTACCATTGACAAGATGAACTTAATCCATCTGTAGTGAAAACACTCTTTGACAGTAATCAAGTCAGTCCTGTCCAGTCATTTATCTCTAAAAGGTCACATAATATGCCTTCTTTTGTGCACCACATGTTCTAAAATACCAAGAAAGTGACTCAAGGCATCTGAAGTAACTCTGATCTTTCCAAGGAATGCACTAGTTTGCTACCACAGCTTAAATTTCATTAGCTGTGTGAAGCATGAAGTTATACAACTATATTTGAGTAAAAGGAGTTGAGTTGTCATTTTGGTATTTGCTGAAGCTGGTTTGGTCCCATGTTCAGTCAACAGTCAGAGCAAAGCTGCACATGGCATAGTTTGGTTGGGATCTCATGTTACTTAACGCCTTACTCTGCAGAGACGACTGCATCTGAGCACTTAGCTTTTTATGCAGTCTGTATGCTTTAATAACATTACTGTCCATATAGCTGCCATCCAGGGCATTAACAGTCTGCAAAAAGGCTTTGCTCTGTTATTGTTTTCATGTGGACGGAAGTGAACTTTGATGTTAGAATTGGACCAAATCCGATCACTCAAAATAAAGTGCTTCTCACATTAACACAACATTCCACGTCTGACAGGTTGACTCTGAAATGTCAGTCTTGTTGCAGAAGGGCCGGGAAATATGTTAAGTTTATAGGATATATTGATTGCCCAACATTTTATTTAAGTAGCAGCCCACCACCCCAACATGACCCCCTGCCATCCCACATTAAAGGCAAAAAAATTTATTTTTTAGGCATACACAGGTAAGAAGTTGGTATACCAATGTCATTGAACAGAAACTTAAGCCCTTTCCTGCAAATCTCTGTCCTGTTCAATGTCTCTGCTCTGCTTGTGTGCTAAGCGGGACACGTTTTTCATCTTTCAAACAATCATACTATCAGACAAAGCACCATGATATGAATTTTAGCCCCTTATCTGAAGAAGATGCAGCTTTTGAAATATTTTGATACAGAGATAGCTTTTGTGTAAAAACATATTTTGAACAATTTACACCTGAGTACAGCATGCAACTGTTGCAGAGAAAAGTAGTATGGACGACTTAAATATCCATTTTTCAAAACACTTTCAATTCAGTTGTATTTAGAGAAATATTCTTCTTTGGGTACCCGGATTATCTTTGGTCTACATTTATATCATAAGGAGAAGAAGAGTACTTCACAGAAAGGCAGTACACATTGCCTTTAAAGGTCATATTGGCAGAATACACTTTTTAATGTTTTGTACAACATTGAGTCCATCGCCTCATCTCACTTCCCTAAATTGCATTTTCTTTTCCTCTCGCTCCTTTGTCAAACTGGAAGAGGTTCCCGACATGCCATGTTATGAGTTTTGACTGATCGATCCGCCCCCTTACTGAATATCACTCGCTGACGGGACGCTGCAACTGAGTGAACTGAAATTAACAATGGAGGAAAATTGACCTCAAAATAGACATTAATCAAATGATTGAAATGATTAAACATCATCATTTTAAGCAGTGTTGGTATGTGATGTAAACAGATTAAAATGGGTGTGTTTGAGAAGAATCTCCATGAAATAATGTACTTTCATAAAATCAGTATAATATTGCATCTATCTAGAGTTTTGTATATGATATGTTTTCTGAGTCACTTTAAGATAGATATCCTCAGTGAAGGTTTTTTGTCAAAAGGACAACAATTTTAATAGAATTTTTTTTGCAAAGTTTTTTTCTATTTATTTTCATTCTTTTTATTACATTTTTTAAAAGAATAATATAAGATACATATGTAATTTAAAAAGGTTTTTTTTGGTTTTCTGTTTTTATTATTATGTGTTAAATAATCTTTAACATGATGAAATATATGAATAAACACTTCATATATTTCATCATTTCTAAATAAAGTTACATATAAGCTGATTATTAAATAAGTATCAGGGTTTCATTAGTTTAAAACCTACTATATAATATCCAGAGTTGAAGACACATCATTCTCTTATCTGTGTTTGTAAAATACAAACAGTTAATGTTGTTAATATAATTAGTGGATACAAACACAGATTGTTGATTTACTTTAAATTATTTTACTCTTATGTTCTAACAGTTGGACACCAAACACGTAGAAATTCAAAAATAATCAATAATATACAGAGACAAAACACATTAAAATCTGTAGTTTAATAGAATTAATAAAGTGTGTATTTTTACATAAACAATTGGCTGTTTTGATAGTGACAGGTTAATCATCTTTCACCATCATCACAATCGGCTCTTGCTTTATATAAAGCTTTCAGTGTGAGGGCGACTTGTCTCTCTTAAAATATGTTAATTTTCTTGCACCTCTCTGTTGATTTCTGGTGGGAGGGACTAAGGTGCAAGGAAGCGATGCAAGTGGAGGGAACCAAGGTAAAGCCTATTGCCTGTCCACAGACAACCCCCTAATCCCCCAACATGGAAATAAAACCCTCCTCTTCTCTGTTGCTTGCTCTACCTTCATTTGGGATATGCTCCCTCTACCAGGTAGGAGAAACTCCCTGAGCCAGGTTTTTGTCTGGCCCTTATCTGTGTTGGACATGGCCAGACATATCTTACACCCACACTAGGCATTATGATACTACATTGGAAAGCTGAAGCCACATCCACTTCATTAAAGGGCATGGTCAGACACAGCTCATCATGATTCATTCTTAAAGTCTGTTTTAACCAGGGTTGAAAAAGACAGGTTTATAGGCATGCTAAAATCCAGGATCTGGTTGTTTTTTGTTTTTTTTTTGGCAAGAAACTTTAAAAATATATCCCAGGGGCATCTGAGACCAATGGGGAATGAGAAGGAGTAAAATATGTGACCTTTAATGATCATCCTGCTGTATAATCATTTAAAGAAAACTAGTCATAGGTCCTTGAGAATATGTCTGACTTTTACTTGGATTACAGTTGAGTCCTTGTCCTTCCTGTTGCCCACTATGTCCTTTAGATCATGGAAATACAGAACATTTGTTTATATTGTAGTTCCGATTCCAGCTGCTACTTGGCACATTTGACTTCATGTCTCTCTGTTACAGTTATTCCCATTTCTGTTATTGGAAAAGGCAGCTATGTTTATCCACATAGCAGGGACCAATCTTTATTTAAATAACGCTGATTATTTAGTAAAACAAAATGTGATGTATCGCCCTGCTTATGGAATTGAAAATTCTTAGGATCATTTACATTACATATTTTGATATAGCATATCGCCACCTTTGTTTCATGATACCTAAGATTGAATCATTTTATAACACATGGTATTAAATGGAAGAGACAATTTTGATAACCCCTGTTACTAAAAAAGTTGGTCATGTTTCCTTATTTTTTAGGAACTGGTCTGGAGTTTGTGTGCAGTTTTTGATATTTGAAAACATTTTATTGTGTTAGACTTTTTTTTGTTTCAACAGAATCAAAAAGGTATCAGTGTAGGTTAATTTTACTAGAATCATGTAAAAGTCCATTATTCTCCAACTAAACCATTTGTGATTTCTGTGTAGAAAATGTCGTGTATTGTTTTTTTAAGTGAAGAACATCAAGGCATAATATTTAATTTATATCACCCAGCCCTATGATGCAGCAGGTTGACTTGTCTGCCCACTTTATCAAACACAGAGCCAAGAATCAAGGAAGTTATTGACAGACTTTGGTCTGCCTTGCCTAATCTATTTTCCTTTGCTATGCCAGCGTGGTTTGACTGAAAACGTACAGCAGATGTGAAGGTTTTGGTGGATATCAAAATGTTTACCAGTTGAAATAAACACGGCCTACTTTAGGCGCTGGAGAGGCAGATTCCTTTCTTGCAGCAGGCAGATAGGACACGCCATTCCGCCAATGGCTAAAATATACAGTTGTCAGAAAATATTAACTGATGAAACGAGGCTGAGGGGGAGTAGCAGTCACAGCAGAGCGATTGGTCAGTTATCTGAAGCATTTATCTTCTCTGGGGCTTGTTTAGGGGCAGACATAATACAGAGGCATGCTCACTGGCTGAGCTCGGGCCGCTGCTCTGGCGGCTGTGAGGAGCTGCTGAGAGGAACAGTTTTATCTCTCCAGTGGAAACGCTGCACCATCTCAGCCAAGATGGGACAGAGATTGTGCTCAGCTCCTCTGAAGGTGGCTGTAGTGAGGGGAGTATCCACATAAGTAGCTGATATGAGTGTTTTTATTCCTCAAATCTGCTTCCTTACTTTGTTGGCTGTCGGTGAGATATGCTTTTGACATGTGAAGACAAACTGCATCCTTAGAGAAGTACAAATACAGAGGAGTGTGTTTGGCTTCCTGATGACTGCAGATAGTCCTGGGCTAAAACCCACAAGTGTTCTTTAACTTACTATGAAGGTGAAACTGCCTGATATGAGGTTATTAATGGTTGTTTACCCTTCTGCCTTAGATCCCTGTGTGCTGCTGTAAATACTTACTACCTGGCATGTTCCTGCTGCCCCATCAACTGCTCCTATGTGCTGTTCAGCAACAAGATAGCCTTCCTCATGGATCTGCTGCTCCATCAGCTCACAGTAAGTATTGACCTCACAGTAAGGGAGGCCTAAGCAGAGAAAGCAACATTTCAGTACAGATGCCCTAAAGTAAAGTAATATTGATAATCAATTAGTGATAATAAATGGCTGCCGAAAGCATTGTTTAATTCATGTTAAGTTAAATTATTGGAAAGCAGGAGAATTATGATCAAAGTTGGGTTTTTTTTCACACAACTGCATACAGAGTTTGCCAAGCTGCTTGAAAAAAATATAGTGAGCTATGATGCTAGTAATTTTACAAAAAGCAAGCATCATTTCTTCAGTGTTACAGCCAGGAGAAATGTCACTAGCTTAGCGGCAACAACACAGCAGAAATAGCATGGCACATCTATGCATTTTTAATTTAAAGCAGTTTATTTTTTTCTGCTTTTCTTACAAAAATTATTTTTGTGTATTTGCATGTAAAAATTATATCAAAATCCATCACAGAAGTCCCGTAGTTTTTATAAACCAGGTTTCGACCCCTGCAGAATTAGTTTTTATGTTTATTGTCCTTTGTCCATGGGGACGCAAGTTTTGTTTTTCTCTATCATGCAAGTAGTCAGTGCGAATAGTAATTCTTTTAGATTACAAATTGTGCTTCTTTTAGTATACCCAAAATATTTTTTTTCTGTTGTTTGTTTGTTCTTTCTGAAATGTTGGTTCTCAAAATGCGACTTTTCCTGCACCAACCTTGCATTGTTTTAGTAATGAACGGGACCAATTTAGTAAGTATCTGCATTACCAGCTACATTAGTAGTATAGTTAGTATTGCCTTGTTTCCACCAAAAACTCTAAATTAACACCACAGTGACGAGGACTCATCCCAAACTAGGACTGCTCATTTTCACGTATCTGCGCTTATGTCACTTAACTTTGCTGCAAGTGAAACCAGTAGAAATTAGGGTAGCCATGGAGACTGAAAATGTATGCACTGGATACTTATAAACAGCCTTTAAAAGTATGAAGTTGGGTTGTTGATAGCTGAGTGGTTGCCATTTGCTTCCCCAACACTCTTGCCCCCTCTCCAATTCCATCTACTGTTTCTCTATCTATTCAATAATAGCAGAATTAGCTCAAAACATGGCTAAAATTTAAAAGAAAAAATATTTTAACTTAGATTTTCTGCATACGCCTGTAATGTAAATGATCCTAAGAACTTTCTGATACATCTCTACAAAAGCTTGATAAAGGTGATGTGTAAGGATGGTTAAACAACAGAAAGTACAGACAGTACTTTCCATCATCGACTTGCAGAGTTTTATTTTATTGTAGTTTAAATGCTTATTTTTAACATTAGTCCATTATATTTATCATTATGTTGATTTATTTAAGATTAATCAGAGTTGCCTGGTAGGTCAACTCATGCTTTGTACAATCAGGGACACAGACATCAAGGATAGGACAGTGATGTCTCTGTCATGCCTAAGTAGTAAATAGAATTTTCCACATCCATGTCCTTTTAATCAGTATAATCTTTTGAAGTTTGATTTGGATGGTGATCGAGCAATCTGCTGAGTCTCAACTATGTGAAAATGTAGCTTACTGTGCTGCTTGATCAGTATCACAGCAAAGCCACTTAAAAGCCTGGAGATTCAGAAAAAATGTCGTCCGACTTCTAACATCGCTTTATGGAGTGCCGCCACTGCTCAGCACTGGCTAAACCTTTTTGTAGCTTTTGTATTTATTCCTCTTTGTTTTCTTAACAATAATCCATTGGTAATCTTTGCTTTGACTACTGTGAACACTGTGCATATTTGTAGGTGTCAGTTCTTGCCACAATGTTAATAAAAGACAGACAAATACACAAGCCAACGAGAAACAAACCCTTGCCCAAATATCTTCACAGATGCCTCCAGACTAGGGAATGTGAGAGCACAGTCAGACAGGCTGTATTGCGGCGACATGTCAGCCCATATCCTTCGGCACTCTGTAAGGAGGACTGTAAACATCAGCCCACTCCAAACATCTAATGGTGGCGGCGCGCTGGGGCCGCTTACACTCACAGGCATCACAGACAGGACAAGGCACAGGCGCAGCGCTGTGGTACATGCATGAACTCTACTGGGGCTTTCCTTCTCCAGCGCCGAGTTCCAATCCAGAGCAGTCATGTTTCCTGAGGGCATGCAGGGAGAGTTTAGCCCGTATGCTTCAGTTTATATAAAACATATCCCAGCAGCTGCTCTGCTGACTGACATATCCAGCCGCGCTGCAGGAGACTAACTGTTCTCCGTTTGTTCACAGAAGAAGAAATTGGGCACAAAATGAGCATGCCTTTATACTACCTGCTGTGTAAATTGTAATTTTGCTGAATGGTAGACTATTTTGCCTACAAATCGTTAGTGTTTTTCATTAGCAAACTATGTGCTTACTTGTGTCTCTGGTATGTGTGTGTGTAACAGAGTAGAGCAGTGGGGGTTGCACTGCCACATGAGCATGTACCCTTTTAATTAGATTTGTGGAGAATGTCAGTGGATTTACCTTTGCTGTCAGCATTCACCCCAACCATTAGACCAAATGAGAGGGTTGCATTATTTTAAGGTTCCCCCTCTTTAAACAGTAGCTCTTCACCAGCAGACTCAGGCCTCTGCTCATGCTTATTTTTCATACATTAGAAATATATGAAATGCTCATCCAGCTTTACTTTATAAATTCTCTCTTACATTATCATAGTGATGCAGTAATGAGTCCTAAAACATGGAAGTGAGCATTTTAGCATTTCCAGTACCCTTCTTCCAAAGTATCTGGGATTTTTTAATTGTTTTTTTGACAAACATCTGAAATACAGTCTGTGGTGGACACTTGCATACAAGATGCTGATGTTTTTTCTGCAACATAACATTATTCCTAAATTGGCTCCTTGTGAATTTTAAAGCATTTTTGTGTCTTATAAAGGATAGTTGCCAAAAAAAACTGCCACCAGAGTCTTCAAAAATGGCCAGAGATCTTAACCATAATCATTTCTGATCATCTTTAATAAACTATGGTACATGCATGATTGCAACAGCCTTGACCATCAACTTGAGCATCAACTTGATCAGGTCATACTTGGAGTAAATTCTCTTAAACTGCAGGGAACAGTGTGAGTTGGAAGTGTGGAAAAGTCTTCTAAGCAGAGCTGCCATGTTGTTGTTTCATAATTGCCTGTTAGTAGGGTGATTCTGGTGATAAAATATACATCACGATACAGGGGTGATGGTTTGATTTAACATGGTATATTGCAATATATTGCAATATTACAAGCAGGACAATATATCGCCATTGTAGCTCAATACATAGGGGCTCTGACTGGGGACAGAAGGGTGGCCGGTTCATCCCCCAATAGAACCATGCTTGGAAGTCTGTTTGGTATCTGGGGAGATGTAAGCTGACTTTGTGGGGCATTGCCGCTTACGCCAGGTGATTAAGCAGCTGAAATGGTTGGTATCCCTTGCCTCAGGTTGTAGGGCTTGCACCCTTACCAGGAGTACACTAGTTTATATCCAAGAGCATATGGTTTTAAAGCATTGACTGTCTTATGGATGTAATGGCTCACTGATGTGCCTTAAGGCAAGTCCAGGTTGCCAGTACAACCATACATTATGACTGCAACTAACAACAACTAATGGATGAGTTTTAAATGTACTCTATCAGCTCTGATAAACTTTATTTTTATAGAAAAAAAAAACCCTTCACATTCGGTTACAAAAATTCATGCAAACCTTTAAATTTTTTCAGAATTATTGGGTTAAAGTACAGATTACAACGGACCCTGTCTTGCATTTTTTAAACCCCACAAAAATCAATGCAAATTTAGCCCATTTATATAATATGTGACATATGTTCATTGCAACATACTCCTTGTGCACAAAAATACATTAGTTATTGCAGGAGAAGTAAATTCTAAGAGGCTTGGATTTGGGTATAAAAAGTAAAATCAGTTCGAAATTCCTGCTTCCTGTTTAAAATGTAGGACCAATAACATTTTCAGTTTCAACCAAGTTTTTGGAAAGATTTCTAAAATATTTATGTTTGTCATTTTTATGACAGGTGATCTAATCAATTTGTTTAGCACTGTAAGTAAGTAAAGCTTCTTTATATAGCGCTCTTCACAGACAAGTCACAAAGCGCTTTGCATACTCATAACAGTACATACATATATGTACACCAGTACCCTCATATACTCATACATGCCACACACATATGCACACGTACCTGCAAACATATATTTTGTGCACATGTGTTTGTATACACTCTTACACATATATGCACACCTGCGCTGAGCTGGAGGATCCAGTTGGCTGTCCGCCAAGACACGGGACGAGCCTCGACCCAAATTAAGGCCTTTACTGGTGCTGACTGCATCTCGTAGGGCTTAAAAAACAAAAAATATCTTCAAAATCCACATCTCTTACTTAGAATTCTGAAGATCCAACAGTGCAAAATGCAATTGTTTGCAGTTTTTTCAACTGATCTTAAGATTTTGATCAGGAGTGTATATGGGTACATTATATGTTCAAGGTCTGCTCAGAAAACTGACTAATTTGTCAATTTAAATTTAGTGACATCATAATTTGTTCAAATGTAACCTCAAGAAACAAAAACAATTCAAATCATTTTTTGGGAACAAAAACTTGAAAACAGCCAGTTATAAATATATTAGAATTATATTTATTTCAACATTTATCAGGCATTAGTTTACGCAAATAACGATCTCTGTATATAACTGCTTGGATATAATATGTATTTTAGAATCTGCTATACATGGAATAAAAGGTGGCACAGCTTTTGGACTTTGACTTTGTCTTATTTGAGCATTAGGCAGAAAATGTCTTAATTACCACTGCCACCACTTCACTTAACTGTGACTTTGTCAAAGCAAAAAAGCCCTTATGCGTAATGGCTTTTAATGAATGAACCTCTGATTGATTTGTTTGCAGATTCTCAGAGTTCAAAGGACCATATATATTAATTAATTTGTACTGTCTAATCATTTAATTTAATGGTCTTTTGTAAAGCAGCATGGTAGAATTAAGGTTCATCAAAATAATGATTGATATTTGGATAGTAAGTCAACCATCTAAAATCTCTACTTTCTTTCATTTTTGCAGCTGTATGTACCAGAAGAAGACAAGTCCATTTTTGGCCGTAGTGTGAACAAACTAGTCTTTGAGGGTTTGACCACAGGCCTGCTGCAGACCATTTCTACCATCCTTGGGTCTCTGTGGCCACACATCCCTGAATCTGGACAAGGCGAAAAGATGTGGATTTCCTCCCCAGATGCCAAGGTCAAGAGCTCTGCCACAGAGTCCTTCAACATTCGCACACAAGACCTCATCAGGTATTTTACTTTAATGCTCTGTACTACTTTCACAGTGCTCCTTTTCCTCCTACATGACACCTCTTTCCTCATCTTATGACCTTTTTACCTTGTTACCTTCTTTAGTACACCCTCCCTCCACTCCTCTTGACAGGGTTGAGAGTTGGTCAACCTCTGATTTCCTCAACCGTGTGCTTTATGTTAAGAGAAGGCTGACAAAGTGTCAGATCTGCTGGAGAACATCCAACTGGTGTCAAGCTAGCACAGTGGTAGTGTGAGAATGAGCTTGTCTTTGGCATCTTTCCAACTTGGGCTTATTTTCCACGCATTCTGTGCCATATTTCAAGTGAAAAATTTAAAAGCAGCATAAACAAAGAGCACTACTAAGGCTTTGAAAGGTCTCCTTGAACCTGGCTTTGGAGCTAGCGGTGTTGGTGTGGGCAGTAGGAGTTTAGGCCATGTTGGAAAAATGGGGGCTGTGAGAAAAGGCAGGCCCGCCCTGATGAAGCTGTGTGGAAGAATGGAGCCTTTCCACCAACCCTCCCACAAACCATGATTCATCTGGACGGAGCAGCCGCACAGGCCCACCGCTCTCATCCACTGACCCAGTCGTAACCCTGGAGACAGGGGGAGGCTGAGAAAAATGGTGTCGTCAGACCGGTAATCCCAAGTACCAGCGAAAGATTTACCTCAGCTGCCACCTGTGATGTAAAGTATTTGTAAGTAAGGAAGGACAAAAGTTCAAAACATTTTTTGATTTTGTTTTGGTTTTCTTTAGTGAAAACAAGAGATGCTACAACAAACTTTGCCCACAGCTCAATACATACCTTCAATTTTGTTCTAGCTGTGTGGTTTGTTTCCTTCAGGAGCTGACAGCCCTGTCAGCGGACTTATGTTTGTTATAAACTGTGAAATAAACAGTTCCGTTTTAAAGTTGAATAATAATATGAGTGTGGTTCACTCTAGTGTCAAAAATCCATTGTGTATGCCCCAGGAGATAGTGAGACTTTTAGGGTCAATCCCAATTGTACCCCTTAGCCCTCCCCTTTCGTCTTACCCCTTTGTCTGCCCCTTCCCCTTGGCCCTCAAAACAGAGGGCCAAGGGAAAGGGGTGAAAGCACGGCCCTAAGAAACAAGACACCACTCGATTTCCGTTACGTCATCAACCAGAGCTGTTCACTGTGTCGTAGGCGTCTGCAACAATTCTTTGTTCAGTTGGTTGCATGGTTAATGTTTACGTTTTTACGTTGAGTAGCAAAGGATTGAGTATCTATAAAAACGCGAGTTACTTTGAAAATCAATAATTATGCTTAATTACTTACATTTATGTGCTTCCTTCAGTCTCCGCACTGCCATCTTGTTGGCGGGTGTGGTGTATCATGGGAAATTTCTCATACCCCTTCCTTTCAAGTGAGGCCCCGGTTTTTCTTTGTTTCAAGGGCTGTGTAGCCCTTCCCCTTAGCTCTTCCACTTAACCTTACATTTAATTGGGATACCACTTCACTAGATCAGCAAAACCAAGGGCAAAGGGGTACAATTGGGATTGACCCTTTAGCTCTGTGTACCAAGGGAGCTTCACTGAGCAAGCTGTCCTCAGCCTGTCTGTCAGTACATCCCAGCCCAAACATAAGGCACTGCATAAACTTCAGGTGGCATTTCAAAGAAAAGGCCTGGCTTATTTTATTCTATGGTAAGACTGCCATGTTTTGCACAATGCGTTCAAACTCAACATGTTTTGGGGCAGTTATTTAGTGACTGATGTGACCAATGAAGTTTTTGAGCATTTTACCTACTATCATCTGAACTACTTTTTCAATAAAACTCAGCATGTTTTGAATGTACAGGCATTTGTTTCTTCTTGCACAGTAATGTAAAGAGTGATGTCTTACCCAAAATATTACGGCACGTGTTGGATATTTAGGCTTCTCCTGGGCAGGATTTTCCCCACCCCTACATTTAAATCCTGGTGAGAAACTTTACTCAACAAAGGGGGAGATTTCTGTTTCCATTTCTTTCATTACCATTTTCTTAGTTCAGCTCTCAGTGCTTTTAGCCCCCTTTCACTGTCATATGTAGTTTCAGTTTATGCTCATGTGAAGAGACACATCAAGTGGTAAGTTCGACCACCAAGCAGGTCGTCAAACTGAGAGCTTGTCTCAAACTGAGCAGCCGACGTGAGGAGAGATCCTTTCATCCAAAGTAAAGCTGTGGAAGAGGATCAAGTCAAAACAATGGGACTGGGTTCAAGTGTCAGATGACCTGCAGTGGAGGCTGAAAATGGCTATAGTCACATGTTTGAAAAAGACCCCTCTAAGTGACAGATCTGACAAAAAAAAGGAGTGTAGAGTCAGTGTGACCATATCAGCTACTCCAAAGCGGTGACTGGCAGATGTAGTGCTCCATAGATCTTCGTAAGCTGCTGCTTGAGCTGAGCCTGAGGGTCCGAGCATACCGAAGCTTTGGGAAGACAGCCTCAGGTCAGGAGACCGTCAAGGGCCTGGGGCTGGGCTGGCACAGGGGCCACAGCAGCCCTCTAATGACACTATTAGTAGTGATTTGTGGCTGAAAGAGTACAGGGAACATGATCATGAGAGCTGTCATTGGCAAAGACAAATTGAAGATATCACAGTAATAAAAGGGGGTGGAGAGCTTAGGTGAGGTATCTGCTTTCAGCTGTGGAAGAGTGCTCAGTAAAGGCCTTTGTTTGCCTGTGAGGGATGATTTTTGTTAAAGAAGTAAGTTCATTTTTGGACAGTGTTAATTTTGCCAACAAAAAAAAGAATAAAAAAAAGTTTATAATTTAATAAAGATCTTGAACAATAAGAATTTTGACAAAATGTGCGTTAAGTAGAATAGAAAATAGTGCCTCTAATGTCACTGCACAATGTGCAACAGGCATTGTGGAGGCAGAGGCATCTGGCTTCAGGTGTTTTGACTGAGATATCTATATATATATATTTATGTATTAATCATAGTCTATCTTGTCAATTAATTGTGATCAATTTCTTTTGTTGCATTTGGATTGTCACCTGTCTACAGACTATTATTAAACACAACTTTGAGTATTGGTTCCATAGAATCTGTTTCATATGGCAAGGAAGTGAATTTACAGTTTTTCAGCTAGAAATGGAGGTGGAAAATGCATAAAGAAGTTTTTAAATTGATCGCTGAAAAGGTGCACACACCCTGTTTTTAACTACTGCAAGTAGTAAATTCAATAACTAATAACTTTTTTTTCTACTTAAACTTGTCATGCATGTTTTTGAGTTTCAGTCAATTACATCTCAACCAAAACTGTAAGGGGCAAAAATGACTAAAATGTGACCTTAAACTACTAATGATCATTGTTTCAATCCAAATTAGCAGCCACTGTAAACACTTTTTAAAGGTAAATGCTTTTACTAATTCTATGTTGTTTTGTTCTGCTGTGTCTCTTCCAGCTACGTAGTAAACATGGGATTGATCGACAAGTTGTATGGTTGTTTCCTGTCGATCCAGGGTCCCGTAGATGAGCACCCAAAGATGTCTGCGTTTCTCCAGCAGGCCTCCGCTCTTCTGCACAGCATGTGCAAGCTGTGCTTTGTTGTAACTGGACGGTGAGTATGTCTTCTTCTCCTTAACCCACCTTAAACATACCTGTGATCCCTTGATGCTCCTTTCACACACAAACACACCTTTCTCTGTGCGTCTAATAACAGACAGACTGTCACAGAGATCTATAAAAACAGGCCCTTGGTTACTCAAACAAAGCCTGTGGTTCCTCTGCAATCAGCCAGCAGGTCATTTCCTCCAGCCAGCTAGCAGGCTAAGCTGTCGTTACTGCTCATAGAGATAGGCATCTACTTGACCCAGCGCTCTGTCACTCACCATAAACCTTAGCCTGCACCGTGGGGGGAGCCCACCCACGTGTGCTACAGTCCTCCACACAGAGAGGTTCAGTGGCGCCGCTGACAGAGGCTAAGCACACAAGTCACACCGAGGGACACAACTCCTCACTTAAGAGGAGGAGAAATGCTGACCATGGCTTTAGGGACAGAAATGCTTTGATGTTGTGCTGTTGAACAGCTTGATCTCAGCAGCCAATATAGTTTTCTTCCATAACAACCCCACTGTGAGGAAGAGCATTATTCCAAAACTGGTCACTGCATATTCAGTGTGACCTAATGTTGGACTGTGCCCCGCCAGCTGCAAGGTGCTGCTGTAACAGCGACCAGCTGTGACCAAACAGCACAGTGGCAGCCGCTTCAGCAGGACTGTCTTTGTCACTGAATAAAGTGCCAGAGTTTAGATGTTTACAGTATGAAGGACATTTTCTTATAGCTGACTATATAAGATGAAATAAACCAAAAATCTCTGTTTATAATCATTGACATGTCCCAGAGTACATTAGAATGAAGGTTTTTTTTGTTGCCTTTTATTTTTTGATAAGACTGTCAGTGACAGAATGTTGACAAACTGTCATACAGGTTTATATTTCTGAAAATAAATCGTCTTTAAATGTATGAAGCAGACAGAAGTTGATAGATATAATAAATTGTTGTAAAAGAAGAGAATGGAGCCTTTCTTTATGCTGACACAGCAAAAAAGTACCAGAACCAGTGTCAAATTTGCAGATAATTAGTGGCACTTTCAGACTGTGTTTATCTAAGAATATTCCCCTTTCTATCAATTTTGATAAGGAAATTAATTACCGTTTAAAAAAAAAAAAAAAAAAAAAAAAGTGATATTTTGTAGACAGAAAGGTATTAAACGTTTAAGGTCTAAGACTAAATGATTATTTCTTCCATATGTGCTAATATTGTGGCTGTTTTTTTCTAACGTGTCAACTATTTGGACTTAATGACTTAACCTAAACTAACCAAAACGCACCAACAGTAATTTGGCTGATAATCACTGACTAATCCAGGAAAAGTCCCTTCAGGCATTTTGTTTGTGGTAAATATTTAATTTTTGTGTTTTTTTTTCACACAATTTACGGGTATGTAATGTAAACAGATTTGAATGTAAATGTGAATGGGTTAAAGTTCCCATACAAAAAAATGTTTGATTTATGAACAGGACTCAAGTTGGTGAAAATGTTTGATACAGGGATTGTGGAAATAACCGGAGGACAATATGCTTTATGACTTTTGGGACTAAATGTGCCAAAGGTGCCTTTTTTTCCTTAATGCTGACACAGCTCAAAAATGAAAATACATCAAAGTACAGTTTGACAGTAATCACTGACATGCTCTGGGAGCATGTGCTAGTCCAGAAAATATTCCCCTCCTGGCATTTCTTACATGGGAAAACTTCTTTTTTTTTTTTTTTTTTTTTTCATAAAAAATGTTAGCATATCGTGTATTCAAACAGGCATATTAAGAATTAACCATTGAAAAATGTGCTATTTTTTCTCATTTATATACAAAGCTGACAGTGATGCAGTAAAGGATGAAAAAATATGAATAAACTAAAACTACCTAGCACTTCTTTAAAACATCCACTAAGGGGACATAATGTTAAGTGGACACGAGGGGTAGTAAGAGCAGCACTCGTTGTTTTCATGCCAAGATTCTCTGTCTGTTGTCGTAGGGCTGGGTGAAAAGGACTAAAACGTACATATTCTGTTATATTTCAGCTGAACGGTAATACACAATGGACAATATTGATATTTTGTTTGTTTTCTTGCTGTAGTGAAATATAAATGTTTTTACAGCACCAGCATGATGAAATTTGATATGAATCCAGTAAAAATAAAAAAACAGCTTCTCCAAGATGGCTACAATATTCATTCACAGAGGTGGCATGTATCCGTATCTAAATTTATGTGCATGAATGATTCTCACTTTTAATTATATTTTTATTTATGTAAGGGGTTTTTAGGGCTGTTCAGAACGTCTGTGTGTTGGTGAAATGAGTGATTAGTTACCATGGAGCAGGGGCTCTCTTCCCCTGTTGTAGAAATAATTATACAAAACATCTGTAAAAGAAATTGTCCTCATTATAATACCACTAGAAGTGCTCCAAGCTCCAACTTCGGCCTAGGAAATTCTAACATTGTCAGGCAGGTTATTTTCAAAAATGTTGAAAATTGAACATCTCGAAAAAAAAAAATCCTGGATCTCGTTAACACAATATGGATATCTTTTTTACATCATAGTTACAAAAAGTCCTGGACAGCCAATATGAGCATGTTTTTTTAGGGATCAAAGATTGCATTTGAATGTCTTAAATGTTAAAAACATTGTCAACTTTCTGTATATTGAGGTTGTTGGAACACATTCATTTTCTTAAATGCCATCTTTTTTAAGAAAGTAATAAAATCTCCATTATTCTCATGATCAGAGGTATCAAAAAAGGACAAAAACTTCAAAAAGTCATACTTTAACGAAGATGAGAACATTCTTTAAATTATACACATGGGTTTGTAACATTTGGTAAAGTGGGTCGAATTGATCCTCACCCCTGCCCACTTTTTTAAATGTATTAAGCATATATGTGCAGTATAGACAATGTTCTGCCGTTTCTGATTAAAACATCAAACTTAGCAGTTTTTAGCAGTGATGTACAGATTTTGAACTCAGGGTTGATGCTAATACTGATGTTTAAAGTGACAATTTTAGCCAATGCTGATACCAGTGTTTTTCTTTCTACTTTTTTTAGCCTATTTCTCCCACAATGCCAATATTTTCTCTTTTGTTTGATCATAATAATAGATCAGAGTTTGTCCAGCTGGTCATTTTCACTGCTCTTTGAAAAGAACCTTGTTAAAATCAGCAGCTAGGTGTGTCAGATGCCAGCGTTGAATTGATGCGACACAACAATTAAATATCTGAAACTGATATCTACACAATAATTTGCAGATAGACGATGTTTGAAAAAAGGGCAGATATCAGCTGGTTTTGACGCTGAACCGATGCCGATGTGCATCCCTAATATTTAGGGTTGGAAACAACACTTTCTGTTGCTTATGTATCAATCAGGTATATTTAATTTTTACTGCTTATGAAAGTAGTAAAAATCTTAAATGGACTAAGAATTCTTATTGTCAGTTCTTCCTCTAAACAATATTTTTCCAAATTTACACTATCATTAACTGTTTTGAGACAGACAGCATATGCTACTACACTCATTTGAAAATATATCAGTTTAAAAACTTGATTTCATTTCCCAGCCCTATGTCATATATGAATGCTCTGTGGGCTTGTAGAATATTCTGACCATGCCAGTTGCTGTGTCGCGGATTACAGTGGCATTAGAGGCTGTGTTCTTGCCTTGCAGCATACCTCACACAGAGCCTGTTGGCTAACATCAAGTATCAGCACGCACCATAGGATCCATCCAGAGGTCACATGCTTTCTGTTCTACATGGCTGCAAATCATAAATGCTGCCACTGCTGAAGTCTTAAATCCTCTTGGTTGTACCAGCCAGGGGTTATGAGTCTCCAGCATTGAAAGTGAAATACATTAGTTAACTTATTGTTTTAATTATACCCTCGATTTCAATTCTACATCATGGAATTTCCTTTAAAATAGTGTCTACTTAAATAAAACGTGATAATTGAATATTTTTTAACTTATTTTATGTTGCATCAAACATGTGTTAGTTAAATGTCTGTGAGGAAATCCTCCATCTAGATGGTCAGTGTTGTTGTATTTATGGGATCTACAGTAATGCCAGTAGTATCATTATCCTATCACTTCACATCAATCCCAACAGTAAGGCCAAGGTTTGTTCTTTTGTAAAGCGAAGACTCAGACATGGCAGCATCTTATATGAGTCTAACAAACATGAAGTCAGATCCTCTCATGCAAACTTTTATTAAATGTGCCAGAGCAGTCAGCACCTTGTCAGGCAGTGAAGTTTATTTTGTTTGAGGTCACTGCCTTGAGCTTTAAGTCATAACAATATTATGCCAGGCAGATCTCAAGTCTTGGACGACAAAGCTGGCCGGTATACACCTGGTACATTCCATAAATTAATAGAAATATTCAATTACCAAAGGATGAACTTAAGGGCTGTGATCCAGTACATCTATACGCAGCACATTCTTGATTACCACAATCAGTTTGTTGCAGTGTTCCAGCTGAACAGGCAGGATATTTGTTTATTATTGTAATCAAGTAAAGTCATCTTTATGCTCTTGTCTACTCTGGAGGCTTAAAATGTCCACATTTATATTTTTTTTGTTTGTGTAAGGCACAAAGATGTTACCAAGACAATAAAGGTTTTTTTGTTTGTTTTGTCACATACAAGAAATTTTTTACTGAATAACTGTTTGCACTTCAGTATGTCATGCAGATAATCAGTAACAGGACAGTTGTAATGGTAGATATAAAAAGGAAACATGTTATTTTGTGTCTAAATTATTAAAAAAAAACAATCATTTGCTTTTTTTAACATCTATTATTTATTCATTTTCTTTACAATTAAACAGCAACTGTAAACATGAACAGGTCGTATTACAGAGGAGGGTGAGAGGAGAGATACACTTGAGTCTCATTAAATGTCAAAGGGATTCCCCACTTTTAGGAAATAACTGAAAGTTTGATAGTTTCATCCCAGCAAAACAAAGCTCTGTGGGTTTTTGAAGATTTTCAGTCAATCCACCTAAATCTCTGTTTGCTGCCACCATACCTGCATTGAAGACAGTTTTTGATGGAAGGGAAAGGACCCTGTCCTGTCAGAGCAGCCAGATATAATCATGTTTGTTTTATAGTTTTGAAGAACTGGATAAATAATACACACCAGACATAATCTAGCACTGGTCAATACACTTCATAGCATCTTTGATAGCATCCTTATTTTATTCTACCTCCTTTCACATGAAATAATGAAACATGAAACATAAAGCTCAGCAATATGTAGAGAGGATCATAAAAGAAATCAGAGTTTGTTCAAACCTGCTTTGGTATGCTTGAGAACTTTCTCAACCCACTTGGGATGATATAACAATAATCTCAATGTGGAAATGCACTATATTATTGGCAGGTTATCAGTATCAGTTGATAATAGCTTAATATTTTCTGCCAAAGATTACAGCAGATACATTGGCCATACATATTACTATATTTATCCAATATATTGGCTTATAATATCTACATATAAAAATCAACAGTACAGTTTATTACAGAATGAAATGTTGTTTTTCTTGTTTCACATTTGATTGTAACACAAATAAACAGTTGCAATGAGGGGACAGGTTCATTTTAGTAAAGCAGAGGCACTGCACTCTTAAAAAACAAATATTTGTATCGGTAATAATGAGATTAGAAATATCAGCATGTCTACAAAAATGCAGTATTCTGAATTATTATTATTTTTCTTAGTTTTAGGTTGAAAACTAAATATAAATGAGTGCTGGGAAATGAAAATGTTCATATTTTAATTCAGGTTTCGACTTCCCACAATCATGAAAACAGGACGACCGGTGTTTTACTTTGCTTCATGTAATGTTGCACTTGTTTTGTTTTCAGGTTTACATCTTGTTAATTTTTGAGTTTTTGTTGCTACATATTCACCACAAGAGTTTATCACCAATAACTCAGAAAGAGAGCGTCTTTATGGTTTTATTATCTTGACATTCTGTTTTTTTTTTTCTTGATTTATTTTTCTCATTGTGCAGTGTTAAGTGTTAAAGTTTAATAAACCGTGCTCTGCAGATGTTGTAAAATCAATGAGTAGTCATTTTAGATAATTATTTTTGAAATATTAACGATTCAGCAGTTTAGTAGCACTAGTAAATATCTCATATAGTAGCATAAATGACAAACAGCCACAGGTTTTTTGTAATATTATTCCCTTTCATCTCTTTGCTTTTGTTGGTGTTGTTTTGGTAATGACTGTTGAGTTACCTTATGTGGTTTTACTGACACACACAGTCTCTCCCTTTTCTCCTCTGCAGTGCTCCCAGTATATTTGACAACAAACGTCAGGACCCGACAGGACTCACATCCCTGCTGCAGTCCACAGACCTGGTGGGAGTGGTGCACACCCTTTATTGTATCCTGCTGCACAGTTTTGCTCCGGAGTCCGCCTCACAGAGTCAGGAGCCCTACGGCCCCGGGGTCATCCAGGTGGCTTTGCAAGGCATCCGCTTCCTCAACAGTTTTGCCCTGCTTGACCTTTCTGCCTTCCAGGTATTTGGATTAAATTTTAAATAAACTCTGTTTTAACTTTTGACTTAAAAAAGATCCTGGGGTGCTTGTATGGCGGAGTGGGCTGCAACTGTGGACTTACTGTATAGAAAAGCCCTGTGTGGGCAGCCCGGGTTTGAATCCAACCTGAGGCTCATTTGCAGCGTGCCTTCCTCTGCTCTCTACCCCCCTTTCCAGGTCTATCCACTGTCTCTCCACAGTCAAGAAAACCCCAAATCCCAAAATCTATCTTTTAAAAAAAAAATGCCAAAACATCTCTTACTTTGCTACTGAAGATTTTGTTTTTCTTTCATATTTCTAACATCTAAATAAGAAATACATTGAACTGTCATATAACAGACCAACAGGCAGCCACAGACAGGCTCAAATGTTTAAAAAATTGGATTAAAAACTAATTGTCATGATCCGACTGAGGCTGGTGTCTCTAATTAGAGCCATTAGAGTAGGAGTAACTCTCCTCAGGACAAATCTGACCTCTGATGTGAGAGGAGGCACCCTTTGAGCCCTGGGTTAGTTGTTTTGGTTGACTGCGGATGAGCAGTGAGGAGGAAGTGCGCGTTATTAGCACTGTGTCCCGGACCGTACATTACCCAGCATGAGGATGAGAGGGTGACAGCTTCACTGAGCAAAGTCACCACACAGACTGAGAGGCACGAGAGCCAGCGAGGATGCTGTTAATTATTTTAATGTCTTGTGGTAATTACTTTGAAGCAGCTTCCTCTCACTGACCCGCCACGTTCAGGCAACTCAAAACAGCTGGATATCAAAGCGTTTCACCGCCGCAGTTTTATGAACATTTTAAATTATGTTTCTTTTTCTGTCCGAGGCTGTAATCACCTTGTGTTTCACATTACCTCATAGCTTAGGATAAAATGTGCTGCGGAATTCAGGCTGGTAACTCACTCCACTGTAGCTACAATAGCTGAGAGCGCCTCAGAGTTCAAAACAGGAGTCCTGTTGATCCTTAAAAAGTCTTGAAAGGTCTTCAGTTACATGTTAGAAATTCAAGGTTATCAGATGTCTCAAAAAGTAATTTTCTTTTTTTTTATCCACCAAGGAGTTTATATTTTTACTAGTGTTTTGTGTGTTTGTTTGTTTGTTTGTAAGCAAGATGATTTAAAAAGTTGACAACAGATTTGAATGAAATTTTCAGGGAATGTTGGTCACGATACAAGGAGGAAGTTATAAGATGTCAGTGCTGATCCAGGACATTTGAGGCGGATTGTGTGAGAAAAGGCAAAAACATTTTTGATAATGATTTGGCTGAAAATGTCAGAAATGCCTTGACTGAGGTTTGTGCCCTGTGAGCACTTCTAGTTTTCCAAATAAAATTTATTTTCGCAACAGCCAGCATACCACAAAAATATAAAATCACATCAGTACACTATAAACCTCCATACCCCCAAAACTCCTCACCCATTAAATGTGAAAAGAACTGCGAACAGAGAAATTCATTTACTACAAGCATTAACTGGAAGTGCTCCAAGAGCACAAATCTCCACCATGTTATTTCTGACAATATTAGCCAAATTATTTTTTTTAAAAAACTAGGTAAACTGCCCTATTTTGCATTGTTAACAAGCCCCAAAAATAAAATCATGGATCCATATCTGAATTTTTTAAAAAAAAAATTTTTAAACCAAATTTTTCATGAAAAAATGTTTGTTTGTTTTTGTTTTTTTTAAGGATCTCACATTTCAGATGGCACTTTGACAGAAACCTGTCACAACATTAAATCTGCACTCTTTTGGTGGCTTGATGGAATCTTTTTCTTGTTGTTGCTATCATTGCAGTTTTTCACAGCGATCTTCACATCATTATAAAGCACTTATCAGTCCCCACTAACCAAGGAGAAAAAGAAGGACAACAATGCAAGTTCAACAAAAAACGTGGTTTCTAAAAGTAAAAATTCACAAGACTTCTTGCAAGACATGCAAAAACACTTTTACACTTCTGATAATTTGAATCAAAGATGATAACTTTTACATGAAATTCCAATAAATATTTTATTTTGTTTATTTTGGTCCTAAAATGGTCTTTAAATATCTTAAATCTAATGTTGAAATAAGCCGCAGCTGGGTTTCAAAAGGTCGAAAGTTGAAAAAGTAATCAAGCAAAAAATGAAATCCTAGGAGTATCACAAAGTATCACAAAAATTATATGTAGATTTTTGTAGCATGTTTTCAATTTTTATAACATCATTACAAGTTGTAGGCTGTAAGTTGTAAGTTATTTTTTTTAATTTGTTTTTTATTAAGTTTCAAATCTTCATTAGTTGGCTGCTGGTTTTAACTTACTCATCTGCTTTTTGTGTTACCACAGAAAGCTTCTCAATTATTTGGATGAGGAGTATCAGCTTTGATTGTTCAGTTGTGTTGTGTTGTAGTCTGTATTTACAAGATGACTACACTTTCTCTGAGGTCAAATTAGAGGATTTTCATGCACATTCAATGTGCATTTTTGAGCTTTTTAATTAAAAACCTATACAACTACACATGCGTAAACCATTTCACTACCTTACTGTATTTAAACGGCTATCAAGCAATTAAAATCTAAACATGTTTTTTGTTATCTACTCTATAGAGGAGAGGCAAATATAACAAAGCCAGGGTGAGATGATTTCCCAAAAATAGCTTCTCTATTGATGAAAATGTGACTTTTATGACAGATAAAAAACTTTATCAAACCCTTGAGAAAACATGGTTACTGCCTAACATTCTGTTACAAGGAAACTGTTTTTCTAGCATTGTTTGATCCACTTGTCCTAACAGTCATGTGTAGTAAAGTGGGGTAGTAACAGTCTGTTCAAAGTAGCTGAGATTTGGGCTGCAGTATTTATGTGAGCTCAATTTCACAAGAATTTGAAGCATCCATACAAACTCTGATATTTCATTGAGTTTTTTCTGTAGCCTGTTGAGAGTTGAAGAGGTGGTGAGGTTTGAAAACGTAAAAGGGGGATCCTGACAAAGGTCTTTGATATATTTAAATAACCCCATATTTTCTATGTATACCCTGTAAAGACTGTGCAGTAACTATGTTTAAATGGTTCACTGAAATTCATGTCAACAATGGAGCCAATGATCATACATGAAACATAAATGAATTTTGTGCACTGAGTGTTGTCCTGTTTGTCTTTCCAAGTAGCAGGTTGATTGTTTAATCTTATTTTTTCAATACAAAGATGCCATGTCCTCTACTCTATAAGAAAACTGGTTATGTTATGAGTTTAATTTGCTAACTGCGTATGTAAGTTAGAAGTTTGCCTTTGAGGTATTGTGTTATTGATGTTAGAGTGCGAGCACACCCAAACTTCCCACAGAGCAGTGACGATCTTTTAGTGCTCGGTCACACTGACATGTTTAACAAACACTGTCTGCGAGCTGCCCAGAACATCTAATGTCTGAGTGGGATTTGGGTGTTTTATTGTGGGACCCTGCCTGAGTTGCTTATACTGGTACAGAGTATATCCTCCCTTCAGCTAAACATATAACCTTTTATTACGCTATGTTATTGAATTAAGCTCTTTGTGTTCATAATCAAAGAAAAATGATGTTTTATTTACCCTTAAATAAACTCATGTGTTTGTGTCCTGTCAGTCTGTTCTAGGAGCTGAAGGCTTGTCTCTTGCTTTCCGACACATCGTCAGCTCGCTGCTCTGGTACTGTACTCAGCATTCCTCTGAAGAGCTGCTGCATGAAGTCATCATCTGTGTGGGATACTTCACTGTCAACCATCCTGACAACCAGGTAAAACCCTGCACGAAATACTAAGAAATCATTCTCCTAGATTTTAGGTTTTATCCTAAGGAAGCAAAACATGCTCAGTAGGTTAATTGGTCACTCCAAATTGCCCTCAGGTATGAATGTGAATGGTTGTCTGTCTCTCTCTGTGGCCCTGTGATTGGCTGGAGACCGGTTCAGCGTGTACCCTGCCTCTCCCCATATGTCAGCTGTGATAGGCTTCAGCCCCCGTGACCCCGAAAGGGAAAAGTGATGAAGATAATGAATGAATGTTATATTGTAATATTTCTGTTCAGTAATTGAAGTAAATAACTATAAATCGACATCTTAATCAAAAAAAATGATGTGCTTTACTATTAGATTCATGGATAACAATAATAATTATATTTTAGCTTTAAAAATATCATTTCAGTGAAAGAGCTTCTACATACTGGTGTATTGTACCATATTATTACCATTACAGAATCAAAGAATGGTAATTGGTAATTGGTAATTACCAGTGCTGTTAATTTAGGGCAGCTGTGGCATCTATATTGGGTAGTGGTCAACATAAATTTATTAAACACTGTAGATATATAGTGAAGTTTAATTCAGTAATTTGACAAAATATGTGAAGTTAAAACACGATTTCAATTTTTTTTAACCAAAAGTAGTGTTTTTATTACTCTTATCTTATCAGACAATAATTAAAATGTAAAAAAGTTCCCAGAAATGAAAAATTACAGCAAAATAAAAAAAATCAATGATCTGAAAACACTAATTTATGATTTAATATGCACATATATGATCTGTATACTCTGTCATTTTGTCCCAATAAAAACTTAACATTTAACTCCTGCATACTTCCAAAAAACATTTTCAACAGTTTTTTTTGAAGGGGCTGGACATCTTACACCTGCAGTCATTCATCGTGATGATGTCACGTTTAAAACAACAAATCAACAAATATCAGCTCACCACATGAGATATTAAGTTTTTAAAAAGACCCTCTAATGCCTAAAGTTTCAAATAAGTCATCAATTTGTAACTTTCAATTCATGAGTCTGAATTTCAGGGGGCGCTAAACATGCTGAATAACAAGTGACAGCAGATATAGATGCATTTTAATGTCTCAAAAGGCCAAAAAAACATTGATTACATGTGTTGAGTATCATACATAGAAACAGGAACACAAACAGGTCATTTGGATTTAGAGAATAAGCCTAATTTTCAATAAGCATTCTTCATATGCACTGATTCTTGTAGTATTTGATTGTCGAGGTGGCTGCCCTAACAGGAACTACAGAAAAATAATCTTCTAAATAAACTTTTAACACAATGTGCAGGTAACTAGAAAATACTTTGAAGCTTTTTCCTCTTGTCCACAGTTTAATACAGAGACAAGCCACACACACTTCTCACACTCACACTGACTCTCTTGACTTCCCTCCTCTGAATTCTCTTGTCCTTTGTCGGACTCTCCAGTATTGTTGTTTTGTTTTTGCTGATGCTTCATGATTTAGTCTAATAATTTGTCAGTGTTGATCATTTTGATACACAATGTAACATAAATGTAACACAATGTAACAGGGAGGAGGAAACACTACAGGGCAGAGCTGTGAAGTACATGGGGAAGGGGAGATGTGTGTGTTGGCACTTCTAAGGTTTTTACTTTTTTGTTAGTTGATTTGTTTTTTGAGAAAACATTGGAGTAGATGATGAATTAGATTATAGGTTATAAAACACTAAATTCCACAAAAATTTTATTTCAAGTTTAAGGTACTTTTGTTTTTTTAATGTGACTGATTTATGACGCAGATTTTTTTTTTCCATTCAACTTCAGATTGTTAAAATTGGAGAGTATTCAGGCTCTTTATTTAAAACTTTGATATGTTATTGAAAAATCACATATAAAGAGGTGGCCCATTTAGTCTTGTCACACCAAGTATCCATTTATCTGCATGTTATTAAAAAAAATAATAATAATAATGAACGAGTGGCTAAAATTGGATAAATGGATATGTGACATGATAACTTATTGTTTCCAAACCAATTACATGAAGAGCTTTCAGTTGTGAAAAGCTGTCCTCTGAGCCCAGTAACATCATCTGTCCATTGTTCTGTTCATGTATTATTTGTCAGAAAAAGGCTGTTCTTTTGTAATCGTAACAAAAAGCACCTGTTAAAAGATTCATGCTTTGGCACCTTCCTGCTTTCAGCTTGTGTGTTGTTTATTGTCCCTCAGAGCGACTCTTTGTTCCCTCCCACTAAAGCAGAGCAGCATGTCGGCCGCGCCGCTACAACTACTTAATGGTGCTTTATGGTAGTGAGCAGGATGTGATGGAGCAGACCTGGCTGCTGTGTAATTGGCTGTCATGCGTGGCCCGTCGACCGGGCCCCTGATTAGACACGCTACAGTTGGTTGGGCTTCGATTATGTAAAGTCTGAGCCACACAGACAGCAGCCACAGCTTCAGTTTCTAACCTGCGATCTATCATTTATATCTACACTGTTATAGGTGGAAGAGTTGCTGCTGGTGACTGTGTTTTTGAATTTTAATTGGACTAAGATCTTCCTGAAGTGGTTTCCTTTCTTTGGAGCCCCTCACCAGTTTAATTACTCTGATGTACGGAGTTTGTGTTGGTTATTGCAAATCCAATTTGCATATTACATTGAATAATTGAATGAGGACTGATGATTGAATTAATTACAATTGCACAACCGGGGGCAGGGATCATGTTGATAATTTCTTCAATACTTTTTTCTTTTCTTTCTTGAGATGAATTAAGCTTTAATAAACATACTTGTTAGGCTTGATGTAAATAAGTTTGCATATTATATGTACAGAATAAAAGGGTATGTCTGAGTAAGCCAAGGCACACACTTCTGGTAATTCTTCCATACACGGAGAACAATTAAAAACAAAAAAATCAACAAAATACTATCACCTATTAGGGCCACATTTAAATAGAAAAATAAATTAAATGAAAATTTCAGAGATAAAAAAACTACTTTTTTTTTAAAGAGTATAAAGTTGCAAATTAACAGGACAACAAACTCTGAATTTTAAAGTTAAAAAGGCCATACATTAAGAGAAAAAACTAAAAACCCTGAGCTTAAGAAACACAAAATTATGTAAATTTAAACCAAACTTAAAAATTTTGACATGATCCAGTATAAAATACCCTGTTGTCTGTAAGAAATCAAACCAGACAAAGCTGTTTATGCCTGCAGTTGAGAGCCTGATCAGAGTATACTCTTAACTTGAACTGAGTGAGAAGGAAATACCTGTGGTTTTAGCCCAGAATCATCACATTATGATGAACATCTCGACTTACAGGAGACATCGTCATAAATTTGGGCTTGAAAACAACAACACACTGATTTGGATGAGCCAAAATCATCTGTCCATCAAGGACTACAGCACACTGAGCAGATGCAAGAGGAAACAATCAAGTTTATAAGTTCCACATTTAAGATTTCAAGAACTAAAAAGTTTCAATTATTGTCTTGTAAATTCAGACTTTTCAAAATAAGAAATTCAGCGTCAGGCTTCTCAGAAATTCACAACTTTAGTTTGTCAAAAATACCAAGTTTTCTCTAGAAAATTAAGACCTTTTTTATTTCTTTTATTTTAAATAGTGTCCCAAAAACACAGCTGAAGGAAAATAAAAAGAAACAAATGGAGTGGATGTAACATGGATCTTTATTTTGTTGTAATTGTTTATTTTTAGTTTTTGTCTCTTTTAGTGCAACTCAAAGATATTACTTTGGTTATTTCTCTTTTTTGGTATTCTTTACACGTTGCTTTTCACTTGATTAGTTGTGTTCAGTTTGATTTTAGCCAGTTTTTTTTTTTATTTGTGCAATTGGATGCAATATGGTCGACATGCCTGTCAGCTCTGGCTCACTGCACTGTGGCTTTCAGACCAGGCATACGTGTGACGCATGTTGCCTGTATCTCCATACCGCCACGGCCTTGCCCTTCTTCATAAATTTGACCTTAACTAAGGACACAAACATAGGAAAGGGCTAAAAGTTCTATGTTCCAACAGTAACTCTGGAAATAGAAAGTTTAAGATATACCACAGATAAACTTCTTTTTCACAAAAGCAGACCAGGTTTTTATTTTCAAAGAGGTCATGTAATGTTTTTTCAAGTTTTATATGTAAGTGTTATATGTGAGTTTCAAATGTTTACGCCTGTTGGCATAGAGTGGCTAGTACCAGTTCTGAGCATAAACTGTAGAAAGAATGGAGAGTTGTCAAAAATGGCACTGAACCATTCTGAACAGACCAATTAAAACAGAGTAGACCAGTCAACCAATCATAAACTGACTGAGTCCACGTGGTAAAGGCAGCCTCAAAGTGACAGGAGCTCTGACAGAGTGTCTGGGACAGGGTGAGTATAGAGGTGGATCAGGGGTACAGAGAATGTGAAAACTAGAGGGTCTTTTAACGTTTCTGACTGTGACTGTACTCTTAGCAGTCATAATAATATTGTCACTGTCGGGTACAAACCTTTTTCACAAAACAGTGCCATTGGTCACCTACTTGTTAGGTTTTTTTTAACTTTTGACCAAATTTAGCTACAAAAATAACTTATCAACTCAGTACAACATTAATTTATTCAAAGGTGGAGTGTTTTGTTCTTGAAAAATATCAATTTTCGATAGGAGGTTTGCGCCCAATGGCAGCGATATATAAAAGCACTAACGAGAAGTGAAACTGTACTTTATCTAGCGTATTTTATCTGTGACATACAAGGTATGGCTATATAGTATGGTTATATACTAAAGGTTGGATAATTACTCTCAGCTATAAGCTTCTGATAAGTGATGTCTGTAGTTTGCTGCTAGCTGATTGAAGTGCACGTGTTTTTGCTAAGGTGTGTGATGTAAGGGACAGTGCATTTGGGGGATTCCTCATAGTAAGTTTTGTGGATCAAGGGAGATACTAGAAGAAAATAATGATCTATTTTTTCTGAACCTGAAAAACAAAACTTGCTCGAACATGAGGAAAGATGATTTTTCTTTTTTCTGCACATTTAAGACAACAGTTTGATGTGATATTGTGGTTAAATTTAATTGAATAAGATGTGTTTAAATTGTCTTAATTGAAGTTTCCAGGAGAACGCCCTCCAGTTTAAATAGCCTGTGTTGGTTAGTTGATGCAAAATCTGTCACTCCTCTCCGACCTGAAGGAAGGGAAAAAATCCTCCTGCCTTGCTTAGGAGTCAGAAATTCAGTTTAGAAATTATATTAAAGTGTATATTGTTGGGAAACAAGATCCCACACGACCTCTGCTCAGTGGATTTTTGCCAGTGGTCCAGTTCCTGGCATGCGTCCATTCAGCTCTACACTGAGATGGATGGTGCTGAAGAGAATATTTAGAGCAGCTTGAGCTTTTCTCAAGCTAATGTAAGCATTGGCAGGACACAAAAGCAGGCCGACCCGGGGCCTATGTGGTCACAGAAGGACTGCTGATTCACTGTCGGCACACCAACTTTTGTGTGTGTACATATGTATGTATGCTCTAGAAATAAGGCTGCTTGTAAAAAGCAGAACTTTGAAGCAGCTCTATATGTCATGATGTATTCCCTCTGCTCTCAGGGCATGAATAATTCACATTGTCACACAAAAAGCCATTGGGAGAGTGACATATGTAGGCCTGTGTGCTTTATAAGTGTGTGTCTGCTGAAGGCGGTGGCTGAACCATATGTTTCATTGTGTGTGTCTGTGGACACCTTTTTGACAAAAAGACACCTCGCTGGTAACTGACACGTGGTTGTTCTTCCTCTGTTCCCTGAAGAGTCATGTACCGGTAATCTCCACATCTTCAAACAGTGATTCATGTCTGAATCATCCGCGGTGATGATCCGTTGAATCTTTAGGCTGATGAGATTGTAATTGTAAACTGTTGACATGTTAACTCATCTGAGTCCTGCTTGCTTTCATGAGAGTGTGGAAATCTAAAGAAAACTTTTCTTTTTTTCTGCATTACCGAGGGAATGGCCACACGCAAGAGGGAATTACCCACACTGACAGTAATGTTCCGTTCACATACAAAAACACACTCAATACATCTATATGCTTCCTTCTCTTATGTTAATGATCACCAAAAAAGTGTTGCAGCCTTGAAAAAGTTTGATCGTTTGTCTAGAGTCAGTGAAGACTTTTACATGCTTTTAAAAAGTGTGTAATAACAATGTTAGTCTGACTAAAACTTGATATTGAAATGCCAGAAAACACCGAAGTTTAACCAAAACCTTACATATTAAATTGCTCAAAGTCCAACTAACACTCCTTGATATGGTAGATTTATCGATTTATTCCTTCGTGTATACACCGTTGTCCAACCCAAACTGGATTAAGAGTCAAGTGCATGCTCCACATCCTCCATGTCAGGCTTTGACCTGGAAGTCAGATGGTATTAATATTCAGCATAACAGATGCTGTGCTGACTGCCTTTAGTGGATATTAGTTTCAGCTAGGACAGGCCAAGTTTTGGTGCAGGAGCCACATGCTGCCCTCCATTGTACTCAATTAGACCAACAAGTCAATTTCAAATACTGATACTTTGCAAACAAAGAAAAAGTGACACCATTTGCCATAGCAATATGATGAATAGAATATTTTCACAATAATCTTTGATTATTGATGTGTATTGAGCTCTTTGTCAGAAATCAGAGGTATATTTGGCGCTTTGTTTCTGTAATTTATTAGATGCAAAACTATAAGCATTTCTAAGAGAAATAAAATGAATTGTATGTAAAATATCTTGCAATACACTGAAAATCTAATGTTAATGCACTGAGAAAGTGAATTAAGCATTATTTTTTGCATTTGAGTTTAGATATAGAAATATGAGTTTAATGCATTCTTGCAAAAGCTGTGCTTGATCACTTTTGTATGCATTTAGTCATTTTCCATTTAAAAATTACATTTTTTATGTGTGTCTTTAAGTCATTCTCCTGCACACACACACTTTTCACACTCCAGATATGGAGGTATAAACTGAAAAAATGAGTACCCCCATCTGTACAGAGGTCAAACTTTACAAATAAACTTGTTTGAACATCATCAGTAATTGCTAACATTGCTCAAAGTTATGTGTTGTTGGTGTAATCAGGCCATGTCTGTAACTTGAAATTGAGCAACAGCTCACTGTGTTACGCTGCCCCAACTCTCTCACAGTGGCCTGGCTGGCTCAGAACACAGACCAGCAGGATGAGATTCTGCTGGGAGCAGAAAACACACACTGTGGATCCACCTTGCATAACTGAGCATCTGCCTTGCATGTCAAGACAATGTGTCTACGACCACAGCAGCATAACCCCCAGCCCTAATGTTCATGCAGGAGACGCAGACTGTGCACTGTGATCAGTTATCTGATTACTTAGAGAGATATTAGACAGAGTTTGATTTTTTTTTAGTCATGAAAATGAGAAATGAGGCCTCTCAAACAACACAGAGGTGTCAGCTTGATGTTCTTTAGGTCGCGTGACTTACATCACATCATGTGGCTATTGTGCATTTTATTATCCCAGTATGTGCTGTTTTAAAGCAGTACATCATTCAGCCCTAACAGCAGGTTGTGTTTAACATCTTATGACAATGCATGTCACTGTCTTTTATATTGATATGTTGTTTGCATCGGTATGAGCTGCTGCCAAATTTTTGGTGCAGCTGCCGAGTCCAACATCCATCCATCCATCCATCCATCCATTATGTTCACTGCTTAACCCCGTCAGGATTGGAGGGGCTGGAGCCTATCTCAGCTGAAATTGCACGAGAGGCAGGATGCACCCTGGACAGGTTACCAACTCAGGGCTGACATGTAAGACAGATAAACAGTCACTCAGAAGCAATTTAGAATCATAATGAGCATGGTTTTGGAGGGCACTAGAGCACCTAGAACAAACATACGGATGCACAAGGAGAGCACAAACTTCTTGTCTCCATTTTCATTTTTTTTTTCATAAAACATTGTTATAGGTCACCTCCAAAATTGGAAAATGGATTTTAAACATTTTCAACCTGGTTCAAGTACAAAAAAAACATTTTTTAATCAGAACAATACAATTTTTATTTATTAGGTAGTTTTTTCAGTGTTTTTTTAATTTCCTAATAAGTACCAATTTTGGAGGTAGGAAGTTTGTGTCCAACAGTGACCACATGCAAACTCCACACAGAAAGGTCTTATATGACCAGGAAATCAAACCAGCAACCCTCTTCCTGTGAGGCACCAGTAGTCCAGTTTTAATATTCTGATCGAGCTTTAACTGTCGGGGTGCATGCAAACTTGCTGACTAAAGCAGTGCAAGTTTCAGGTTGTGTAGGGAGGTCTTATAAAATGAATAGGATTGCGCTCACTGCACAGGCCCCCTGAGATTACCTGACTCTTCTGTGCTTATATCTTGTAAACTCTTTTCCTTCTACCTGTAAGCATCACATGAGCTATGTTGATCTGCTGCATGAACATCCCACACACATCTCCAGAGCTCAGCTGTATCTGTGGGGTCGTACTCCTTCCCTTTCTCTACGAGGGCGTTTCCTCTGCCCTGCAGGCTCACACACGAGCTTTAGTCCTGTAATTCCTGTTAACCTGATGTCGAAATGCTCCCTTCGGCAGTCCATTACCGCCAAGACAACCAGGCCCTCACTGCCTGCAGGGTAAGTGCAGCTCAGGCAGACCGCAGGGAGCCAGTGCAGGGGGAATGCACTCTCTGTATCACCCAGCAGAGTAAACAGAGGCACGGAGACAGACAGACACACTCTCCTCTGACTGGCAGGAGAAGGCCTTATTGTTACCCTGGTAGATGATTTACACTTGGCTTCAGGGGTGAATGCAGGTCCAACTGACTTTAAGTGAAGCTGAGGACATTTTTATCCCCAAAAACCTTTCAGTGAGGAGTTTCCATTTGTCTGTGATGCTGTCGTCATGTTGGTTTCACAGCAGCATTATCAGCAGCAGGATCTCTGGTGGAATGACAGCGTCGGCTCATAGAGATAAATACAGACTTATTAGGCTTTATTGTGTAAACAGATGGGGTTTAAAACAACCCACATTTACGTTAAAAGTCAAGTTGGAGTGTCTTTGTCAATGTCCGTGATGCTAGAATGTGATTGTCAAAGGTAATTTACATGGCGTCCTGTGTGCGTCTCAATTAGCCGTTGTAAATGTGGTAAAAAGCACTAAACAGCTATCGGACTAACACGGCTTTGTCTGGTGTGCTGTGGGTCTTATCAGGCAGGCAGTTCAGCTGTGATGGATCTGGTTTGTATTGTGGATTCAAGTGTCACATATACAGCCCTGCCCTGACACTGGTCCCCTGAGGTGATTGGCCTGTCTAGACGCCACAGTGAATGGAGATTTCTTTACGTGTTCAAGATTAGGGCTGGGACAAAATATTAATGAAGCAATATATTGTCTTCCTGACTTTTGTGCTGTAAGTATCAGATTAACAGGACTTACTTGTAATAATTCATTTTTTGATTGTGTTTTAAGGTGCTTTTAAAGCTGTATTATAGAGCACTGCAGTGAACAGAGGTGGAAACAGTGGTGAGAGAGAATGGAAAGATATGTGGTAGAGTGCAGAGGGTATTAGTCCACTCCAGGCCTGAATACATTACATTGGCAGGGATAGAATCTCGATGCTATCTACATAGGAATGGGAATAATAAGATTGTATTGATACCAATTCCACCAACGATTTTACTTATCTGATTCTTTCATGAGTCATTTATCGATTCCTGCTGATTTTCTGTGAGGAAAAGAGCTGGCTTACATAGGTTTTCAGTGGGAGTAATGTCAAACATGTGACACTCTTGTGCAGACATCTTTTTTTCAAAAATTAACACACAATTCTGACCACTTTTGCCCCCTGTCTGCCATGGTTTTTGACTTTGTTGTTGTTTCTGCTGACTGCCTCTGATGAGAGTGTTGTGTCCTTCATTTGCAAAGCATGCAGTACAAAGTGAAAGGAATTGATAAGCAAGAAGCCACGAGCAGATGATAAAGCAGATAAAAGATAACTAGTTTTACTGAAGGTAGAAATATTGTATTAACATAGCTGGAGGTTTTCAATGGTGAAAAAAACAACAAAAAAAACACTAGTCAGTGTCAAAGGTAAAAAACAGCACTGTTTTATGAAAAAATGAACATAATGAAAAATGGAAATGCAACATTTTGGTATGGCAGCAGTGATTACCTGACATTATAATTAATTCTGATAATCTAATTTGAGTTAACTTGCTGGATTTTAAATACTTATATTGCATAAGCAAGTTGTAGTGATTTTGGGTCAGTGTATCCAGTGCTGACAGCCCTCATTAAGAGTTAAATGTTTTTCGGTCACCACAGTAAACTTTGCTTCTCTGTTTAGTATCTGTCATTTCATTTTAAATCACACTAAAAAATAAATATTTACCTTTCTTATGGAAATATCACCCAGAAAACTAAGTCAAAGAATCAAGTCCTACCACTGATAACAGCTGAAGCCCAGGAAATTGTTCTTTCAAAAGGATGAGTCAGATTACTTTCTCTTCCGCCATTGTTGTTGACATCAAATTTTTTTTATTTTTATTGGTCATTGAGAGAGAAGTGACAATGACTTCTTTTGAACATTTAAAAAATTAAGAGCACTGCAACAAAAACATCTTACACTGAGGGTGTTTAGTTACTGAGGTCTCTAGGTGAAGAAACACTTGTCTACATTGTTTTTGGGGTATTTTTAAGGAAAACCAGCACCTGAAGCACAAAACCCTGTGGACACAGATTCTTACTGATGGGCAGACACATTAGAGTGAAAGAAACCAGGTTAAACTGTACAAAAAATGTCAAAATGACACCAAACCATAGTAAAGGTAGACTTAAGTCCTGCACTTAGGTTTTGTGGGTGTTTTATTTCTTTGGGTTTTAGACATCATGATGATAACGTTATTATGAGCCATTTTACTTTTATTGGATGATTTTTTTTTTTTTTTTCCTTTCCCATCCTTGCTACTTTTCTTCTCTCTGAGAGTGAATACTTCCAGTTTGATTTCTACAAAAAGAAATAATTTTAACCATTTCTCTGCTGTCTTCTAGGTCATGCATTATTAAGGCTAATCATACCATATAAGATTCAGACTTTGTTTTCCTCTGCTCTCAAACATTTCCTGTGGTTTCCTGCTTCAACACCGGCTCTTCCTAGGAATTTGTTTGCGTTACGGGACATTAACTTTACACACTCTCTGTTGTTAGTGAGGAAGTTATGTAATGGAAGCGTCATAAAATTTGACACTGTTTTAGAGCAACAGGTCTCTGGACTTAAGGACGAGCAGAGCACCTAAGAGACTTCAGGGTTATTTTATTTTCATGGTCTGCGGTACACGCAGGACCAGATGCACGGGTTCACGTACTAGTTGTTAGTTTTATGACGTCAGACTTTAAGCAGCAGACATTTCAGCTGAGCTGGTAGTAGTAACACCTCAGCATAATCTCTGAGTCCAAAGCTCTCTGGATCCCTGTGTTTTTCTATCACCTGGTAAAGACGTGGAAAGTTGGCAGGGGACCGGGCATCTTTGTTACCTCCAGACTTTTGCTGCCATCGGGCTTTGTTTTATGTCTTTCTGCAGCAGGCGCTCAGAGGTGCAAAATTTGTTTAGGCAGCTAAAAGATGAAACCATGCATCATGGAGGATTATGAGCTAGCTGTGTGATTTGTGAGTTGGATCTTCTCAGAGGGCAGACTCAAACATTTAACATAGCAATGGTGTTAAATTATAATACTTCAACATAAATATTTTCGATTAAAACACAGGAATGGATAAATATTTTAGCTTTTGCAGAGTCCGGTTTTTCACTTTATAATGATTCAGGTGCATAAATCTGAGGCCCCCCCATCGCCAGTTTGTCTTGGGGTTGTTTTGCAACAGACGAGATAAATGTAATGATGTTGGATTTAGTGGAAAGGAGCATGCAAAAGCTAATGCTGCATGTACTGAAAATAAGCAGCCCTACTTTTGAAAACAACCAGATCTTGCTTTTTTATTTCTGCAGGGATAAAATTTGAGCGAGCCCCACATTCCAGCATATTAAAAAAAATAGAAAATAATATATTGAGTCAGTGTAAGAAGGGGGATTTTGTTCTTTCACTTTTAGGCAGCACAGGCCTTTGTCTTTGTTACATATTCAAGCCGCTTCTTAAATGCAACACTCAGCAGAGCAAACAAGCACCCTTTCATCTTTAAAAATTAACACTTACATCTCAGCTTGACAAATTCACTGCTCTTCACATGTTGAAGTATTTGTAATGCATTCAAGTTCAGATAGGCTGACCCGTCCATATGGTTTCTTTAAACAAGGCCTGATGGGAAATGGCACTGTTTAGCGTCCCTTTGAACGCCGCTGTAGAGGGCAGCTCTGAGGAGCTTCACCTTGAACTGATAAAATCGATGAATTATCGCTTTGTTTATCCCGCTGCTCAAACTTGGAGTGCATTATCAAAGGAAAAGCGGATGGAAGAGTATTAGAGGGTGTATTTTTAAAATCTTGTAAATCTTCTTAATTTATGTCATTGGGACTGTGGGACCTCACTTTGCCCTTCTGGTTTCTATTGGTCCTGAGCCTGTAAAACAGAGCAGAGTTTTCCTTTTTTTTTTTTTTTTTTTTTTTTAAAAACCTTTAGCATGCTGACCCCACAGCTCTCAGACGGGTGCTGATGGGTCCTCTGAGGCTCAGGGGAGATGACCAGAGCATTAGGTTGGAGCCCCCCTTTCTAATCAAATGAGCCAGGGGTGATTTGGTTGTAATACTGGTGGCCCGGATGTGACAGTGTGTGATGAACAGGCTGTGATGGAGGGCCAGGGTGGAAAAACATTAATGGTATTGCTCATTTCTTAAAGTGGGGGTGGCCTCTCTGTAAGGGTACTCACTCTGCCTCTTACCCTCCTCCCCAGTCTCCTGTTCAGGTTGTCTGCAAAGGCTTAAAAGTATTGAGAGTTGATAAATCAATTAAGCCAAAATTAAGGCCTTAAAAAATAGTTAAATAGTCAGAGATTCAGTGTCAAAAGTATATGTTTCAATCTTTATATAGTACCCATATTTTCTGAGAACAGTCTCCTGAGTCCAAGGAAAAAGGAGTTTTAAGCCAAGGCTGAAACCTGTACTGGGTAACCTTGTCAAATACTTAAACACAAAAATTAACACCAAGGTTCACACAGATCCTTAGGAATTCTGAGGCTGGGATATATTTGTTGTTTCTCATTGTGTTTACATTTGTTACTGGCGTCGTGAGCCCTTGTGTTTATGTACTTGCCTTCACAAAGCACTCGTGTTTGGGGGATACTGCTAGAGGACACACGGACCCAAGGCTGTAAGCAACTACTTATTGTGTGAGAAGGAAACTGTAAACACGGCGACAATTATGACAATTCTGAGAGTGAAACTAACAGAATAAAACATAATGATCAGTATCAGCTACAGATGTGGGTTAGCAAATGATGACCAGTGGTTAAACTACACCATCAGCCTTGTTTACACTTCATTTATACAACATTTGTCCTCTTTTTGATAACTGTTTGGTGTTACTGAGCATTTCAGGCAGCTACTGGCACAGTAAAGAGGGGGAGAAGTCTTGATGAGTATTTGTCACAGAGTGTTTGTCTTGTGCATAGAATAACTGTCATGAGGGAGACCTGTGTAAAACACACTAAAGGGCATATAAAACCTGAAAAAGCAGAATATGGGCTCTTTAAATAAGATTCTTAAGATTTAAGGCCACAAAAATCTGAAAAGTGCAACTTTACCAAACAGAGGTCTTAAGTGACAAAGCCACCTTGACTAAGACTCTTTATTACATGTACTTTGCCTATTTAGTGTCCTTTGTATGGAATAACTTTTCTTTTCTTCGAGATGTTGGTGTTAATGCTATAAAGTAAACGTGGGTTTCAGAGTTCTTGAAGAAATTTCTTTCTTAGACCCTATTCACATTGAGACAAACATGTTTTTATTTTCAAAATGTTTTCTTTAAACACGGCATTGTTTAAAGGAATGTATCGGTCCACATGAAAACACTGAAAACACTGTAGTATAGGCCTGTAAGTGGAGCTGTAACACTGCTGCAGACATACACCAAAACCTTAGAAGAAGATCATGTGCTCTTGTTACTCTCTGTGATCATAGAGGAGCAGCAGATTTGGCTTTAAAAGCCATCGCAAGCTCAGTAGCTTCTGCAGCATAAAAACGACACTGTATTCCACCATTGTTTATGTTGTTGTCAGGTTTAGTACATACTGTTTAAGAGAGAGGTGAGGCTATGATGTCATCATAAACACAAGGGCGGCATTTTCAGATTTATCAAAATTGTCGAATCAAAAACACAGTATCCGTGTGGAAGAAACGCCTGTATGAGTAAAAACTTGAGTAGATACACCTTTATTAGCCTCCATGTGGATGGCCCTTCAATCATAGTTTTATAAACAATGCATTGATGTGATCTTGTTAATCTTTTCATATTTAATTTTATATATTTTATAGATCAGAATGTTTCATTGTACCACACCTGTATTGATTACCTTTTAGTCTGCGGTGTAAAAAGGGACTGATATTTTTTTAATTTGGGTCTTAATAGGTCCAACATTTTATTTCAAAACCAGCAAAAAAAAATAGGTTGAAAAGTTTTCTCACTCTGTAACGATGTTTGTGGGTTAGGGGCTAGTCTTTTTAAATGCCTGAATCTGATTATTTTCTGTCAAAATTAACCTTTTATATGGGTTAATTATATGACTCATTTACTCTTACTTTGTTGCTACCAAATATCTAAGTCATGCCAACAGTGATGGAGTTGACAAATTTTAGACATCTGCTGTGCAATCTTACGTAACACTAGAAGTGCTCAGGGAGCGCAAACCTTTGCTAAGTCATCTCTGACAGTGTTTGCCCTGTCTTGCAATGTTTAGAAACTGTTGAAAAAAATCCTGGATCTGCATCCGCATTCTGATCACCACCAAAATCTAATCACTTCTTCCTTGTGCCATGACTAACATTCCCTGAAAATTGTATCAAAATCCATGAAGACTTTGTGAGTTGTGTGGTTAACAATATAAAGCACACCTGCAAAACCGTAAGCTCCTTGGCGGGGGTAATGAAAGAAAGAGCATGTCGCAAGTCTCTCTGGTAAGAAACTAAAGATGCAGTCTCAAAACGTTGCTCTATGAATTCCCTCTACCAGCGCTTCACTTGGATCAACAACACACTTCTGCATGGATTCTGTGATGAGGAAACTTGAAAGTGAAGTTTTTTAACTGGTAGTAATGACAACAGGCCTCATTTCCCTCTTGTGTTACAGGAGCACTGCTTTTGCCATTGGCACAAAGAAAGGACAAAACATCCCATCGTTGTGTTTTATAGCCCATAATTGCATGGTGGGAGGCTGTGCCCTGCAGGTCTCCCCCTAATGGCTGTTTGTGTGTTGTTTTAGTGGCAGATTTACATGTGTGAGGGGCACAGGGCGGTGATTTACAGCCAGCAAGGGCCACCGCCGGGCCGCCTGACTGGCTGCGTGACTGACTGGCCGTGTGCTCCCTGTGTGTTCCAGGTGATAGTGCAGTCTGGCCGCCAGCCCAGCGTGCTGCAGAAACTGTGTCAGCTGCCCTTCCAGTACTTCAGCCACCCGCGCCTCATCAGAGTGCTCTTCCCCTCCCTCATCTCAGCGTGCTACAACAACTCCCAAAACAAGGTCATCCTGCAGCAGGAGATGAGCTGCGTGCTGCTGGCTACATTCATTCAGGTAAATATGTGAACATCTTCTCAAGTACAGTTTATTAATGAACACTAATAGAGTGTTATTGTACATGTAGTTCGACCAGTAGTAAAATATTGAGTCATTCATGTGTTAAAGCTCTAAAATTCAGTTTTCAACTATTTAGAGATCGTGACGGTCCTGTTTACTGTTTTCATGTTCATATCATCCAGTTCAGAGTGAAAATGCTTCTGACTTCTCCTCAAAGTGTCCTTGTTTTACTTTAAAGGTCTGAATGCACTTATGGCAAAGTAAACAATAGGGGTGTGAGAAAATATCAATACACAAATATATTACAATATTATGTGTCTTGGCATTGTATCAATATTTCATAGAACAATATTAATTATTATTACACATTTAGTTATTGTGGACATTTGTTTTGTATTGTAGTTTAGCTTCCGGCCACTAGTTGGCAGCAGACATTAACCCATTTGACTCTCCGTCTCTCAGCTGTTTCATTTATTGTTATTACTGTCAGAGTGGCAGACAGAAAGGTCTGCTGCAGGAGCCATGCTTAATAAACTGCAAATTACAGTGACTGATTGGAAATTATATTTATGCATACAATACTGTTGGTTTTTGATACTATGATAAAAAAGGACCATATAGCTGAGGGAAAAGTATTAATCGCCCAGCATATAATATTGCAAGATATCGTGCTGTATTGTTTTGTCATTCATGTAGCAAAATGCGAATCACCAGACTCCTGCAAATACACACCTCTAGTTCACATGATCATTAACCTGGAAAAGTCACAGGGAGTCATTTTGACTTCCTCGACTTTGCTGAGCTCAAATTCATCCTTTTATCCAACATGGCATCTTGGTTACTGGGCAACAAATATTGTCTGCCTCATAAACTAGTACAAAGTTAGAACCAGTTCTGTTTACAGATCTTCTATTTTATATTTTGGACCAAAGTGAAAGTAGCAGAGTATATATATAAGTGTGCTCAGTGTGGTGTTGTCTTGGTGGACAAACAGTATCAACTTGTCTAAATCAGTCCTCTGAAAAGCCACAGTTTACAGAAAATTATCTTCAGGTCTGGATGCTAGTGATAATGTATTCTGGGCCAAAACCACAAGTATTCCCTTTCTACGCAGTCCAAGTTAAAAGGAAAATTTGTTTAGATTCTCAATTACAGGCATGAAACAAAGTAAATAGCTTCATTGGGTAGGATTTACTTCTAAACGAAAGACCATTCCATTCGTTATAATCCCAACATTTTTTAGTTTGTTTCCTAAAAGTTTATGACTTTATGTCAAAAAGTTTACATTTTTACTTGAAATTTAAGAAACATTTTGATGTCTTAAGAGTTGCCTTAATTTGCTGCTGTTCATGAGTGATGATTTTTAAAGTCAAATGTCTTTTTAAAGTTGTGAAACGTATCTCTACATTTTATTCCATTTTCTGAAAGAGATTTTAGCAAAGGAAATGAGATCTTGATGAGTATTTATTGATAGAAATAATATAAACGTCTGCACATAACTTTTCTAGCAGATATGAAATTATGTCCCTTTTTTAATGAAAAAAACAAATCAAGCAGTCAAACAAGGCTATTTTCACTGAGAAACAAAAGAATAAACACAGTAATAAAGCTAATCAGAAACATCTACTGTGGCCTCCAGACTGAGTTTAAGTCTCACATCAGAGGGGAGACTCTGCAGCAGCTGATTAATAGCTGTTCACTCGAGCCCCGGTGAATCTGTAACAGGCAGGCTTTTACTAAGATAAATGTCTTCCTTGGTTGTGCATTTACCTGCCACTGGTCCAACTCCTGGTAAACAGCTCGTCTCCTTCATCTTCTTCTGACACGCCACCCCTCACCACTCTGCAGTCACCACTGTTTAGACACCGATTAACTCCCATTCAAAGGGAGACAAGCCATTGTCATTTATTTCAAACAAAGCAATAATGCATGGTGTCCTGCCCCACCGCCCGCATTGTTGAGTTAACCTCATGAACATTCCTCACAGTGAGACTATTTGATCCAGGATGTTTACAGATCACTCAATACTCTCAAGACATTTAGCTGGATTACTTAAATTAAGCAACATATTGAATATCCTTCAAATTCAGCTTGTCTTGAATGTTTAATATAAATTGGATTATTTAGGAGTTTTTGTTTTCAATTGCAGAAATACACTTTTCTACAGTGAACTCTAATGGCCTGTGTTTATTCTTTAGGATTGTGCTGCCAATGAGAAAGACAGCAAAACAAAGCGAACAGGTGAGTTATTCTGATAAATCATTGAAAGCTGAACTGAAAGAGGAATTCAGGATTTATCATCGGTGTAATATCGGATACATCATAATAAAATCAAATGTTGTTTCACTTGTTTTACATCTGTTTCTAATACAAATAGCCTGTCACAACAAGAGGTATGGGTTTATTTTAGTCTGGAGGAGACTCAGTGATTTTACAAAAAAAAACTTGCACATATATCAATGATGGCATTTGATAAAATAAGTTTAGAAATGTTGGCATAATGTGATATCTAAAAAATTCAATATTGTGCATTCTGTCATAAATTGATCAGAGTGTATAAACTTGATTATTTACATTTTATGAAAATCTCTCTTGTCTGAGGGTTACCTTCTATTAGAGCAACTTTGTTTTTCACCTGTCAGTGACTTTTACTTCAGTTTAATGCATTTTTAAAATCAATGACTGATGTCTCCAGGCATAAATGATGTTTTGTTTTGTTTTTTTCGGTCCAGCTTTTCAGCCGCTGGATTTCTGCGAGCTGTCTAACCGTTTTCCAAGAGACCAGTGGGACTCAGCGCTGCAGTTCTTTCTGAAGAAACAAGACGATTGATGGGGCTTCACACTGTCCTCGGACTGTCCTCAGAGGACAACACAAACACTGCAAGAGACTGTGATTAGGAGAGTTTGGATATCATTTTCTTTTTAGTCTTTACTTTGCTCCTTACTGTAAGTCAGCACACTAGTAAAGTCAGTCTTCAGAGATCATCTAAAGATGGTGAAGCCTTATCCTAAGTTTGTTTTGATTTCATAGAAATCAGAATGTTGTTTATGAGGAATTTGCACAAAATATCTTGTTTGTACATTAAAGTTATAAAAGCGCACAACTGTTCAGTTTAATGTTCAAACAAGCTGTTTGTTTCTCTTCTTGTTCTTGTTGTTGATCCTGTTCAAAGCAGTGATGTTCTAAACCTGTAACTTTGACTTATACTCTATTTATAATTTGCCAAGCGTTTCATCCATACTGTTCATATGTTAATTTATTGTATTTGTTTCTTCTGACAGTGACTGACCAGAATGTTTTTTCTTTAGTTCAAAAAGCCAGTTTTTCATTTCCTCACCTGCCATCGTTAAAGTGTAAGAACAGTTATATTTTTTAAGTTCACACTTTTCCCTTTTTTCTCTATCAGAAGGCATTTAAAAATAATATAATTTATTGAGTTATTTTCCTGTAATTGTTAAATAAAGTACTTATCACAATTTTTGTTTGAAATTGTTCATTTTGTTGAAAAGTTAGAGTAAAAGCAGAAGTAGTAAGCAAACATAAGCTGAAGTTTTTGGTTAATTTTAAAGAAAGATTCTCTCAAAGTTGATAAAGTTGTGATTACAGAGACTTTTTTCCACTCTGTTGTAGTCTTAATGCAGTCTAAAAAATAGCTATCCTTATTCTTGAACCTTTAATAAATATGAGTAAATACACCTGTACATTTACAGTTATATTGAATCAATAACAGAGCTAAACATTTTAGTTTTTTGATCAATTATATTCAGAAAAATAACTGAAATTTTGACACAAGGATGAGTCGAGTTTCTTAAAGAAAGCAGACACCCACCTGCCAGGATTTTTCTGTCTGTGGTTGTAGATACTAAAGTGACTTTTTGAATGGGTCCACAGTGATACAGATACCTTCTTAAGGCTGAACTTTTTTTTTATACAAGTTTAGCAAGCAGAGACCTGCCAAAAACATGCTGCTTTTTGCACAGAAAATGCTTTGATCATTTTTACCTTGTTCAGTTTGCCTCTGTGTTTTGAGTTGTCAGTTCGAGGTTTGATGAAAATCTAAACTATCGCCAAAATATTTTAGTGTGTGTTTCTGAAATTTCATTGAGTTTTTTTATTGAACTGTCATCAGGTACAGTTTAGGTTATCTCTGATTTAAATGTTCATATCAAAGATGCATATCTTGGGTTGGTAAGGTACCAACAACACCCACTTGTGTTACAGTAATTTAGAGGCTTTTGTTGTGTACTAGCACTATTTTGGAGTGAGGGGGAGATTTTAAAATTATCAACTTTACTTTGCTCTTTGTTATATTTTACAAAGTCTCCTTCACTGAGTAAAAAAGTAAAAGTTACTGACAAAGTGGTTAAAGCTTTCTATCCACCACATAAGACTGGCTACTTGTCCCTGTGTCACATGACGGTGAGTTGGACGTAACCAAATGTGTCAACGTTACATTTAACTGTTGTATTTCTCTGTCACCCCTACAGATCCTTCAAAATTCATAAATGGTTGTTCATTTGGCTTTTGGAAATTGAGGCCATGAAAACTGATTTTTACCTGTGAGAGGTCTGAAATGTTGGCTGGCAAGTTGACTAAGATGTTTTAAATTCCATATCTTTGGACGTTATAAGGACTGCTTCAAAGACTCGATGTCTTAGAGTGCTTAGCAAAGTTATTAGACCACCTGTCATCAAAATGAACAGAAACATACATGTTTTAGAAATCTTTTTGAACAGGAATGAGGAATTTTAAACTGAATTTACTTTCTACACACAAAGTGTATTGTGAGTCAGCTGAATGGGCATCACTGAGAAGTCAGAAATTAATCAGGCAAAACATTCACCACTTAAACTGTTTTTTCTTTTCAGTTGTGAAAGTAAATAACTATAATTTGACATCTTAATCAGGAAATAATAATACACTTTACTATTTTTAAGTTATTTGTAAAACAGTCAATTTGGATTGTTAGGGATGTAAGTTCTATTGGTATAATATCAATATCTGCCCTTACTGAAGTTTTTGCTGATATTTACAGCTGATATATCGGCAGTGATATTGGCAAAATACACAAATGTACCATAATAAGTTCAGAAATATGGACATATTGGATATCGGCAAAAATCCAGTATTGTGCATCCCTATTGAAGTCATGGATAACAATGATTATTTTTTAGCATTAAAAATATCAACTTAGTTAAAAAGCTTCCACATACTGGTGTATTAACCATAACAGAAACATTGAAAATGATTTTGGCAATTACTAATACTGTTACTCTAGCAGCTGTGGCATAAACCTTACACTGGACATAAACATGATGGTATAATAAGTACTAAACATATCTGTTTTAAGAACTTGCATGCTGTCCTGCCTGCATCTTTATCCCACTCTTGGGAAAGCAGTGCGACCAGTGTCTTGATATTGGAACCTTGACTTTCTGTTTTGATTTAAGTCACTTAAATCAGCATTGAAGCACATCACAGAAACATTTTTCGATTGTTCTGCATTGCTGACAAATGTGCTCATTTTTAGGAACTATTTATTGGAGTGTGCCCTTTAATTAACAATCTGGTTTGACATTTGTAATTCCCTTTTTCCACATGTGAAGAAAATAACATTTGTTTCTTTATTGCCATGCCTCACAGGAATCAGAACTACTCCATCATTTGAGAAGATTTGGTGTTTTTACTTCTACTTTGGGAAAGTGTAGTCCACTATAATTTGAGATTAATAATCCTGATTTCTGTCCACCCCTGTCTTGGGGATTCGGCAGGATTGTGAGTGTCAGTGAGCCTCTGTCTCCTTCACTGATAAAGCTGATCCTCTTTAACAAATTGTTGAGGTGTAGTGTGTCAGTCCCGGCTTGACCCGCCTGCTCTCTTGTCCGGCGGCTATTTGTCGATCGGGATGCCTACTGGAATGAAAATAAACTGAAGACACGGCAGGATGAGTCCTGGGGCAGGGGGTCCCCTGGGTGCTGCTCGGTTTGTTTTGGGTCCATTCAGTGTATCCTCTGCAGGTGATGCCAGATGCAGATAAGAGGCCGCCGCTGCCTGTCCTCTGTCTAGACCTGGAAGAATGGGCCCCGGGTTTTCATGGAGACGAGACCTTTGTCCAAGTAAGACCAGTTGAATCGTTCAGACAAACAGCGACGGGACTTTATGACCCTTTAAAGCCAAAAAGTTGCGACTATAACGCTCGTGTGATGTCAGTGTTGGTCTAAACACAATCTGAGATAAACTAGCTAAACACGCTACAGTGTGACGTTCACTGACCGATGACGTAGGCTGAACGGTTAGAAACATCCCATCATCCATCAGTCACTGATCCCGAAGTCCCAGGAACTGAGCAGGGTGCAGGTTTGGGTTACTACCTCAGGGTTTTGTACGTCTAATCTTTCAGCTTTCTTGTGGACGACAGCTAAAAATCCTGTGATTGAATTAACCTGGTATTAGCTAAGAGTAATAGCCCAAGAAGGGGGGACCGGGGTTACTTGTCACACATTTAACTCATGCTCATCACTCACAATAGGTGAAGCTGAAGGGGGGGGGGGGGGGGGGCATTATATGCGCATAGTGTGACCGCATGTAATTTTTCACTCTGCCCAGATAATTTCCTCGCACCCCCTTAGTATTTTTTTCGCGTAAAGTCCGAGTAGGCTCACATCTGAATGCGGCAGCGAATTATCAGGTAGATCACTGAGGGGAGTGGGAGGGCTGATGGCATCTTCCTGTGTGACTGGCACAAACCAGGTAAAGAGAGACCTACAGGATGGATAAAAACAACCGCTGCAACAGGAGAAGTTTATCTGACTTTAAGGGGAAGACACAAACTCAAATGTACGTCTGAACATCAGTTGTTTCCTCTGCACATCATCAAAGTTCTGTTGCACGCTCAACAAAGGGGAATTTTGGCCTAAAGTAGTTCGGTGCTGCTGAATGTTTTACAAACAAATCACTACGTCACTCCACAAACGCCATGTTAAGTGTATGTCTATACCATTTCACCACATGCGGCTGCAGCTGGTCCCAGTATCCCCACACCATGCCTAGACGGTGAAAGTCATACAATAGGAGCCCAGTCCTGAGTAGGAGGCAGCTGTAATTTAGAGTAGTGAAGATAAGTAGAGTTTAAGCATCTTGGATCAGACATCAGAATTTTTTAAGCATGCGTAAAATACTTAAGGAACATCAGTGTTGCACAACTGACGTTCTGCTCAGCTCTGCATGGCCTGACTTGGCCCCCTTTACGTCGGCAAAAGTTGGTCAGAACATCAGTGTGTAAACGTAGCTCGAGGAAGGAACAACAAAGAGACGATGTTTTAAAATCATAGTCTATGTAATGGTTGTCATTACAAATTATATCCTCAGTTCATCTGAATTATTCACTGAAGGAAAAACTATTCATCCATCATCAATACCACCTCTCAGTTTTGAGGTCACATGGGGCTGGAGCCTGTCCCAGCTGACACTGAGCAACAGGCAGGGTACACAGTGAACAGGTTGTCAGTAGATGATCTCAGGGCCACATAGAAAGACAAACGAGCATTTACGCTCACATTTACACGCAGGGGCAATATAGGGCCAGTTTACACGACAACAAAAACAGAGTTTCCTTGCGTTTGTGCCTTCCGTTTACACAAGAACGATGCCTGGAGTGCCTGAATCTGCAAACTTTTGAAACTGCAGTCCAGAGTGAAAAGTTTTGAGAACATTTTTGTTGTAGTCTCTGTGTAAAAAGGAATTGGTGTTTTCAGGGAAAATGGGGATACGTGGTGTATGCACAATACTCTTTCAGTTGCACACGCACCTAGGAACAACAACAGTAAGAGCTATGGCCAACAGCAGAGCAAAGTGTGCTGCTAACTGTGCTCGATTTGTTATCGCTCTTCCAACAAAATGTGGATTTGCTGTGTCAATACTCTGACCAGTGGAGACGCATTTGTTATATTTGCCAAGGACACTACGAACTTACATCGCCAAATACTGGCCTGGCATGCACGCTACAGCGTTTTCACTTGTTCTTGAGGATCCTAACCAGTTTAGTGTCAGATAATTTTAGTCTTAGTAAACTATTACATGATTGTCATGATTTGGTGTGTTGGTGCAAATGTACATTTTCATATTCTTTTAGAAAAACGGAGCTTTAAAAGTGTCACATGATGCTCTACATTTTCACTGTAAGTTAATGTGACAACTTACCCCACCAGACCTTTAAACAATGGTTTAATGCTAAGTGGCTTTAGCTTGGTAGCCAAACTAGACTAAAATCCTTCTGACTTTTAATGAAGAAATTTATGGAAAAATGACTTCTCATTTGGAAATGTTTACTTTAAAACATGCTGTACATCAGGGGTGTGTGTCCAAACTTTTGTCATCAAGTGTCACATACATAAAAATAAAAATAAAAGGACGACTGGGCCACTTGATTCCATGCACCTAAAAGTTAATTAAGGTTCAGTATTTAGGGGTGATCAATCAGATCTCAGGGGACCCTCACTGGCCCTGGCTACCACTGGATCCATCCCTGGTCAATATGAGAATGAAGCTCTGTGCTGCAGAGGGCAAACATTCACAGCTTTTCTCCACATTCAGACACAAAACAAATGTAAAATTGAAAGGCTGCTGTACATTATGGTAGTGTTGGTGCTTGAGGAGAATTTTGGAGGTATGCTTTGTAAATCTGAACTTTGTACAGAGAAGAAAAGCTGAAAATGAGCTGATTTGTGTTATTTGATGCCTCAATCTTTTGTTATTATTCACAAGTCTGTCACATGCTTCAGTCATTAACGCAGGCTATATTTCATTTTGGTTTTAGGAAGCTGCTGTGGCTAATTAAAATGGTTCACAGGCTGCAGTTGGCCATATCTGGAACCCTGATCTACATGAAATACTACTCCCACTCAAAAATCTTTATATGTCTTCACACCGTTAAGTTTTGAGTCTACTTCTGATATTTTTTTGGGTACGAGTATCGCATCAGTCAAAACAATTCTTATGAACATGATAAAATAGAGCCCTATCATTTGGAAGTAATGAGCAAAGTGACTATTTATCCCAGCCTCCCCCACTGACATGGGTTACACCCAACAGCAATAATGTCTAAATCATATGGAAGTTTAAGACTTGTGGTTGACATGGGTAGCCCTTTCATTCTATATTTGCTGGGATAACGGCGCTATTTTAGTGTTACATTCAAGCTCATTTCACCCACTTTTGCATTATGTTTTGATTGTAAAAAAAAAAGAAATCAGCTGTAAATTTTTATCTCAAAACACAATTTACTTGAAAAATGGCCCAAATTCTCAAAGATTACAAAATGTGTTTTTTTTTACCTCAGTATCCTGCTTTCTCCTCAAAGTTTCTAGATAGGGTTGAGTAGATAAACAGCTCCAATCTTTAACATGAACATGATGAAACAGCTCATCCATATGGCTGTAAAGCACTGTGACAACCAGCAGTAGTCTCCCCTCCTTTTCCAAAAATTTCCTTCCCAAACTGTTACACTAAAAGAGAAACATCTGAAATGTTATGTCTTTTTTATGAATCAAGAACAGAAGCATGCCACTATGTTGTTGTTTAGTTTCAGAATAATGCGGACAGTTCAGGAAACCTGATATTCAATATAATGTTGGTTTGAAGGATTTAGGGAAATTAAATTATTTGGCCAGATTTTTTTCTAGTTTATTTTTGTGTTTTTAGTGAACAGAAAATGGTGTATTTAACTGCTTATTATGTGTTAAATCAGAGGAGGATGCACCAGGACCCTCCTTGATGTTGGCTAAGCCCTGATAATTACTCTGTTTAGCTCCGCCACTGCCAGTGAGCCTTTATCACACCTCTCCATGTATTCAAACACTGATGGCTAAAGTAGTATTTATGGATTCTCCAATCTGATAGAATTGTTAAAATAATGATTGTCCTATCTACCATGTCCCGAGGGTTTGTATAACAAAATGATCTAGAAAGCAATAATCAATTAGAAATATTTTTATTGATAAGATCGGATATGTCAGTCTTCATAATAAATAGTAATAACTTATTTTCTGGAGGAAACGCGCACAAAGCTCCTCTTTTCTTTGTCATTCATTTACAAGAGTCGATACTGGAACTTATAAATCATGCACGTTAACACAGTCTGTATATCTGATCAAATATACAAGAAGTAAAACGTCCAACAGGCTGTTTAACCCATATTCACCTGCTTATGTCCACTTCAGGTGTTTATGTCCACTTCAGGTATTGGCATCATGATATGCAGCTCACTGTCTTGTGTCCACGCTGTCCTGTCGGTTTGTCCTTAGTGACAAAATGAGCTCAAATGTTCAGGCAACTGTCACTTGAAGTGTCCTCCAGTATAATCCAGCCTTTACGTCTCTTTCCTCTCAGTTCTTCATTGATTGACGTCTCCGCGCGACCCTTATTAAGAGGGCGCATGCACGAGCTCCAAGGCTCCAGGTGAGCGCGAGGCCTCTCCTCACGTGTCCACGGGACTCGGCACCATACTGTTCGGTGTGTCCGGTAACTGCGACGACAGGGAGGTCACATCACTGCCGGAGGAGTTCCCCAGAGAGCCGGACTCAGAGAAAGACACCTGCCGGGGCAAACACAGAGTCTCTCAGTCAAATGTGTGGTTATTAAAATACACAATTTCCGAAGAAAACCTGAAAACGCAGTGGGGGGCAACTAGTGGCACGGGGCCACAGGCGGCCCTCGTCCTTGCTCAGTGCGCTCCAGTCGATTTCAAATTTCCAGAAATTGCAACCAAAAGCTGAAAAAACTCTCTCCTAAAAATTTCTAGTTTGATTTTCCTCTATGACACCATGAATACATGCAAAATCTATTATATCGTGCAAAATGGAAAACAATTCTATAATGGTCTCTCTCTCTCTAATCATGGGAAAATAACTATTCTAATTTGCCATGGGTTCTGTGAAGTTTGTAAAGAAGTATTATGAAGCATTATTCATGCATTTTGGGCAAAAAGTGAGTCAAATGAACTTAAATATCCATCAATAAAACAAATTCCTTTAACTACTCCCTTTTGCCAGGTTACTTTTGTAAAATATGACATTTATTTTATGTAGGACTTCCTGGTGAAGTTAAGATAAAATGGCTAAATTAATTTAGAAAGAAACAGTAAGTGCTTGTCAACTGCATTGAAAAAGCACCTTTTAATTGTGTATTTAACTCGTTAAATTTAGCTTTACTGCTTTGCTGTGAGCCTGAATGTTTGAATATAAAATCTGACAAAAGATATAGATTTATTGTGCTGTTAAATAACAGGTACTTTTTTATCCTTTAATTGATGGTACCCTTTTATTTGTAACAATTTGGCCCTCTGAAGCTGAGAATAAAATCAGCGTGGCCCTCATGGTAACCGCAAAGTAAAAGTGCTTACAGTCAAGCTCCTGCTGACATTTAGGACAAGTGTAGTTTCAATTTAATGTTGGAAAAATATTTATATTACATTTATTTCTTAAAGGAAGTATATTTAAACAGGGATGGTCGAATGTGGATATGAATGAGCCACATTGACATTGTACCAGAGGCCCAAATAAAGGAGGGTCATTTGCTTGTTGTGACGAGTGATTTGGGAATTTTAATCTTTTTTAACATTGAAATCAAATGTATATTTAATAATCATTTCATTTGTATAGCTCTTTTTAAAACATAGGTTTTCAAAGTGTTAAACAAACAGTCACAGTAACTGAAGCGCAAAAGGAGCGAAGCAACAACAAAAAACACAATTTAAAGCAAACAACCCTGACAAACATTCCCAAGCAGCATAATAAACCCAAACACAATAAGAGCCTGTTCATATGTCATAAGAACAAAGGCGGTAAAACCCAGCCACATAAAATGAGACCATGAGGACCAAATGTAAAAAACATAAAACAGGGTAGAAGCAGAAGACAAGAAAACAATGGAGGGACAAAAAAAAGCTGTAAAACAAGATAACATTTCAGAAAAAAAGAACTACAACAAAAAGATGACTAGCATCAATAAACAATAAAGGAGCCTGAAAGGTAACTGATAAAAGGACTGAAAAATACAGCATAAGATGACAAATGTAAAAAATGGGCATAAAACGAATCAATGCAAATTAACTATTCAAAATATTAAGTGGCATATTTTAACCAACATCATTTTTATAATGATGTACAGCTGAACATAGTTTTTTTTTTTCTCTCAGTCCTGTTATTAAAGCTCACATATATCATTTAGAAAGAATTTTTAAAAGCACATAAACATGTTTCTTTTATTACAATAGAGGAAGTGTTTGTTTAAAATAAATTGTTTCTTACATGTGACAAATAGTTTATATTTGTGACAAAAATTCACAAATCATGCAGAAAAATGTCACTTTTTTATTTTTAAAGGAGACATATTTGGCAAAAATAATGATAAAATATTTGTCATTTATTTAATAATATTGACCACATTTATTCATAAAAACAGTGTTATTTCCCCTTGCAAATAAAGAAACTAGTGACAAGAAAGGATCAGGTAACAGGAGTGAACATTGGAAAACAGAAACAAGCACAGGTTACCAGGTATTAAAATCAAGTATCTTCAATTCACAACAAGATCATTGTTGTGATCTTACTTTTTTATCGATACTTTTAGCAGCACATTTACAGTTGCTGACATATTACGGAAGCGCTCATGTCAAATTGCTTTATTGCAGTTTGCCACTAAATTTCTTAGTTTTCTTTCCTTTTTTTCCAAGTAAAACAAATATATTAAAAGGATGACAATAACAAATAAAAATAAGTATACAGAAAGTATTACCTAGCTTTAATGTAGAACTGCCTAGTCAGACAGTGTGAAAAAACAAACAAGCAACAGAAAATACCTGTGATACCCATACAGTCAACAAGTCAACAGACTGATCTCAACACAGACTAGAAGCATCAGTCCATCCTTTGGATGAGTAAGGAAAGGACCCCAAACTCAGTGGAATCAATCCTCTCTTCCAAACACTCTGGAGATCACCTGTTTGTGGGTTTTTTTTAACTTCATTTTTATACATTTTCATATAGACAATGTCTTGGGGATGTAAATAGCACCCATACAATTGAATGGCAGGAAACTCTTTGCTTCTTTATAGTACCTTAAGTCATTGGTGTCTAATTTAAAGCTTGGATCTAAATTTACTGACACAGTCTTTATTTTAGACTTAATTTCAAAGTTTGACACTAACTTTAATGTGCAAAACACAGAACTAAAGTTGTTTTGAGCTGTTCTTTAGTGTAATAGAGTTTACTAGTTACTTAAGGAAAACCTATGCTGTCACTTTTATATTTTGTTTTTCATGTATTTTGTCAAAGTGCAAACGTTCACAAACACAATTGCAGGTATTTCTACCACCTATTACAGGTTAAGTAAAAGCATATACCTCTCAACAAAGACAAATAAAAACATTAGAATTTTTATTTTCTAAAGCATTTGCTCTTGGTGCAGGGTCTCATACTGTACAACAGTCAGTATTTCATGCTTCATGGAAGATTTTGTCTCTTCTCGTGTCTTTTTCTTTATGTTTAAAATCTATTGATATTGGAAATGGACTTGCAAAAAGGGCCCTGGACCACCACTTGCCTCCCATGAGTAGACTAAAGTCAAAATCACACTAACTTTTGTTCATGTTAGTGCTTGAACCTCACGAGACCCTGGCAGCATACTGAAGCAACTGCCTCCACATGGGGCTTGCACAATGTTGAGAAACAGTTTGGCACAAGAAACAGAAAGCTTGTTCATCTTGACTGTCTGGAGAGAGAAATGTTCAGAGATAAATAGATTCAAAGATTAAGCTTTGTACTCACTGGATAGATGTTTGTTTTAATGTGTTGCTTTTTCATAGGCTTAAACCTAGTGTGTATCATTAATGGTCAACACACCTGACAGAGATCATCCTAAATGGAAGAAGCTACAAAATCTTAGAATAAAACGGGTATCCCATTTATTTTTGCATTCCAGTTTAACAACAATTTATTAACCATAAAAGATTCCATTGTGACAATCAACACCTTTGTGTGCAATTGGATGATTGATTGATATCAGTTGGGTTTTGTAAAAAATGAAAAAAAGATAAGAACTGAAAGAACTTTTTAAGGCACAGAAACTCATAAAGTTTTAAAATCAGGACCTGCTTTAATATGATGATCAGCTATTTGCATAAAAACTCATAACAAATAAAGCACTTCTCTTCCTTTTCTTTTTCTTGATATGCAAATATAAACCATTTGTGCCCTTGACATTATGTTTATAGTTTGATAATTTATCAAGAATAAATGCATTCTTACCAGTTGTTGGAAGGCGGGCTGGTCCAGGTCGCTCTGCAGGGCGAAGTCACTGAGGCTTTTCCAGGGGGGCTGGTAGGTTTGTACCTCCACAGGGTTCCCCTGCACCGTGTTGTCGTGTCTGATGGGACTTCCTGCTACCAGAGCCGTGCCTGTCAGACCCTGCAGACTCTACAGGACACGAACACACCCAGGTCAGACAAATATTACACAGTGATGCAGTATGGCAGCAGAAACACTTCAACATCTTACAACCCTTAAGTGCCCTCATCACTTCAGTGTTTTTGTTTTTATAACTTTTCACTTCATTACTTTGCTCTTTGAGACCTGCCTGGTGTGTATGTTTGATTTTCTTTATTTGCACACTAAGTGTAGCCTGGGTTTTGATATATGGCACATGTTTTCTGAGTTTCTCCCTTTGTTTTCTCCCTAAGCACTTTGTGAACCTCTGTTTTTAAAGGTGCCATATTGTTAGACATTTTATTATTCCATATCGTAGAATCTACCATTTATATCATTATCATCATTTTCTTGTTTTACTTATACGCTTTTTGTTAATGAGTGAAAAAGATGTAGATCACATAAATTATCCTTCTGCTTCTTTTCATTTAATATTGGATTTCTTTATGTTTGTTTTTGCTTGTTTAGTGAATTAAATAATAATTTAAAAGGACTTGTTATTGGTTTATTAACATGAAAAGTCTGAGTGGATTGAAAAAAACTTTTACATTACATCACTCATCATTTCAAATTGTTTACCAGGAAAGTAAACCCAAATGCATACCATAAACAGTAGTAGAAAAAGTTTACAACTTTATTATCGTCAATCATAGGCTAATCAATAAGGATATACAGATGCATGTGTGGACCATCTGAGCCAGTACCTGCCCCCTTTTTTGCTACAGACATAAGCCACCTGCAAATAACATGACATGAACAGATATTTATTCATACAGTATTGTCTGTTGTGTTGCATCAATTTAATGCTGCATAAAACACATTTCACTGCTGATTCAGAGAAGTCACCTTTGTCCAAGAGAAATGTACTGTTAGACAAACTCTGATATGTCCTTGTGCTCAGACATGAGAGAAAATGTTTGCATTGTTGAAGCATCACACAAAATTAATGACTAAAAATTCATCAAAGTTGTTAATTCAACCATCGGTTTCCCTGATTTTCAGTGCATCACTTTGTACTGCATCTGCAGTTCACTGAGAGACATAATAATCTTTTAAAGGTCTTTTTAATTAATTTAAATGAACATGAACAAACAATACTGCATGACCTGAGATGGGAAAACACTGAGACCCTGAAACCCTCCCTGCAGTAAACGGTCCCTTTTCTCTTGGTGTCATTAACATTAATAGTCAGTTGACAAAATAGATGTTCTATGTGGTCACAGATAGAAAAATGTAATGCGATAAAAACTGCAGTAAATGAAAAAACCAATAATTGTGTTCAAAAGTACATAGCCGCTAACCCAAATAGGAAAAAGCTCATACCAGTACACACACATAAATGTCCCCTGTATATCTGTAAACATGAATAAAGCGGAAGCCATGATAACTTATGGATGATGTATACAGATCAACAGTAATGATAATATTAATCATCACCATCATATACAATATTATAGGAAGTATGTCAAGGGTCAGAGCTTGGCTAATTCAGCACTATTTATGTGTTTGTAAAGAAAAATGTCAGAAAAGGTCTCCATACTATATTGATTTTGATGATTTTTTTTACACGATAGGTATAATTATCTACTATATAATGGTGTAAAATAGCCTCTTTGCACAAAAAAATGTGCATTTATTTTTTTTTTATCTAAAATTGATTTAGCACACTTAAGTTATCAATATAATGATAAATAAGAATTATAGGCCTCCCTCAAGATATAGCCTCTGATAAAGAGGAAGAATGACAGGAGTAGTGAATAATAATTTTAATTTGGAATTTATATATGGACTCATATGCACATTTTTATTGTCAAATATGGTATGGAGGTCATATGTACATTTAAATAGCCTGTCAAGCTTAACCAGATTTGCTGTTCTCCTCACATAAAGAAAACATGGCTCCCATCTTTTCATTAAGTTCAAGCAACGGTGGGTCAACAGTTGCAACACATTTAGTTATTTTATAACAAAAGCACATGCAAGCTTAGTTTGCCTACTCATTAAAGGATACTTTGACGTTGACAGGAGTGACATTTATTTTAAGTCTGAGGGTATAAAATAGTAATGTAAGTAAATTAATAGGCTTAATAGAATAACTGCGTCAGCCAATGAGCCACACAAAAGCAAACAAAGGCTGAACTATTGTTTCTGTTCTTACAATCTTACCTCTGTTGTATTAAAAAAAAATGAAAAGAGTCTCACCGTCTTGTCGTTGTGTTGTTGCTGCTGCAGCTGCTTCATCAGTATGGACTTCTTCTTGTCTTTGCAGCGCTTGTTCTGAAACCAGACCCTGATGACCCGGGGGCTGAGGCCGGTCATCTCCACCAGCTGCTCCTTCATCAGAGCGTCGGGCCGCGGGTTGGCGTTGTAACATGTCCGCAGGGTGTGGAGCTGCTTCTCGTTCAGCACCGTCCTCACCCGGGTCGTCTTCTCCGACTGCTTGTGGACGTGGTTCCGGTGGTGTGTGGGGTGTCGCACAGAAACTGGGTCTAAAGAGAAGGAGAGGCTCGGTCAGTTATTCAAACTTGTATTAATGAATCGATTAATAATGATTCATTAGCAGCTATCGATAGACGGTATCGATATGACCAGTTATCCTCAATTCAGATATATTTCATATCATGGCGTACTGCAGGGGTGGGCAGCTTTGGTTACCAAAAGGGCCACACTGACGTCATTCTCTGCTTCGGAGGGCCACATTTTTTTATACAAATAAAAAGGTACTACCAATAAAATACCTAATCAAAAATACCTGTAGTTGAACAGAATTATAAATTGTTTTATCAGAATTTGTATTCAAATATTCACACTCAAAGCCAAGGAGCAAAGCTGTGTTTAATGAGCTACGTACGGAATTAAGTCTAATTAAATGTGCTTTTTCAGTGCAATTAACAAGTACTTACTGTTTCTTTTTAATCAATTTAGCTATTTTACCTTATTTTTTGCAACTAAAAAACTACTTAAAATAGCAAAGACACATTTTATGCAAGTAACCCGGCCAACAAAGAAGCTAAAGGATCCTTTTTTATTGATGGTTAAGTTCATTTGATTAACCTTTTGCCCAAAATACATTAATAATGCTTCATTATACTTCTTTAAGATCTTCACAAACACCATTACAGCAAATAAGAAGAGCTCATTTTCCCTAAATAATTCGAGAAAACAATTTTTATAGACCATTATAGGATTGTTTTCCATTTTGTATGTTGCGATGCATATTTCTGAAATAGAGGAAAATCAAACTATTTTATTTCATGACAGATTTTTTTAGCATATGGTTGCAATTTCTAGAAATTTGTAATCGACTGGAGGGCCACACTGAGTCAGGACTAGGGCAGCATCTGGGCCCCCCGGCCACTAGTTGCCCACCCTTAGTGCACAGTCTATTAAAGACCTACTTAGAGCCTACGTAAAATACCCTTTTTAACCAGGATTAACCAAAGATATAGGTCAGGGATGGGCAACTTTGATTATCAAGAGAGCTTCATAAAACCTCTTTCCCTGCCTGAAAATAGCAAATATAACACTGCCATTAAACTAATAAACCAACATCCATTGTAATTCAAACTCAAATAATTATGCATGGTTAAATGAGCTTGGCATATTTTAAGCTTCTTTTTAAATGCTACAAAAAATTTTTACAATTTTTTTTTTCCCATTTTTTAAGCACAACTATTTAACCTTCACCATTTTCAAAATATGTCATGAAGTGATACTTAATATTGTATTCTAAAGCTTCATAAAATTAATTCAGAGGAACAATTATAGCAAAGTAAGAACTTTAATAGCTTGCATAAAGAAAAACATGTACCAACGATCTAGATCATATAATATTTCTTTTACATATCCTAATTTGTGCATGATGTCATATTAGTATCTCAGACTGAATCATATTTTATGGGTTATGTCATGTTTTCTTCATGTTAACAGTTTGTTAATTTTTAGAAATGATTTACAATCGCATTCAGTGAGGAGGCGGGAAGCGTTAGGTCTGTCATAGGTGCACAGAAAAAAAAGAGATAGGTGGCACCCATAAACAAGCTAAGGGATCCTTGACGACCAAGTAAATTTGGCAGCTAGAAAATGATAATAATAATAATAATAATAATAAATTAAATGAAGTGTTAAAATACCTTCCTGTCTATCACGTTGGTCATCTGAAATATATTTTAAGAATATTCAAAATATAGCCTTAATTATTCGTAAACTGTAGTTGTACCCCTCTACAACGACACAGTAAATAAAGAAACAACTTAAAGTCAAACTGTGACCTAAAACACTTGTGCAATAATAATAATAATAATAATAATAATAATAATAATAATAATAATAATAATAATAGTGGGCTACAGGCTCGTAGTAACAGAAAGAATAAGCAGTTTTAAAAGAAAAAGCATATAGAGTAGTAAAGTACCGGGTAACACAATTTCACAATGCTAGTTTGAAGTTTCCAAACACTGAAGCATTCACAAAGAAGTTTGTGTCTCACCGGAGATGTGCAGCGGTCTGCTGTGGTCTAAGTCCCCCGGGCTCAGGGGGCTCCCTGCAGCAGGGGGCCTCTCCAGCAACAAGCCGTGGTCCTGCCGGCAGAGCAGCTCTTCGTCCTGCACGGAGAACTCGTCCCCGGGTAAGAGGTGCCGACTGCACACCGAGCAGCGAAAACACTCCATGTGATAGACGCTGTCCCGGGCCCTCATCACCAGGTCACTGCTGCAGAAACCCGAGTGACACTTCGCACATTTGATACCGAATAACCTGAAATGAACAACGGAGTTTTAAACATCATTAAAATTAATATGTCAAAGCTTGACTCGTGTTTTAAAGATACAAAACAAACAAAAAAAACGTTAAATTAAAAAAAAAACACAAAGTACTTAAACATTTTAATTTCGATTTATTAATCCCAAAAGGATTCCGATGAATCGTTCTGGCGCCATCACACAACAGAGGGTTGGCTTTGTAAATATAATTAAACACTGTGCTTTTACTGAAATAATTTATTCAACCCATACTGTGATTTGTGTATTTACTGTATGTTAAATAAAGTATTGAGGAAAATCACAGGCCCTCGTAGGGTAAAGCTGTGAGTTTGCTTGCATTTGAATCTTAGTATTGATATGTGCTATTAGTCGGGATTAATCACAGAGCCTGTAATTAGGTTTATCAGACCTCTTTTTAAATTGATATCAGCCCTTGAAATAATCTAAAAACGTAGTTTTCATGGATAAATATTTAGATCTAACTTGTTTTGTAGCCTAATAAGAGGGATAAAGAGATAAAAAGTAAATTCCCCTCGAGGAGCAAATCCGATAATAATGAAGATTTACGAACAGTTTTGCACACTTTTACCAGTGATACTAAAAATATTTTTAGTTCTGACCACAAATGAAAACAAACACATTTCGTGAATTTCTCATTGAACCAAAACGATAAAAAAAAAAAAAAAACCATTTCCTACATGCAAAGTTAAACTAATATTTTTTTTTTAAACAGATTGTTAAAATAAACTAAATACAGGCTTTTGTATCTATGTCTGTGCGTTTGTCTTTGCTTCTGTCGACGATAGATGGTTGATGAATGTGAGAATCATTTGACGAAAGAGTCTTTTGAAATTAAAAGTTTCTGACACAAATTTAAACAAAGGCTCTTTTCTCTCTTCTTCTCCACTCGTCAAACTGTCTGTAGGAACTATATATTTAAAAAAAAAACCCAGGTGATTTTAGTGTCTCAAACTCCTAAAGAAATTATGTCATGAAGACATCCCCTAATTTCCCAAAGAAAGTCCAGTGTTAAATGAACTCATACAGAGCTGTTTTAACACTTTGGGGGATGATAGCTCCTCTTTCATCATTTTAGAGCAGTTGCCTTTAAATCAGAGTGAGTTACATCTAACTCAGCATTATCTGAAATAACACTTTGTGATCTAAAATAAACTCTGAAATGTTTAACTCCGATAACTCAACACTCCACTATTAGCTGTGAGTCCATGAGATAATTTTAAAAAGAAAACAAAGAGTAAAGCAAAAAGTATTAACAGAAGTCTTAAAATGCGAGACAGCGACAGATATATGCTGTTTTGTTTATGTATTCAACCAGTGTACACATACCCATATTTATCTGAGTATCACTTTAACTTTATTTTATTGTTGAATTTAAGTTTTAAATTATAAGACATTTAGTTATATTTCTAGTCTTTATTTGTATTTCTTATCGTGATCATATAGCTTTTATCTCTTTATATGTCACATTAGATTTTCTTTTAATCTTTTACCATAAATTCTATTTTATAACTTTTTGCCTGTCGATTCTTTGTTTTATTGCTTTGTCTTTTCTCTTATTTCTTTTTCTTTTTGATTTTCATTATTGTTTCTTTCACGTTTGTTGTGCATTAGACTCCAAATCCTTCTTGTCATCCTACGTATTTTTTTATAACTATTACAGTGGAATTCTACTTAGTAAATGTACCTCTGCTGACTGTTTATTTACGGAGTAGTTGAAAAAAAATCCATGATTATTATCAGTAATATTTTTAATCTTCTGTTAAACACTTCTCTGCCTCCATGTAAAGCACTTCAAACAGCAATTAGATTTTATTAAATATGCTATATAACCTAAATAAAGTTTGATTGTTTGATTGATTTAGCAAAGGTGTTGTTATACTTACACTTTATTTTGTGTTATTTGCTCTGTGTCTAAATTTTATTTAAGCATGATTGATCTACAAAGTGCTACATTTTTAACCATTATTGTATTTTGTCAGGAAAGGTTTAATCTAAAAAAAATCTATATTTGTCTAGAAAATAAACTGAGTTCTTTTGTCATCAAGTAGAATGCATGGCATGGAATTTACTGTAAAAAACTTTTCTTTTCTCAAAATGACAGATTGGACATATATTTGATATTTTTAAAGCGTGTTTGGAAACGCACCATTTTGATTCAATTTCAAGGGTGCTTGGCAATGAAATACATTCCGAGAGGCTTCAGCAACTCTACAAACAGTCCAGAATCGCATATTCCAATTAACTTCTTCAGCCAAAGGGAGGAATGAATAAAGTAAAGGCTGAATTTAGCCCAATAAAGAAAATCGAATTCAGTTCCTGGCGCACATTGCTGCACGCTTTAATTTTCGTGCACTTCAGTGGGACTGTTCTCATTGAAACTGTTCTTCCTTATATCCACCATTTTCTCTGCACATGCACAGTGGCTTCTCTTAATAAAAGTCATTAAGAGGGATCTCTCACCTTGCATAATCTCTTTTACAGTAAGTCTTTCCATCCCGGACGTAGCACGTGCAGGTCTCGTCCAGGTACTGGCTGCACTCCGCGCACTTGAGGCAGGCTGCGTGCCACTCCAGGTCCGGGGACACTCTCAGGATGTACTGGTCGTGTATTTGACTTCCACAGCCCACACACATTGCGATTCCCGACTTCTCTGCGCATACATACGAGTGTGTGTGTATGAGTGTGTGTGAGGGGGGAATGCATTAATGCAACAGTGCGCGCGCCCTTTTAATCCCCTTGACATCCCTGTTACACCCCGCTCACCCTCTCACCTTGAGGAGAGAAAATTTAGGATTACAGCAAACATGCAGTCCGCTCCAGAATTATTACTGAGTAAGTATGAGCTAAAAATATCATGGTGTGAAACAGAATAGAGGTCACTGAATGCATGAGTTACCGTAAGCGTATTTAGGAAGAATTAAAGTGGAGTTTTGTTTCTGCTTTTCTCTATGTTGTTGCAATTTTCAGACTTTATCGGGATTATTCGGCAATATAAGCATGCAATCTAGAGAACTAAAGTGAATTAAAAATCTAACAAGAAACACCAAAGCTGCAATAAAGCACAAATACAGGGCTGACTTACTTTTGGAATGATCCCCCATATCATCCAAGAAAGAAGTGTTAAGCAGAATCTCCACCATACAGCAGAAAGAGCGCAGTCCAGAGCCGACAGAGATGGAGGAGAGGAGCGGCAGAGGAGACCGTCCCGTCCCAGGCTGGCTCATAAACTTCCTCCACAGAGAGGAGGAGAGGAAACAAAGATCCTCTCCAACCAGTGACGTCTGCAGACCTGGACCTCTGAGGGTCCGCGCAGAGAGGGGGACATGCAAATCTCCTCATGGACCCCTGCTCACGTTTTTTTCTTCTTATTCCCTGGAGGAGCTTGGAGTTTATTCTGTACCTTTTGTGTGCACTTCCTCCGTGTCTCTTTATTTTTGATACAAGTATAGAGTTTTACTTTGATAAAAAAAAAAAAAAAGTGTTATAATGTTAAAATCCCTTTGCAGTAGATCTACTCTATAAATAATAAACATTCCAGTGTGCACATTTTATGCGTGCTCTATATTTTAAAATTGATACAGAATTAATTCACAGGTTAATTGTAGCTCATTGCATTGTTGCTTTTTAATTTATCTCTATTTAGACCTATAGTGTTTAAAATAATAAATAACTGTGCTGACCATACAATCCATTTTTGCCCTTTTTACTTTTAAAAACTATGGAATATAACATCAATACATTACAAGTCATTAATAAGCAAATATTTAACTCTTTGATGTATTAGGTTTTGTTGTAAAACCTCACTGTCCAGTGTAAAGGATCGAAATGTGTTTTTATTTATCCTATATCTGCTTCTATTTTAGTCTTTATTTGTTTTCAGTGTCGGTGACGGATGATCATTGTTCTCACCCTGCAGCAGAGGGCCCTCTACTGGCTGGATACGCTGCTGTGCATCCTGAATACAGGGAGCAGTTAACAAGCTGCAGAAGTTAGATTAGTGATTTTCAAACTATTTTTCTCATGGCACACCTGAAATCAAGCCAGTCTCAAAGCACACCATATTCATGTCCATGTAAAACAGACTCTTTGACATGTTGCTGTAGCTGATCACTGCGTTTATCTTTATCCACCATTACCTGAAATTAATCAAACAGCTACATCACTGCTGAAATATCTATTTTCACATTTACTCAAGAATTCATCGAAAACTTAAACTTAAAAAATGCTGCAACACATATAAAATGATAGGTCAACCAATAAATGGAGAAGGGACAAAAAGTTATAATCATCTATCTCCACCTATTAATTTTTTGGCTGTCACTGTGTTTTCTGGAGGTACTTTAGGACTGTAAAAGTTTAAACAACTGTAGATATAAGTAGACATCAGTGCACCCCAAATTACTGATGAAGTAAACTGAAGCTTCACTCAATTCTGTACAGCTGTCGTAATAACTTATGGTGATAACAAATCCTGAGGCAGATCAGTGCGCCCCGTCACACCATTTGAGAACCACTGAGTTAGATAACTAAAGTTGTAGCCTTTCTGCACTTCATTGTGTAAGCCCAGTCATGATTCATAAATTTGCTTAGCCTTCTTATTCTCATATATTCTCCCCATTTCCTATATTATCTTGTATTTATTTATGTTTTCATTGTGTGATGTAAAATATTAAGTTACCTCTTCTGAAAAGTGCAAGTGAAATTATCATTATTATTGTTATTATTATTGTAGTAGTATAGACAGAGGGTATATTATTATTTCCACAATTTCCCTGCTTGAGATCAATAAAGTACATCTATCTATCTATCTATCTATCTATCTATCTATCTATCTATCTATCTATCTATCTATCTATCTATCTATCTATCTATCTATCTATTTTAGTACAAAGTATTAACCAAGGATTACTCTAGTGGATTAACAAAATATTCAAAATAGTCTAAGTCTAAAGAGTAGTCAGTATAATGAAATTTATGCATGGATAAATGTATCTAATTATAATTTTTTCAAGTAACTTTCACTCAGTAGCTTTTTTATACTTGTGCTGTATTGAATGAGTTTAAAAGAAAACATCTCCATTATCTTGCTTCAGTGTGTTTTTAGGAATGTATTGTGCTAAACTATAGCATTTGAGTACTGAGTAAAATAAATAGATAACTAAAAAGTTAAACCAATTGAAGTTGTCCATCATCATGTGTTGTTGAGAAACCAAACTTTTATCTTCAGTACTGATGCTAAGCTTAATAGTATGACAAACTGAAGCAACAGGGGATGCCACATTTTTTTAACTGACAGTTTGCCAACAACAATAAGTGTTCAAAATATATCAAGAATTGTTTTTTTTATTTATTGGACAAAGAAAATTGTTAAAAGTCATATTCGGAATTCAGTTTGGTCAGTTACAGTGTGCTTATGCAAAACTCTGCCGCTTACAAAATATATTTTCCCCAATATGTTCAAACATACATTTCATTTACAACAGCAAATCACTTCTCTGTGGTGATCATATTGTTTTGTTAAATGTGAATTACTTATTCCAATTTAACTGTATATTTTAAGAGTCATGATCCAGCTGTTGACCTTTTACAAATCAAGGAAAGGTGTACTCATAATGCCCAGTACATTAAGTGCATTTCAAATTATTTACTTTTTACTTTAACTTGAGTAGATTTATAGAGTGCTTGTACTTCATGAATTTTTTTAAAGCCTTACTTGAGTACAATATTTGTGTGCTCCGTCCGTTTGCTATCGTATCCAACTCTTATATATAGTTATTGCCTTTCTACTTAATTTAATTTTTACCATAACCTTGTATAGTTTATTGGTTTAAGTACCTAATGATCGTCTAGACCTTCTACTGTTTATATTCAATATATTAAAAAAATATCCTTGTGATTATATTAATATTTTTTGTATGTAATTTGTTTTTATGTTTGTCATTTCTTCCTCTTCATTGTTTCGTTTTTTTCTTAATGTCTCTGAAATTATATATATATATATATATATATGTATGTATGTATGTATGTATATATATATATATATATATATATATATATATATATATATACATATATAATATATATATGTATGTATATATATATATATATATATATATATATATATATATATATATATATATATATATATATATATATATATATATATATATATATAATTTTATTTTATTATTTTTTTTAAAGCATTATTTCTTACAATAGTGTGAGCGAAATCCAGCGTGTTCAGAAAGGAGGCGATGTGACTGGAAGTTTTGTTGTTGGCCTAAAATCTCGCGAGACTACTCTCATACGTCACACGACCTTTGGCACACTTCTGTCTCTGCAGCAGTGAGGAGCAGGCAGCAAGAGAAGGTCCAAGATGAACAGAGCTTTAAACAAAACGAGCCTGAAACAGCTGGTAAGACTGGCAGCTCAAACTTTGCAATTATTTCAGGTGGTAAATGAATTCTGAATGACGGCCTGCGCAGAAGAAAATCGTTGTAGCATAAACTTGTTTGTTTTGTTGGAGCAGCTGCTAGCAGGCTAGCTCGTAGCTAATGCAAGTCGTGGTCTGTCATGCTTTGGTACCGTTTTCAATGAGCGTGTGACCTGATCCATCAGTCTATTCATTAATGCGACACAGATGACACTGTTTTAATGTTATTGTTAAAGACTGCTGCATGCTTTTATCTCTCATTGTTCAGTGCTAGCTGGTGTTAGCACAGGTAGCTCAGTGGTTATGAAACTCTGAAAAACAGCTGTTACGAAAGTGAAGAGGTGTCATAATACAGGGCAGGTTTACAAAGAGATATTAGGATTTATTCTGTCAGACTCATAAAATGGGATGGACATTTTAGATTTTCGAGCTACATGTTGTATTCATTTCACTCTGTACTTTGGCTTTCTGTGGGAATGACCTTTGCGTACTGTAGAGTCCAGTGGTGTCCAGATGGGTCTGGTTTTACCTCGTTAAACTTTGAAAGACCCTGATTCAGAATTTTCCAGGGGCTGATCTGCAGTTAAGTTAAGCAACCAAAGTATGCAGGTATTATTCAGTGTTTAAGCAGGTATTTTGACAATGCAAATATATGCTCTATTAATAAAGTAAATAATTAGCAGGGTCAAAACTCAGAGTTGGGCAATAATGTCACAGAAACAGCAAGTGGGAGTAAAATATTTATTGTAGGGATGTCCTAATCAGCTTTTTGATTATGATTTTTTTTAATAACCAGTATCTCCTGATTCCAAGTCCCATTCCAATATTTACATTTACCTAGACAATGCAGCTGTACACGGTTTTCTTTGTTTGCTTGTTTGTTTTATTGTTAACTAAATTAAGTATACAAAGTAATAAGATGTTCTTATTTGATTCCTTTTGAATAAGTCTAATTAGCATTATTCTCATTAGAAGATAAAAACTACACCTAGAAGTACTTCCACAAAGATGACATGTAAACTACAGAGCTGCTTCATAACCTGCTACACCACTTGCTCATTTACGAGCTGCCATAAAGTGTACTCTGTTTACAGCAACTGATGCCAAAAAAGAGGAGAGAGATAACCAGTGTTGTCAGATCCCCTGTCACTTAATAAAAAGGCTCATATCAACCCCAATCTAATACTTAAACTGTTACCAATACAGTACCAGAGAGTCCCTAGTTTATTGGTCACAACATGAGCAATTTCAGTGATGAAGTAAAAGTTAGGCTGATTATAGGCTAATTTTAAACATAGTCCTCATGTAAGAAATGAACTTTGTTCAGCTGACTGTAAGTGCCTGTGCTGATGATTTACATTTGTATTGATTGGATTTGACTTTGGACTGACTTTGGCTTAGTTATTTCTTGATGGGACGAATATCCATAAGGCTGGGCAAGTAGTCACAATTTTATTGCGATTAGGATATGAGTATTTGCAATAAACAATTTGTGACAGTCTGAAATTATTACAACCAATTTAGAATTAACTGGTCAAACAAAGTTTTGTGGCCTAATGGCCCTGCAGTCAGATAAAGCTATAGCTGGCTAAGAGCTGCTGTTACATGCATTTGTGTGTAAGTCTGACGAAGAAAAGATGTATTGGATTTCTTTTAGATTTAGAAAATAACATGTTTTATCAGAAATAGGCCTGGACACAGTTAGTTAATTGCACTTGCTGTATACACTTGTTTACTTTTATTTATTACAATTCATATCATCATTATTGCAAAATTAATCAGTGTTATCACACACAATGCATGTTTTTCACTTCTTGCATGATCATCTCACCAAAATACAAGGAAATACCATTTTAGTCCATATCCACAAGCCGTACCATAATATGCAATAAAAGAAATCTTAAGAGATATTAAACAGAATTGTTTTTGTGTTGTTTCTGCATCCTTGATTACAGTTGAACTCAAAACAGCAAGCATATTGGAAGTAATAATGTAAAAATGAGCTTTATGGATGTTGCAGACTTTAATAATTCTCATTAACACTGCTTTAGTTGTTCAATTTTATTCCCAAAGGATCAGTGTATCCAAATGAGCGAAGACAGGAAATATGTGTCATCAGTGGTTCATTAGCTGGACCATTTGCTTCTCTTCCTTGTTTTAGTTTTTATGCTGCTGTTAAATGCAGTGTCTATTACCTGCATAATGGGCCATTTGAAAGGCAGCACAGCTATGTTTTTAGAGAACTGCTGAAGTAGTTGAATGAATTTTAAACTATTATTCATCATGTCTCCAACAGACTGGTCTCCTCCAGAGGCTTCAAAGCACCTTGGTGGTTGCAGAACACAACAATGAAAAGCTAACCCCTATCACACTAAATGCCATCACTGCTGCTAGTAAGCTGGGGGGAGAGGTGTCATGTCTGGTTGCAGGGACAAACTGTGCAAAGGTAGGTGAGATGTTAGACTGATTTGCTTACAAGATAAAAATTGTTTCTATTTTTGATTTGGTAAAGCTTAAAATATTTTTTACTACAACATAAGTTTCAAGCAACAATGCAGGTTAATTGAAAATTTAGCACAGTGTATCAGGTGTTTTTCTGTCCTCTTAGGTCGTGGAAGAAATCAGCAAGGTTCAGGGTGTGAAGAAGGTTTTGGTTGCCCAGCATGATTCTTACAAAGGTGCCCTACCAGGTATGTCTCATGAAAGAAACATGCTATTTATTTGACCTCCACTCATGAATCAAAAGCATGTCTGAACACAGTGTTCCTCCTCTCAGAGACGACCTCTTCTTTGCACCATCGCTCACATATTCTGTACATGTATAAGTTATGTGGCACACGGGATATTGTTTATTTGTTTTCCCTTTTGATTTTATATAAGGTAGCTAAAACTGGCACAGCTAGTGTCTCAGGAAGATCGGGACTTACCTGATTGTGAACTTGATTCTACTTTTATTCTCTTCAGAGGAGTTGACCCCCCTTATCCTGGCAACACAAAAGCAGTTCAGCTACACCCACATCTGTGCAGGAGCATCTGCCTTTGGAAAGGTTAGTTCAACTTAAGAATGGTAACAGTGTAATAACCATCTAAATATTCTAGACTTTTGTTTTTAACCTGTCTTTAAAAGTTACCTTTCGTCTAATCTTAATCCATATATTCACAGATGTGGAAAGTGTCATATCATTTAGTATCCCCTAATTTACAAAATATAGCCTCCTGTCTTTTCACAATTGAAAAGAAACTGTGACCCATGATGCCTCTTCTTTGAATTCCTGTGTGTGTAAACTCCTTATTTTTCTCTGAAGAATCTGCTTCCCAGAGTTGCTGCCAAGTTAGATGTCGCTCCAGTCTCAGATATTATCGAGATCAAGTCTCCGGACACCTTTGTCAGAACAATTTATGCAGGTAAGTCTTTAAATTGTAATTAAAGAAAAAGCAAAACTGAGCTTTAATCTATAACAGGGCCCTGGATAATGGATTGTTATTGGTTTGATTTGACAGAGAAGCAACTCAAAAGACTGATAAACCTCTGCAGGATTCATCTTTGACAAATTTTTATTTAAATTTTTTATTTTTATTGAAAACATGATGGTAATTTCGTTTTGATTATTAGGAAATGCTCTCAGCACAGTGAAATGCAACGAGCCCATCAAGGTCTTCACAGTCAGAGGGACATCCTTTGAGGCAGCTCCAGTGGAAGGTGGAGATGCCTCAACAGAAGATGGTACGATATCCTGTTAACAGTTTTCTCCTGAGGATTCTCTGATAAAGTGAATGCTAACCTATGATGCACATTAAAGACCTGATTTGTTTATTTTTTATATGTGGCTTCGTTCACCCACTTTTATGCTGTTTTTTAATAAGAAAGATGAAATATTTACTGTAATTGATATTTGTTGTCATTATACATTTTACTGTGTTTCATTTGGGGTCCTCTGCTCTATTGAATGCAGTTGCAGCATCTTCTCCCTCTGGAGTTTCTGAGTGGGTAGAGCAGTGTCTGACAAAGAGTGACCGTCCAGAGCTGACCAGCGCCAAGGTTGTGGTGTCAGGAGGTGGGAGATCATTTTGTGTTTTGACTTTAATTAGAATAAATCATTAAAGTCACAGTTTTAAAGTCACCATCTTGATTATTTCTGAAGCAGCTATTTTTGTTTTGTTTTGTTTTTGGAAGTGTAAAACATGTAAACCATTGTGTTTTCTATGATAAGGATTCATGTTTTCACCTTTCAGGAAGGGGCTTAAAGAGCGGAGACAACTTCAAGCTGCTTTACGACCTTGCCGACAAGCTGAATGCAGCAGGTAGATATTGATTATATGTCAACTACGATGACCAGATGTCATAAGTAAAAACAAACTTTAAAGGCATCTTTCTTTTTCAGTTGGCGCATCCAGAGCTGCAGTGGATGCTGGGTATGTCCCCAATGACATGCAGGTTGGACAGACAGGCAAAATTGTTGCACCGGTAAGTTAATCCGTTTAGTTAAGTGACTACTGAGATTTTATTTTAAATAGAACCACAGTATACCATTTTCTGATGTCAGCATTCAAATCTTGACATCTAGCATGTTTTAAAGCAGGAGGTATCCAACTTCACTTTCAGTAACTGCTCTGCCCCAAATGGTTTAGTGGATCCATTAATGCAGAGAGCATTGGGTATCTGGTCAGGGCTACAAGCCAGGCTAGATTGACCACATTTGATTTTCGAAATGTTTGGACAAGCTTGTTGAATTTGGTAAAGTGTGGTTTTAACCTGATCCATTATTCACGCTTTAAATCCGAAACTTTCTGCATGCTCAATCTAAAGATTAATGCATCATGTATCTCTGTACAGAAAAGCAGCCATGTGTGATTTCAGGGTGTTAAATTAGATGATCAATCTGTAAAGAAATGTCTTATACAGAGGATTGTGTTTGAGCAAAGATGAGCAATTTTAGTTACGAAGAGAGCCACTATAAGGTTATCCATACTGCCAGAGAAATAATTTGATACAAATTGCAGGATATCTTCAAATTTGCATTTAAAATGACATTAATTAATAAAGGAACAAATGCAGCATCCACCAGAAATAATTATACATAGTTTTATACGCTTAAATGCAAACATTGATGCTTGATTCAATGAGCTATATACAAATTTGAGGTAATTTGAAACAACTTTTTCAATAGAAAATAAAACAATATTATACTTCAATTCTGTTTTTTAATGTGGGTACATGGAATGATGTGAAAGAGTTTTGCATTATCACTATGCCAATAAGACCCCTAAGTCCTTGCAAAAATAAATGTGTACAGATATTGATCATAGTTAAAATCTTTGGCCAACATGTTTTCTTGTTGACAGTTGAGTAATTGTTGAAATCCACTTTTGGGTTACATTGATTAAGGGGGAGGTCTGCATGTGGCCGGGGTCTGTAGGCTGCCCGCTCTTGTGAGACTGACCAGAAGTCAAACATGAAAGCCGACTCAGTGCTGTCGTAATTAATGAATACTGAGCAGTAAAGTCAGAAATATTTGCCTCTGTAAGAATCTGTCTGAGTTTTGATTTAAATTTATAAACACTATTGTGTTTATAAATTGATGCTTTGCTCCTCTGAGACTTCAGCTACGGCTGTGCATTAAATTGAAAGGTGGTGTTGGTTTTCCCCGAAGGGTTTGGGGGAGATTGACCCCTGGCCTCAGCACATGCTTATAGATTACATAGCTGAAGTCCTAACACCATTGTTCAGATATGAGGTAGATACTTTCAACATTAGTCTGAGATTGCCATCCATGTCTACAGACAAGTAACACTTGTGTTGTTCTCCATTGTGCCCACAGGAGTTGTACATTGCTGTCGGGATCTCAGGAGCAATTCAGCACCTGGCTGGAATGAAAGACAGCAAGGTACAGTCACCGTCATGTATTTGAATAACAGAAACTGCACCCTCGTTTTGTAACCTGATGTAATTATCCTTATTACTTGTGTGAGGGAAGTGAAATTTGGCAGTATAATTCATTAACTTTGTTGTGCCACAGAGTTAATAAAATTTTAAGTTGATTGCCATGTCTTGCATAACTCGGGATAATATACGTGCACAGCATTTTTCTTACCATTCATTCTGGATGGCAGCCCAGAATCTCAACGTAATCTCATCTCCCACTCCTCTAATGATAAGGGCACAAAAATATTATTTATTGTGCACTTGAGGTCTAACTTCAGTACCATTTCATTTCCAAATCAGGCATCAGTCTAATATTAAGAGACCCTGTGTCAATACAAAAATTATGCTTACTGAAGGACCAAATTTTGTTTTGCAGTGACTTCATGGTCCCTATCGCACACCCAACACAAAGTGCTCAGTAGGCCCGTTAAAAAAGTCAATACGGTATATTGTCAAATAATCCTTGCCGAATTGTGTATCGATGCCTATTTAACTGAACTGATTCAGCCCCAAATGCTGTGACAGCAGTTGTACGCCATAGATAATATGGTGCAGTTCAAAAGGTGGAAGTAGGAGCCAAAATACATGATTCTGAGCACATTTCAAATATATGATTAAATGGATTAAATTTGAAGACCTCTGAAGACTTGAAATTCAAGTGTCCTAAATTGTAGGATCCTGTAAACCCTTTTCTTGCTGTTTTTGTTTGTACAAAAAGAACAAAAATTGTCAGGAACTCTGTAAAAGGGGGCAGTCAGTGTCGTCAATTTACACATGTGGGGAATATGTATCACATCATTACCTTTGTGTCAGGGATAATAATCGTATCATTAGATTGCTGGAAATACTCAGCCCTGCAGCACAGATGGCTTTCCTAGTTTTTATCCTGATGCAGCTATGCATGTACCAGTTGAACATGCACTGTCATTAGTGTTTGGAGGTGTATTTGTCTATAAATGAGGAGTTGTCAGGAACAAGGCTGGTGTGTTCATATCTTGAGGCAAACAAAATGACTGCCCCTATAACCACCTAAAACCTACTCTTATGTCCAGAGTCTGTGGCGCAGTGAGATCCTGATATTCAGAGGATGTCTTTATGTGAGATTGACACACATCCGCAAGATCAAAAGACGCGCTTGACAGAGCTTGTTTCCTTACCACAGAACGCGCAACAGCACATCCTCATCACAGTTTGATATCAGAGGAGTTATTGGAAAATTCAAATGAAGTTTTTAAAGGAATAGAGAGCTGAGAGGCAGAGTGCAATGTGTGTACTACACCCTGTAGTACGTAAAAATACAATCTAAGTATCTCATGCAACAGGGAGCCATATCCCATATCATATTTTAAACATACCTACCAGCGTTATCAATGTTTAACTGTGTTTTTAGCAGCCTACTGCAATTTTATGTCTAGTTAGTTAATTGGTCATTCATAAACATAAAGCTGTCTGATCCTGTCAATTTGGATTTATGATAAGACAGTTACACGCTCAAACAGAAATGCCCAGCAAGTAATTTTCTTAGTGTTGGATGTTGTGGGAATAAACCAGTGAAATATAACTCATATCTTACCACCAATTATGATATATACAACAACCTGTGTTTTCTCTGGCCCAACAAAAGAAAAGAGTCAAATGTCCTGGCCAGAGTTCAACAAATCATAAAAAACACTGTGTAAACAAAAGGGTAGCCAGCAAGTGCACACTGATTTAAAGGGAAAGAGAGCTGACTTAGACATGTCTCATGTTGTTAAAATATGTTGTATGTTGGCCTCTGGTTTTGATTTTGTGCTCAACTTTTCCTGTTTCTGTACAGACTATTGTTGCCATCAACAAGGACCCAGAGGCTCCTATTTTCCAGGTGGCTGACTATGGTTTGGTGGCTGATCTCTTCAAGGTAAGCACTGGGGACTGACACTGCCACAGAGAAGTCACACTGATCTTTAATCAGAAAAATATCCAGAACTCAAGACTAAAGCACGAACATTTGAGTCCTGCAGGACTTCCTCAGTGTGTTTTCATAGCTCAGACTGTAGAGTGGCAGTCAGAATGAAGGATTTGAATTCTCACTGATAAATTTTGCACGATGCTTTATTCCACCTGATGGAAATGTGCAACTGTTAAATTATTAAGTCCCTAAATTAATCAGGGGAGAGTTTAGAGGCTTAAGCTGCTGCAAGTAGGAGAAACACCTAAGGATCTTTAGGGATGTAGAAACTGATCAGTAGCTCTCTTATGGTGGCGTCACTTCAGCCTCTACTTGCCAGGTTGTTTACACGCCCAGCAGTTTTTTTGGTATCAGGCACATAGTCAGTGATAGTGAGCAAGGAGTGTTGGCATTAACAGTGGGGTCTGGAGCTGCTTGTCATCCATACTTCCCTGAGCGTCCTGTTGGTCATGTTTTATTTAGCCCCTCTTTGGGTCATGAGCAGCCCAGGTGTTCAGACTGACTCTGGAGGAGTGTTCAGTTATAATAACTCATGGCAGAAGAGATGTGACCTGCAGTGTGAGATCAGATTACATGAGATCTCTCCTCAGATGGCTGATTAAAATGGATGGGCTTTCTTGTTTTTCCTCACGGGTTAATTTGATACCTTGGACCGACTTGGACAGTGACGGATGTATCAGATCTTAAGTTCTTTCATTCACAGGGAGAGAAAACATAATTTTGTCCTCATACTTACCTCAACATTTTACTTGCATTTACCGTTATTTTACATTTTGAACATACTTGTATAAAGGATATCTGCTGTTTTTTAAAAAGCTTGTTTAGATAAAAATCTGTTGGGTAATATTTTTTAATATATTTCTTGAGATATTTTTTTGCTGGGTTAGTTAAAAAATACTCTTTCACAGGCCTTGTTCACACCAAAATAATGCAGAATTATCCCTTATCAGTAAAACATAACAATCAGTCACTGATGTAACTAGTTCGAAATTAAAAAAAGATATGGGGTCTCAAGGTTTAAAATAAAAGTCTTAGTAAGTACAAAGGTCATGCTTAGAGCCATTTCACACTGGTTGCATTTTACTTGTCTGACTTCAGTGTGCTTTTCCCTTTTTTTTTTTTAACTGCACACATATCCTGGTAAAAACAGACAGGAAAATGAAAAATAGAGAGCCATATTTAGTCCAGCAGGTATGTATGTCCACAGTAGTAGAATATGTTGCATAAAAGATTTAAATAGTTCAATTACTCTTCCTGTCTGTGCCTTTCAAAGTTACAGCCCAGTTTGCCATCTCTGTAGAGAAACTCTCCTTGCTGGTACAGAATGCTTTCATTTAAAGTTTTTCCAGTTCAGTTATTCAACAAAGCAAGTCACTTGTGGGGAGATATATTCCTAAACTTCCTAGACTTTCTATCAAAGCTTTTTATTGTGATGAAATTTATGGAGAAATGGAGCTGTGACATCAGGGAGATGCAGCTACAATGTGACGCACACACAGTATAAAGCCACAGCATCTTGAGCCGGAGCTGGCATGCACGTCGGTCACATGCAGCCAGTGTGAAACTGCTGTTAGCTTTTCTGACCATGCAGCAGTAAAGTCGCCAGATTTTCCTCAACATTTAATGTTTTCTGCATTTGTCAGATTTTGAAAATTGGGATCACGGTCACGAAAATCTCTGATTAAGTCCAGCTCCCATGACTCCTGGTGTGCTTGATATGTCCTGTGATTGATTCAGATATCTTTCAGAATTGTGTGGAGCTGTCATGCTCTTAAAGCATTAAAGGGTGTCCACGTGGTCTTCAGGAGTACAAAAAGTTAGTAGATCAATTAAGTAAAAAATAAGGCCTTTGAAAGTATTTGAAACCTGAATGTGTCGAGACATTTCTGACATTCTCAAGGCTCAGTTATGCTGTCTGCACGGACGGACACATGACCACAAACTGCATCTTGATTTGGATCACCACCAATATATTATCATTTATTCCCTCTGCTCTCAGGGTTTTTATATAGTTTTGGACATTGGTACCCAAAGTGTGTTGTCTTAAACTAAATCTTGCCTGTGATTGGTTTCTTAGCTTATTTCTCAAGCTTTGTTTCTACTCAGTACTACAGTGATAGAAAGTTGATACCAATTAATTCTTTTAAGTTGTCTTGTCCCAGAATCGGTATTAAAATTAAACGGTCACTAATGTAAACAGTTTAAAACTAAAGATGCAATGGGAACTTCAAATTTATTAAGATGGTCTTTAAAAGCTTTCCAAAAACTGTCAAAGTTAATTCCAGATTTTCTGTTTACGCCCCAGTTTACTTCAGAACATTTCACAAATCACAGACATTTTTGGCAAGCAATAACTTAAAAAGTTAAATATTGGTAACTTCAGATGTGAAAAATATTTACAGCGGTTATATTGGTTGTATTTATCCCTATATTGTGTCTTAATGTAACAGAATGCTTCACCTCACTTAATGCCTACATTAAGACACCAACATTACCGTTTTGTGAGAAAAAAAAGTTCTTGTTTCTTATTCTGTTTCCAAAGCAATAAAACATCACAGACTAAGCAATAGATCAATTGTAGTGAGGCGAAGACTGCATACTTTTGTACAAAAAGTATCAGTATTGATATCGGCATCGGCAATTCTTACTTCAGAAATATCAGCATATTGGCAAAAATCCAGTATTGTGCATTCCTAGTCATATGCTCATACATTATGTTCTTCACTGTTTCCCCTGCTTTGCATTTGGAGTGGCTGCACACAACCCCACCAATACTTTTCCCCTGTAAACCAGTCAGAACAGACTGGGTCCGTGTGGGGAAGGGAGTCTTTAAGTGGCCGGAGCTCTAGCTAAGTGTTTCAGTTAGAGAATACAGGTGGATCATTGATATGGAAATCCTAGGCTGATTAAAACTAAACTAAAATAATTTCCAGGAAAACTTAAGAAAGCGACTTCTTTTGATAGGTTTCATATGCACTAAGAATCTGAAATGAGGACCCAAATCTTATTGAGTTCATCTATCAATGCAAACAGAGTCACTGAAAGATCACATCATGTTTATAAGTCTGCATGTCCTGCATGATTTTCAGTGAGTGTTGTATCACCCCTCATAAGTTACCCTGGGTCCCAGAGTCATAACAATACATACCCAGAATGGACAGATACACCTTGTGGAAAACACATCTTTTAAAAAAAAAAAAAAAAAAAAAAAAAAAAACTCTTCAGTAATTTTTCAGGACTGCCACACTTGCAGCTTGAATTTAACTAATTAAGGAGAAATAATAATCATTCACATGACTGCCGTTGTAAAATATCTGGAATTTTAAGTCTAACTTTCTGCTGTTTACTTTTCAGGCTGTTCCTGAGATGACTGAAGCTCTGAGCAAGTAAACACTAACACGGTACCTTGAAACTTCATGACCCGAACCGGCAGGAGGAAGCATCAGAGAGCAACCATAGAATACCATGGCTCATGCCTTAAAACATTTCTAAGCTATGGACTTAAATGTACGGGGTTTGCATGCTGGGTTAATTTTAACTGAACAGAAATGGGAATCCATTCTCTGGTGTTACTTTGTCTGCAGTAGATCTGATTGTAATTTCTTTTTAATTCTCTTGTGCAGTAAAGACTTCTCTGCTTGTATCTGACTCGTCTCCTGACGTCTAATTTCTAAAAACATATTTGACTGTAAGATGTGAATCCTCGTAGAAATATTTCTTTTGAAAATAATGTATTAAATCACAACTCATAACTTCATATCTTTTCTTTTATTTGAGTCATTTTGAGTTTACCTCTGTCCACAGTTGAGATAGAAAAATGTCTGCTGACAGCACAATAGTTAGTTTATTAAAGAGACAAATCCTGAAGGTTCATGCTTAAGTTGTTCTTGACATTTTCTTTTCTCCCTACAGTCTTGGCTGTGATATGAGGGATCAAACCCATCCTGAATTGTTAATACAGCATCTGAATATCAGGATCATTAAAAATATATCATTTTAGACCTGAATGATTTAAAAACTATCATGTGCAGGTACACTTTAAAGCAACAATATTGAACTTTTCAACCTGAAAAAAAGCATCACTGAGTAAAAGAGTCTGAAACTCGCTACAGGGAAAATCTCCACCTTTTTTAGGGCTTTGTCCCCTCAGATAAATTTTTGCTTCTTTAATTTAAGTCCTGCAACCCAGCTTAGAATAAACAAGAAACAACAAATATATCAGCAGATACACAAGACTGTCACAGACTACTATGAAGGCCATTTTTTCCCCGAAAAAATTGTTCTCGTTTTGAAAACGGCACAGAAACGAAAGGACATGGAGCTGTAAGGTGTACCGCGTAGACTATTCATGAGACTGAAGAATTCCTCTCTGAGATGATGCTCAGCAGAAGTATGATTCTGACTTGTCTCCTCATAGATCCACAGTAGATGTGCATTATTATTTAAAGAAGTCATGTTAGTTTTTCTTTGTTTTATATGACATGTGGTGTGTTTAACATGTCTCCTCCACATAATAGCACCTCTATAAACAAGACAAAAAAATCCTTGGCATGAAGACCTCCCCCTCTTCCCCTCTCTGCAGCTGCTTGAACCATCTCGTTTTCCAAGCCCCCTGAACAGACCTAATAGGGTGACATCCTACCATTGTTTTGTCATTAGTTTAAGCCAATCAGCTCGCAATAGCAATCCCATTACAGAGCGTAGAAATTAGAATGAATGTAGAGTTGTTGAAAAAGGCACTGGGTAGTGAAGTGAGCATTCACCACAGAGTTAGCCTGTAAACAAATCAGACTGGAAATATTGAGCCTTAATGTGGCAGGAATTGTCACAGGATTTCTCAGATAAAGAGAGAATACGGGTGGGTCAGGGATACTCGGTATATAAAAAAACTAGAAGGTTTTTGAACAAAAGTAATTGCCAATATGCTCTAGTTGTCATCAAAAAATCAATACATGAACCAGATTTAAAGCGAAACATGAGCTCCCAAAATCAGTCATCACTGGTGATTAAAAGAATTGGCCCACAGCCTTTCATTACACAGCCTAAGCTCACTGTCAAAGATCCATATTTCACTCCTTTTTTTTTTTTTTTTATAAGTTAACACCATCCCCAAAAATTTTTTCAAGTTCATCACCTACTAGAAATTTGATTTTTGGCATAAACCTCTGTTTCATCCTGTTAAGAGCAGACTAGTATAGTTCCTCATGAGTTGTGTCTGACCACAACCCTCTCAAGAAGTGGATATGGCTTCAGCGTTCCAGGGCTGTGCTCTCATGTCTACTTTGGCTGCACAGCTGTGTTCTTTCCAATGATACCTGATGTGGGCCAAACATTGGCCCACATCAGGTATCTAAGGAAGTGCCTGTCATTTAGGGGAAATAACATACCCATAATGGCATGACTAGTTATAACTTTCAAGTTTGAGCACACTTTTTCTGATAAATGGAGTAGGAAACAGGGAGAGGAGGGATTTTTCTCATGCATTTGTAGATAGGTCAGGGACACATATTTTTGCAAAAACAAATCAAAAAGTGTATTTTGCATAATATGTGGTCTTAAAATGGACTCTACAAATTTACACGAAGAGTGGAAAGAGATCATTATCAGAAGATTCAACACTCTGACAAGTAGGGATGGGAGTATCAATATGTAGTATCAAAGTATTCATACTTCTACAGATACTCTTTTGGTATTGGGGCTTTCCACAGAGTTTTGATATCAAATAAGTACTTCAACAAAATGTATATCTACACTTAACCTGACACTCCAGATGGACTGCTTAATATATTTCTCTAGTCCGTCTGCGAAAGAGGCCATAGAAAGTGTTTGGGAATGGGCAGAACCTTTCGAAAGCGAATCTAGCAGGGGATTGAACAACCGTTCTGTCAGTGACATACAGTAAATTACAGGCCAGTCTGATAATGTGGAAGGTGGATGCTTCTACTGTGGTGTAAAATGCAAAACAAGAGGCACTTTGTAGAACAAACTCAAGGAAAAAACATGTCGGATGTGGAGCACAAATATCTTGTCTGTCGAGACTTTTGAAGCATTGTTGTTTGTTTTTCATTTAATAAAGAAATGTGGTCCAGGTCTGATAAAACTGCTGCTGAAGCTATTAGCATCTATGCAAATCTCTGAATACGCAGTCATTTCCTGCTGTCATCTTACTAGTACCTCTCACCTATTTCTGCTTTAAAGGATTCTGATTGGACCGTTTTGATTTGGGCCACTCACAACCATTGTAGATTGGAGCATGAAAAGATCCGTCTGATCACAGATATCAAATCAGGCGAATCCAACAGCACAGCAAGGTTAATCTTTGCTCTGCCCACATGGTTTTCAGTCTTTCTTTTTCGCTCTGTGAAGAGACAGAGCTGGTTTGGTGTTGCCCATCACTACTGCCAAGGGGGCTGCAACTTTTCTGATAGATCATATAGGATTTAGATGGTTTACTTTGCAACCGTTGAGCTTATTTGATATTTGAATGAATAGTTCATTTTCAAAAAGACAATACTCCCATATGCATGTTTTTATTCCTGGATTAAATGGAATTATGATTCTCACAAAATCAGGGAGTATCAAATCAGACTGTTTTTTGGTGGGCTTGATATCCTTGATTTAGAGACCTATGAAAAAGTAGGTGCCCTGTGCAGCTCACTGTCAGGCTTATACCCTGGTGCAGGACTTATCAGCCTGAAAGACAATTAATCCTTTCTGGGGTTGGGAACCAGTAAGTGGTAAATGCTAACTCACTTGTGTGTTTTTGGACTCAATCCTGCGCCACATTACAGTGTGTCAAACTGGTGTTTCAAATTAATTTTTTATGATGCCTTAAATTTGTTTTCCTCATCAAATTAACTCCTCAGGGTGTTTGTTCATCATATCATCCAAGCATGAAAAAAGTGCAAAAATAGGCAGAGTTAGACAATAACCCCATGTATTACTAAATAAAAGGTCAGCCTCTTCACTAATTACCCGCCCTCTCGTTCTGGTGCCATGGCAAGGCTGTTTAGCTATGGCAGTAAGCTGTGGCGCTAGACTGAGTAGCAAGTTGGCTTCATGGCACTTGCTAACACACCAGCCTTCAGATAAAAAAAATCTGGTTGGCCCATCTCAGAGCTTTTTGATACAAGCTACAAGATAAAGAAAAAGTAATCAAGCAAAAAAGATGCACAAAAATAGTCATGTTCTCCGTGTTGGGGGTTATGGTGCATTCCATTTGACCTTGTAAGTCAGAAATCTGAGTTGGATATGTCCACCTAAAGGGATAGTTTGAGATTTTGAAGTGAAGTATAGCACTAGCCTGAACATTAGCCACAGCGACAGAGATCAGCTGTCCAGAAATAATCGGCATGGAAACTAGGGCTTTATATTGCTGAAAAGAGTCTTAGGTGAAAACAAGTCACATTAATAGCGCAAGGTGATTGAAAATACTTACAACAGCGTTCTTTTTCCACAATCAAGCCACTTTTTTGGTACTCAGCACAGCTATCATGTCTAACGTCCTTCCACCAGCAGCATGCAGACCAGCTTTAGTTGGTTGTCTTCACAAGAGGAAACAATGGCTACTAAACTACAAAAATTGGCAACTTTTGCACCAAATATAATCGCCATTTACTTTGGACGCTTGGGAATACTTGAAGGATCTGGGGCCTCATTTATAGACGCATTTATAAACGCTGCACAAAAGAAAGTGTTCGCCACTTGTAAGCAACCTCTGGGAATTACAAAAAACAAACTTGGCGGGAAAATGCGCACACCTTCTCGGCAGCTTTGACCCGTACCGTACACACAAAATCGGGAGAAACGGGAAACTGTGACTCCAACAGTAGAGGGATGACATTAAAGACAGCCATGTGAAATTGATACATTTGTGTGAAATACTTGAATTTTACACATTTCACAACCCACATCATATGAAGGATATATTTGCAAAAATGAAGAGGAAAAATTTATATTGATGCCCCAGTGAGTGCGCGAAAGAACGCACACACACGCCCACACACGTACCCTATATTATGGAATCAGTTATGTCATTGTAAAACAAACCTTACATGTTATTATGAAATCCATTAACATAAACAATAGGGCGGACAGTACCCATGTTCCCAAAATGTGCCATACAAATAAAGTTTTATATTTATAATAATTGCAATTAAAATGACATGATCGTTGCACAAAACTGCTGACCAATTAGGCTACAACACCTGTAGCTGTTCAGGAAATTAATTGATGGTTGGATTTAAAAAGGCACGCACTCACAATACACAGTGGCTTATCTGGCACTGCTGGAGGACATGGCGCATGGGAGACTCTGGTGCATCTGGTGCATCCGTGTCCCCCTCTGCCTCCATCACCACACCGCTCAGGAGGGATTCCTCGATGATCCCAGACAGACGTTATTTACAGAATCAGCCACATGCTTCAACTCTTTTGCCTTTCTGGCATTAGTGATGCGCGAACTGAGCCCACCTATTAATATCTCAACCTCACATTGAATAAAATTTCTTTTTTCGCTCATTTTCCCTTTTGGTTCATCGTGAAATTGGTATAATTGAATATTCATCAAGGGTGTTCACCTGACCTTTTATGGGCACCGTATGGGTGGGGCAAGGCCTTCCCTCACTTGCGACAACTTTAGAGTTGATTGTGATCTATAAATGGAAACAGGCATAGGACGTGTGTGCCACTCTTTTATAAATCTTAAAGTTTTTGTGTGCACTCATTTTCTGTGTTTCCTGGTTATGCCACCTATAGGGACCTTTCCTATGCACAGTTTTATAAATGAGGCCCCTGGAGTCCAACTGGTTTGAACAAAAACCAAACCAGGGAACTGGATGACTGGAGAAGTCCACGTTACCTGTTGATTCAAGTGTGTAAATCATGAGCTCATGTCATCAAAATGAAATAAGAGTGTGACTACTTAAGATCACTTCAGGGTGTTTCAGGGTCAGATGATTCATGCTTTTACAGTCTGCAGCTTTCATCTAGTAGAGCCTCTCTGCAATAAAGGAAAGGTTTACTTACACAGACCAGCTTCACTGTTTCACAAACTATAAGGAAACAAATTAACCAAAGGAAAGTTTATCCTCAAAGTAACTATTTGGTTTGTCCCGAATATTTATTGTGTTAAGACCCAAGCCATGGTTTTGATACTCAGTTTACTTGATGACTAAACCTTGTATGTTTGTTTTTTAGGAGGTACAGTGAGCTAGAATGTAACACACTTTATAAAATTACTGTGCTGGGCTGATATTTATTTGGGATGTTGTGGTATTTATGTGATCAAAAAAAGAAGAAAGAAGAAAGAAAGAAAGCGAGATTGTGTGTTGATCAGTACTCTGCTGGCAGAAGGACACGAAGGCTGCCATGTACTGAGGTAGTACCTACAAAAAGCAACTTGGTAGTAAAAAAGTATGTTTCCAAGATGTGAAATATAGCATGCTATCACCCAACGCTGTTTTTGTAGCTTGGCTTCACCTGGAACTTGTGTGTTGAAGATGGCCCCATGTCAAGCTATAGTTGTTCTAGTTTTTGTGCTAACTATTTCTGTACAGACACAGAGCTGATCTCTGTCGCTGTGGCTAATGTTCAGGCTAATGCTATTAATGTGCTCCATTTACCTCGGAACTCAGACATGGGAAGTGGGAATTAGGTCACATTCCAGTTAAACATGTTCCATTTACGAGCTGGTAAAGTCTGACCTGCACCGTTCAAAAAATTTCATTAGTCTGTCTGGGGAACAGCCCATAGAAAGTGTTTGGGAAAGGACAGAACTCTTCCAAAAGCATATCTGACAGATGACTGGATGATCGTTCCTTCAATGACATTCATTATGGGCAATCACATCACGCAGAGTTCGGGTGTTACCACCTGGTGTAAAATACAAAACATGAGCCACTTCGTAGAACAAACTTTTACAAAAACATATCAGAAGTGGAGCGGAAAATATCCTTTCAGTGTTATTTGTTTTTTATTTAAAAGAGAAATTTGGTCCAGATTTGACAAAACTGCTTTTGCAGCTGTTAGCATTCATGCTTATTTCTGTACGAGCAGTCTCTCCTTGCTGTCATCTTACTCTTAGCTCCCACCTCTTCCTACTGTAAAGGACACTGATTTGGTCCCTGTGCAAACATTGCAGATTGGAGTTTGGCAAGATGGATCTGTCTGATCAACAAACATTGTATTAGGCTGATCATACTGCGCTGCGAGGTTAGGTTAAGTCAGGGAGCTTAAAGATCGTCTAACTACCCATCAAGAATGTCTGTCATAAGGGGGCGTTCCCAGTGACATATCTAATTTGCAACTTGGACAATCTGACTTCCGAGATCAAATGGAGTGCACCATATGTACTTCATCTAACCCAACTTCAAAAATCCCAAACTGTCCCTTCAAGTTGGTATTCCAAATTAAAAAGTCTGAGAATTTCCATTTACCATTTTACCTGCTTGTACCTGGAACACTTTTAACTTGAATGTTGAAATGGACAGCTCTTACCTGTCCCCAGAGATGCATGAAACATACAGTATATACTGTAGTTAGATTAACTGTGAAACTCTTATGTCCAGGTGGAAAGATGACATATTGTTGCTTTAATTGAATCAAAGTTGTGTGAAGGACATGCTGTGTTTGCAAAATCTCAGTAAGCACTGATTTTTGTCATTGCACCAAGATAAAAATTCGGAATATTTTGAATCATCCACCAGTGAAAAGAATTTCATTAAAAATGTTAGCATTGCTAATATAGAAAGACAAAGATAGAAAGAGCTTGTGATCCAATGTACCCTGCTGCAGTCCAGACAAAGAGGACTGTTCGTTGTGTTTGGAGTCACTAGAATTACTTTAAAAGAGCAGATTCACCTGCTCCACTGTGGTAAATCCATGCCCTGTTCCATACTACAGTTTCCGACCATATCTATGTAATTTGGTCCATTCAGCGTCCTCTTTACTTCCTTATACAACTTCACACGTCAGAAGCCACATGTTTTTATGCAAAGACCAATCTTCTAAAATGTCCAGCCCCAAGCCCTTTTGCTGGTTTGTGTTGGTAAAATTTTCGTAAAACTCAAAAATTCTTTTTGTTAATGTTGATTCCTGATAAGAGGAGCCTGATAGAAAGTCTGCCTCCCCCAGTTTTCAGTTTTTGTGCTGTTATGTTTGATTCATCCTCTTAGTCCTGTCAGTACAACGAGGACATGTGGTTTATGTGCCCAGGACTACAAACACCAGAGTCTAGCAGAGTGTTAATTTTTGTGGTTGATCTGAATAAAGAGTCCCATTATCCTCTTCATATCAGGCAAAGTTTTATGTCTCTGACAGGCGGCTGACTGGAGCGTCCACGGGCTCCATCATCCTGTATTTCTCCTCCAGGAGAGGCTCATTGCTCTGCAGGTGGATCAGCGGTTTGGAGTGCAGACCCACTCTGCTATCCTGATTCCTCTTGTTGTAAATGTTGAGCCTGTGCTCCAGCTCTGGACTAGTTTTCGTAGAACCTGCCGGGCTTGGCGGTTTCAGGTTCACAGGGTCCAGACCCTTCTGAGTGAGACAGGAGTCCTCAGACAAGGAGGAGAGCAGCTCCTGCACCACCGCACTGGGACTCCCTCGCGGCTGGGTTCCCAGGGCGAGGGGGCTGCTGTAGGGAGGAGGATAGCAGCGCTGGTCGCTGTAATCCGTGGAGGTGGAGGCCTCCCGCACCGTGGAGCTGCAGTCTGTGGTGGAGCCCAGCGTGTGGCTACTGATGCTGTGCTGCTGCGCGCTGAAGCTGGTTCGGGACACCGTGGTGGTAGAGGCTTCACTGACCATGCTGCCAGTGCGCTGCAGACGGCTGGATAGCACCGCGTCAGCACTCACCAGAGAGGAGGGGAGCTGACTCGGGTTGTTAGGCAGGTGAACATCTATGGCTGCTGTGGTGATGACACGGGCAGGGTCTGGGATCCCCATGTCTGCACAAAAACACATTAAGCACAGGGTCTGAAACCTCAAGAGGACAAATGAGCTGTAAGATAAAGCAGGAAGCAACTGATGCTCACCACTGCTTGGCTCACTGTAGTACTGACTGATGTAGTTGTTCATGTCATCTTGGCCGTGGTGGTCTGGAGAGGAGGAAATAGACACACAGTGTGATTTGGCTTTAGTCAAAACAGAAAAAGAGTGTGACTTTCAACTTCACTAAAACAAAAGCTGCATTTTCATAATGAAAAGTGACAGCAATTATGGATTTTATGATACAGTTGTTTTTTTTAATATTACACAGATCTTAGTATCAGCTATTGTGGGTGGGAAAATGCCAGTTGCTGACATATTGCTTTACAGATTTGGAAGTTGAAAAAGTTGATTTCAAGTGATGAGACTTAGAGCTAGATCTTGGTACCTCCATTGGCTGTCTGGCATGTGACCAGTGCAGAGGACTGAAGGGCAAAATGAGTGTAAGTTAATACGGACCACTGTGTGTAGCTGCAGTAACTTGGGTTCCCTCCTCATCAGTCATTTCATCAAATAAAAAAACACTGGTCATTATTTAAAAAATAAATGATTGTAACATATAGTTGGCAAATGAGACTGTTAACTTTTCCTTGGTGTAAAGCAGAGAGAATCAATCCTTGCCGACCAGGGAAGCAAACCAAAAGTGTGTGGTGCCATGTGAAAATTTCTAATGGAGAGATGCAATCAATAGTTTTATTTTTGATTTTGTCATAACATTTTTTCAACAAGCATGGAACAGAAAAGCACAAAATCCTAACATAACAGTGAGTGAAATAAGTAAAAATCTAACTAAATAAAATATCTGACCGAACTGTTGTGTTTTTATGATCTATGAAAGGATCAGTCCATGGATTTTGTAAACATAACCTCACTGAGTGACACTTGGTAAAAATGTTTTTCAGCCGTCCTGGACAAGTAGTACTTTTAAGCACAAGGGTTGTATATGACTATTAGAAAGCTTATAGTGGTTCCTGTTTGTGATTCACATATTAATATTACGAGCATCCCAAGAGGGATGGCTCATTGTTTCACCCTATAAGTGACAGGGACCATCTCCTCATGATCAATACGACATGAGGAGCAGCTCTGGTTAAAAGGATGTCTCATGTCAGACCACAAATTCAAGACTGGGATATATGACAGCCTCTGCTGTGATTTATAGCTTTGATAAAGGAAATGCTTCAGTGTTTCAAACCTTGAAATCACCCTTTCTGACAGTGCCTCATTGCTTTAAGCTTTGTAAGTTATGACCTGTCACTATGTGAGAGGTTTATAGTCCATCTCTGCGTGGCATCAGAATTTTGATGTGGATTGTGCAGTGAATGTGTTTAAAAAGATTGGACACTAACAATAGGTCTGTCGAGCATAAAAATTTCCACTTTTATTTAAGTGGAAAAAATGACTGAATAAATGCATAATGAATTGTCCTGGTTACAAATTATTATCATTGTATTTTGATTTGGTTAAAAGTTTTAACAGCCACCCACAAACAGAAAAGGTGGCCAACAGCACTGTTATTATATCTATCTATCTATATATATATATATATAGCGGAGTTCTTAGCTGCCTTAACAGTGAGAAAAACCTCAAATTATCTTCATAAAAAATCTTTCATATTATAAAGAGTCTCCCATATGACTCTTTACAAATTAATTTACAGCACAGGGAGCTGAGATATTCCTTCGAAGATGGTCAAGATTAACATGCTTATCTGACCTCTTTGTGAAATGTATTGATGGCAAAGTATAAAATAACGTTTTTACGGCATAACAGCATGCCACAAACTGAGGACATTTTATCACGTAGACTTCCACACCACATCCACAGTCTGGATGCACAGGGGCCTCTGATCACCAGCTATACAAAGGAGTTTTGTGTTCCAGACGATTTACCTGTGGCCCCTGTGGGCTCCCTGCCTTTATTTGACCCATGGGGCTCAGAGGCCCCCGGGGCCAGTCCGTCGACCTCCTGGAAGCTGCTGCTCTGTTTACCCCACATATGGTGGATCTGCATGGCTGCTTCACGCTCTGCCACCAGATCCAGGTCCTGCTGGGCCAGGTGGGCTCTCAGCTGCCTGATTTCAAACTGAGAGGAGAGAGGGACGAATGGGAGAAAAATATTTATACACACAGATTTCTTAGGATAGTTTATCTCAAACAACATTAAGTATATTTTACTCACTCTAAATCCAAGAAAGTACATTTAATTTTGTGTTACATCCATGCTTAAACAAACAGCTTCATCACAGTTTTTTTTTACATTTACAAAAACAGAGCACTGTAAACAGCATTTACACTTCTACCTCTTCTTTTATTTTAAGACTCAATAACAATAAAATAACTACTGTTATCAAATTGTGAGGGAGTCAATGGTCAGATTTTCAGATAATACACAGAGCTGCTATCTAATATAGCCACAAGATTTTTGAAAAATATAATTCAATGATAATACAGGACCATTTCCGGAGTCAGCTTTTGAGTTTTAATGTGGTTTCTGTGACTGCACTTTGCTGCCCTCCTCTGGTTACCTGCAGCTACAGACAGTTCGATGTGCTAAAAGAGATGTAACACAATAAAGAGGACATACTGCCTGCTCCTGGCAGATCTGGGTGAGACGGTCGAGCTGCTCCTCCCTCACTGCTTTGGCTTTCTCATACTGCTGAATCTCCAGCTCCATCTCCACCTTCACCTGCAGCACATAAGCTGGAACAAGAGGCGTGTTGGTGTAAATTCTTCTAAAAGGTTAACAAAATAACTCTTAAATAACTTTAAAAACATGCACTAGATTGTCTTAAAAAGGCTCAGCTGTACACTCTGTTCTGTAGATCTGCTGCTGAGCTAAATAAAAAAAAAACCTGTCCCACAGTTATTCCTTAAGACAACAAAATAGCTTTTTTTTCAATAATATATTTTTTAAAATTTTCTTTTAGTTGCTTATATGGAGGTAACTTTTAGGAATGTAGACTAAATAGAATTAATTTGTTGTGTTGCTTGCGCATACTGTCGTCTACTTAGAATCCACAAGGGGGAGCAATTTTACTGGAAAAGCAATTGTTCTTGTTGAATGAAATGGTCTGTAGGCAATCGATTACTATCATTATCAGTACACTTTGCCTTCTTTACCCCATACACCCCTTAAATTGAATGCTTCACCTCGTTCTCTTCTATCTTTTGCTCATGTTGATTCAGTCTCATCTGATTGCTTACATCTTCATACATCTTCCTCTCAGTCACAATATATGTAGTTGGGTCAATTTGATGCATATCTTAAAAATAAAATGGTTAAGCTCTGACAATATTTGATGGGACACAGAATTTAAGAAGGGCATTAGTATTTGCATTAATTGCTTTTTGGTAATGTTGAGATAAACATGAGTATTTTTTATGCAGGAGAATATTGAAACTGACAACAAGCTTTAAAACTTGATACCTCACAATTTTATATTCAAGACCTTTCAATAGGACAAACTTTTGCTAAATTATGTACACATCTAAAAATGCCCCACTTGTGAATTTTAGAAGATTTTTCACGTCTTGCAAAGGGCATTTGCAAACAAGTGGCTAACTGGGACTACAAGATTGTCTAGGACTTAAATATCACATTTGATTGTTTTAGAACAATGGCAGACACAGAATTGACAGCCTTGAAATTGATTGGGTCACTCAACAAAGAAAGTCTCTTAAGTGGAGGTGAGGGCATGAAGTAGAAGATGGTGGTTTAGTGGTGGTAATGTTGATGTCAGTAGATTGTTTTGTAGTAACATGATTGCTTTACAATAACTCTTTATTTTACTGTACAAGCACCTAAAATTATGGAGATTGTATCAATTGTGCAGAGTGCATAAACAATCAAACATGTAAGTGCCTAAACTGGTCTCCCTCAGAACTTACTTTTCAGCAAATCACAAAAAAATCCAAAGGCTTGTTGCTCATGGATTCGATTGGATGCTTACCAGGTTAGTCTAGTAATCCCTGGATGCACCAGTTCATGACTTTACAGCTTCTGAATTAGCCTTAACAACACATTTACTGAAACACATTAAGTCCTACCTTCTCCCCTGGCTCTAAATAATTAAAAGAAAAAGGAACAATAATCGAACAAACAGCCTCAAGATTGAATGTTGATGAAACCGCAGAGAGCACAGTACTGCAGTATCTTTCTCTGTGACCTGACAGTAAAGGACACCGGGAGGGCACCAGCTCCTCCCAGCCTCACCGTCAATGATCCGCTTGACCCTCCAGATGCGCAGCGTGATGATTAGACCGATGGCATCCCAGGGGCTGCTGGGACCGTTGGCCACTGTGGAGGCCACCATGGGGGCCAGAGAAAGAACGATGACGGCTCCATCAAACACCTGAGAAAAAGAAACCCACATACACATGCAGGCATGCACACACACACACACACACACACACACACACACCCACACACAAACACACACATGATTACTGTTACGTCTGTAGCTTCCACTGTGGTTTGACATTGAGGGAATGACACTGCAGTGAAAGGGGCCCAGAGTAACGAGACTAACGGCACCCATGGGAGCTTACCTCTACTTTGTTCTCTATGTAATCCCATATCCCCAACACCACGATCCTGAACACCGTCTGAGACAGAAAGAGAGACAAAGACAGGGACAGGGAGCAGATTACATTCAGGGAAAGACTGAAATGAACGGCTACACTATGGTGTTAAATCAGAGTCACTGTTAAAAAGTTACTGCTCAGACTTTGCTCAGTTGACCCTGGCTAATTCATCAGTGACATTATATTTTAGCATATCACAGGTGGAGTGGTAGGATTTCATCTGGACAATTAGAGACAACGCTAGTATCTGCTTGTGCTGACACAGCAGGGCCTGTAGAGGGCAAACCACTCTCCTTTTGTCTCTGCTCCTCTGCTGCATCCATCCCTTAGCCCCCATCCTCATTTCACATAGTCAAGGTTGCACCGAAGCACAACAGAAAAAGCACTCCTTGCTGTTTTTTTCTGTATTAATGTGTCGGAGAAAGGAAAGGCTTTTATTGATAAGTAACGCTCCAGCTTCACTTAAGTTAGCAGTGAGGTGGTCTGGTGTGGAGAACTAAGACAAATGTGGCCTCCAGTAAAGAAAATAGTAATCGATAGAGTGCACCTGCAGCCTTGAAATTATTTAAAACTGGCAGAACAGAAAAGCTTCATATGCATTTAAAGTGTTTGTGCTGTGAATCAATAGAAAAAAAAACCTGAGAGGGGCGAACTATGCCAGCTGTAACAGCAGCAGATGTTGTTCAAGCTGTTTGAAGGTACAGTGTGCAGAATTTTCACACAGAAACATTCAGATTAATCAATAAAGACTAATCTTTTGTTTCATTTTAACATGATTTAAAATTATTCCAACAGTTTTCCAATCAGATAAGAACCTTAATTATTTATAGTTGCAACAGTCAGCTGCAATGGCAGAGCCACCATGAAAAGACCAGACACCGTATCTGCAGAAACACTGGATACTACGTCAAAGACTGCTACTTAAGGAGGCAGGAGCTGCTACTGGGAGCTGTTGTTGGACTACAACAACTCCCTGCTTCTGCTGCATGCTCTGTTGTTCAAGCTACAGTTTAACATGTAACTTAACTACCCTGACCCCCATTATGGTGTGGCTTAACCAGACAGTCTGGAGTCCAGTTGAGATGTGCTTTTACCTACAACAGCCTCTGCTGCTTACTTTTTTTATTAGACATGTATCTGACATGCATATTTGATCACCTGACAAACCTACAAACATTCTACCAGTTGGTAGACTTTTTTTTATTTTTCTACGTCAGTTGTTTCTGCTTTGCCCTTGCATCAGTACTGTGCTCTTGTTTATACCCTTTATCACCCTAGCATCTCAAAGGGTATGAGATACTGCCTCCTTAAGTTCTGCATGTAAATAAATCTGCAAAGAGTCATCAGGTCAGAGCATGGATTCCAAACTCAAAGTTTGTTCTGCTGCTGCAATAAATATTCTAACAAAGCATGGTGAGTTTCCTTACTGAGATGTTTAGTAAATACATCTCATGCAGAGAAGTTTTTACTGAACTTAATTGCCAATTCAAAAGAACTACTTAGGAGCCATTAGTGCATCTCTGCATGTGGTCTTTCAATTTGATCAAAAGCCCTATGGTGGCAGAGCATATATATTGCATGTTTAGATCTTTAGGCCACAGTATGTAAATCCTGCAGCAGGGGTGTCTTGTTCAAAATAATAACAAAAGCTGACAAGCAAGGACTAATGGTGCTCTACATTTACATCGGAACAGGGAAGAATCAGAATCAGAATCAGAATCAAAATTATTGCCAAGTAGGTTTTTACACTTACAAGGAATTTGTTCTAGTGATCTTGGTGCAAAGTACAGACAATAAGTAAAAAGACAATAATAAAAATACTAAAAATAAGGTGCAAGCATTGTAAGAAGAATAATCAGATATAGAAATATAGAATTGAATAAAATAAAATAAAATAAAATATATACACAGTTATTTACAGCTATATTCACGTCCGGGGGGGGGGGGGGGGGGGGGGGGGGGTTATGTAACCCAACTAGAGCTGAAGGGAGTGGGAATGACGTCACATCCCAACTAGAAGCATTCCAGTTACAAGCTGGTAAAGTTGGGGTAGATGAATGAAGGACATCCGACTTTGAAGTGGGGAATTCTGACCAAAGGGGGCATACCTAGTAATTTGCAACTTGGATTATCCCAGTTCCGAGATTTACTGGAACATACCATAACACACTGTCTCAGCTACTCAGCTGACTTCTTGTTTGAAATGAGGCATGCACTTTATAGCTTAACTATGAGCTCATCCTTTAGCCCCATTCCATTATCATTACAGTCCCTGATATTAACTTTAGAGTGATCAACAAAATTAAATACATGGTAGTTTCCTGCAAACAACACACATATATTAGTATGACCTTGACAAACAATTAGGGATGACCCGCTGCCGTGGACCTGCTCGACTCTATGTGCTCTATCCTGCATCAACCATCAACAGAAATGACTTAATTTAACATATATTCATACTTTTTAAATCAGTTAAACACAGTTTAATGGCAGTTCAACCAGATGCTGCTATATCAATCAACAGCAGTCCTCTCCAGTTTATAATCATTATAGATATTTAATGCCATTTTAATTTAATCTCATTTTAAGCATGAAGTACACAGATGGGCAATGCTGCAAGCAGGTCTTAAACTACACACTGACATGGGAATCAGAAAGTAGAGCAGTTTGCAATGGAGAAACACGTCACAGGAGAGCTTGGGCAACACAATGTGCTTGAATATGATGGAAAATAGTCATGGTTCATAACAAATAAGCAGCACAAACAGATGCAGCAACAGACTCACAGCTTCCAGCAGCAGGTCCTGCTTTCTTAGCAGCAGTCTTGAATATTACATAATGTTTCAATGACATCCATTACAACAATAAAAATTGAGGATATCCATAGCTTTGAATAACTGAGGAAACATTTGAAGTAATATGAGTGTGAATAACAACAACAAAAAAAAAATCATACACAGTATATGTTCATGTATATAATGTGGGAGACATTGATAAATTTGAGACATTCTTGTTTTAGATTTTTAGGAAATTATTTATTAAGTGACTCATAAGAATCCATTTTATTCTTCTGTTCAACAAGTTTACACTGATTCAAGACATGCCCAGAATATAAGTTTCCTTCCTTAAATCTACTCAGATATTGGATTTTGCATGCATATATATATATATATATATATATATATATACCCATCCATTTATGGAATATCCTACTCCGAACAGGCTGTTTTTGTGTAAATCCTCAGGAAGTGGGTGTGGCTTCAGCTTTCCAGCTCTGTGCTCTAATCTTTACCGAGGACTCAAGCATGCCTTAACATGTACAATCCAACAAAGCTGCCTATGGGTTGAACAAACACTTTGCTCTGGGAGTGGTCTCCCATCTAAGGGAGGTTGCATATCTCCTAATCACATGATCAGAGGACATTTTTAAACAGGCTGTTGAAGCACACATTTTCTAAAAAGTGTAGCAAGCAACAGAGGGAGAGGTGGGATATTTTCATGTTGAGGGTGTAGGCAGCCCATGGATACACAGTGTGTTTTGCTTGACTTGTGACCTTTAATATTGATGTAGATCTTTGTCACATAACTTATCAAGCTGTGACAGAGGGCATGGGGTGTTTCGTGAGGTTGTTAGTATTCTAATAAGGATCTGCTGGTGCACCTCAGTGGCCTCACATACTGCACAACATAGCATTAATGCAGAGGCCGCTGCCTCAGCTGTAAGTGAGAAACATGGAGACTAACCTCGGTGAAGAACACAGAGAGGATGACCAGGCTGATCCAGTGGATGATGCTGGCAAACTGGAATGCATTATTAACTGTGGGGTTTAAACAGAAACAGATTCAAAGACATATTCATTGAGAAACACAAGGTTGATGCAGCAGTTTATTCATCACTAAATATTAGCTTTTCCATTGAACTGACAGTTGCAGTAAAGTGGCTAAAATCAATGTGACATAAATGCATAAACAGAGCCCAGAAGCATCATCAATAAGAATTCACTCCATGTTATGTGTCAATGCCTCCGTGTTTATTCATGTGGCTAACTGTGAAGAACCTCAAACGATGCTGGGCTGTCAGCAGAGGCATTTCTCTTCATGCACCACCTCTCCCCCATTTGTCTTTGTTTGCTGTGTTCAGTGATCTGTCTATCAGTCCATTCATCTTCCTCCAGTCCTCATGTTCATCCTCCAGCCAACTCTGTACCACCACATTTCTTTGTCTGCTAATCCCCTTCACGCATTTATCTTATTCCTCCTTTGTCTGTCCCGTCACGTCGGTCACCTAGTCCCGGGGGAATGTTAAAGACTTGACAGCTTTTGGATGCTGCAGGAGCAACATTTCTGCCACACGTGCTCTTTACTTAGCCGTGTGCCACCAGGTAAGGTAAGGACCTTTAGCCCTCCATTAATAATAAATAAATGTCTCTACTGAGCCAGGTTATTTAGATAAGGGGGTCAATAAAGTGACACGATGTGCAGTGATATTTGAACACATGACATTTTGTGGTTACTTAGGAAATCAGCAATATTTCCTGTTTTTTTGTTTTTTTTTCTGTTTTGTTATTATTTCCCAGACTATTACTGTGCGTCCTCCAGAAGATCTTCAATTAGACATTTTTATTACAAAACAGAAATGTAGGTGACCAGATAAGCAACTTGAGGCTGGTAAGAACCTCTAAATATGCTTACATTCATTTTATGCATTTCTGCTGGATAATACCGACTGATAAATTGGCCTACTTTTGCAGTACTTGCTTTCTATACAGGGGTACCTCAGGGTTCAGTGCTTGGTCCCCTGCTCTTCTCATTATACACCACCTCACTTAGTGCAATTATACACTCCCATGGCTTCTCCTACCACTGCTATGCTAACAACACTCAGCTCCTCCTATTCTTCCCACTTGATGACACAACTGCCACTGCTTCAACTAAATCTGTTCAAGACTGAGCTTATCGCCCTTCTAGCCAGCTCCTTCATTCAACCACAGATCACTATCCAGGTGAGATCCAATAAACTCATAATAACAAACTCTGCCAGAAATCAGGGTGCTATTATTGATGACCAGCTGAAGTTAAAGGTTCATGTAGCCTTGATTGCTTGGTCTTGTCAAAATCCCCTGAATAACATCATCAGGAGGATCAGACCCCCTCTGAACGCACAGGCAACATAGCTTCTGGTACAGGCTCTGGCAAATTCATGTATCAACTACTGTAACTCCCCTCTTGCAGGCTTTCCTGCATGCACATTTAAACCCCTGCAGATGACCCAGAATGCAGCAGCATATCTGGTCTTTAGCCAGCTCAGGACAACATATATCTCGAAGGAAAAATATTCTTTTATGATTTTTAACAATTTGGTTTTGCATTCTTTGTTTTGAGCTTCACAACTGCCTCTTCTCCTTTCTCATACAAATCCCCCCCCCCCCCATTAGAGGTCCTTCCCATGCCACAAACCCCTCAAAGGGAAGGACCTCTAATGGGGACCCTCTCCTGCAAATTTTCATAAAATTTTTCCATATTTTGACGACGTGTATAAGGGCTCTACAATGTACAATTTTTATGTACAAAAGGCATATAGCAGGTCATGCAATGTCGGTCACATGACCTGAAATGTATGTCATGCATTATTTTTTCATGCTAAACTAGAATTAAAAATAATACAACCAACTATTAGTAACAATTAAGGAACTAAGAAATACAAATAATATTCTTCATTATTTGTTCCATGGCACCAACCTTTCCTACCCAGTGCCTGAATCCCTCTTGTGCCACATGACAACCCCCTATTAGATCAAGGCCTACACTCTGAAAACACTGGCTCATGATACACCTACAGCTTATAATCCATGTGTGTCATGTCTTGTACTCTTAGAGCTTGGTGATAGGTATCTGAGCTCTGTCATCTTTAACCCAAAGTCTTTTAGTCCATACCACTGAGCAACTGAGTGCAATAGCCCTCCAAAGCATCGTGTCTTCAAATTCACATCATTTTTAATCAATCATTAAGAAACAATCAGTACAGTACAGGTACTCACACTGCAACAACTTGGTGTCTATGAGGAGCTCCAGCGTCAATAGCAACACTACCAGAATGACACAGGCCACCAGGACGCAGTTAAAGCCTGCAGACAGCAGACAGACCTGCCACAGCGCCGCCCTGCGACCACAGCACGGCTTCAACCAGTTCGACCTGAAGTGGGAAACAGGGGAGACAGAGAGTGGGAGAAACTGCTGTTAGAGTTGACGTGGGCAGGGGATTAATAGTGTGTACCTGATGTTGTTATTCTAATAAAATACTGATGCAGAAGGCATATCTGACAGGAAGAACCAAGGTCGGATCAATAAAACACCAGAACCATAAAGATGCACAAATTGTGTCGCAATGCAGCCCTCAAACCCTTTTTCATTTAACACATGGAACCAGATAGGAGGTCAGTACACAGACTGTCCTTGGCTTTAGGGTCAATAAGATACTCTAAACATTTTTGTTGTGATAATTGGATCTGCAGTTTCTCTACTGATGTATTTTTCTTTTTTGGATTCTGTTATTTGACTTTGCGGTTTGAGTTTACAGGTTGTTTCTCAGAATGAAAATTTAAAGGGCTACTCCTGTGCATTTACTCTTGTCAACCAAAGAGATGTTAAAAATAATCAAGGACTAAAGCTCAGAAATACTGGGGAAAAAATCATTCACAGTACCATTACTTTTTGCTTTAATGTTGATATGAAAAAATACATTTTTTTTTTTTTTTCAAATAAATGCAACAATTTCATGTGAGCTTGACTGTGGGCAGCTAACTTTTGAATCTTACAGTCATTAATAATGTATTTTGGATTTTCATCTGTTCTGTTTTTGCTATTTAAAAATGTTTTTTATGAATCCACAGAAAAAAAAAAATCATTAAGTATTGAAATAAAATGTGAGAATTGAGTGCTCATATGATGAATAAGAAGGCACTACTAGCGAGTATACCAAAGTAAACTAACAACCTCTGGACCACAAAATCTGCAATAGTTTCTCCAATGGGCAGCTAGCCCAAATTTCATCTGACTGAATAGTATGAAATATGACAATATGAAAGTAAGTAATATGATAATATGAAAGTAAAATCCACATTTACTGAGTGAAAAAGCATTACCTGTATGCATGCCAAAATTAATAACTGAAGTTTTTTAACCTATTAATATGCAATGATTTCTCTGGGGTCAGTTTTATAGTCACTTAAAGATTTCATATGACTGAATAAAAGTGTAATGAGTGTAGAATATACATATGCTGAAAGAGACAGTAAATTTATCCTTTAATCAAAATCATAAAAATCATAAATGATTTCTAAGGGCAGCTGATAGTTATCTGAAATTCAATTTGATTTCATGAAAATGGCATGAAGGTAGAACGTACATATGCTGAGTGAGATAGCATTGCATTTATGCACATAAAAATACAAAAAATCCAGAATAAGGCTGCTAATAGCCAGCTTGAATTTAATCTAATCTCCCAAAAATATGGAAGAGTAGAACATACATTTGCTGGATGATAAAGCCTTGCTTTTTTTATTATGATGAATTTAGACTTTTGGGAAATGTGATAGGCTCATATAGCAGTAACAATTACGCTGCAATATACCATCCAAGTAGAGACAACATTAAAGTTTGTGTTTTAATTGTTGAAAGTCAATTCAGAAAAAAAAGGCAAAAGAAAAAAAAACTCACTACACTGTAAGAAACTTTTCAATCCCAAAACTTGCCCCACCAACGGTTTAGTACTGACTGCTGTTCATGCCCCCTTTCATGTTGCTCCATATTTTCCATCAGCTTGTAGTGTGCCTGTGTCCCCTGTGTACTTGATCCTTGTCCAGGTACATAATGCCTGAAGATATGAGTGTCAGACCTGCCTAAAACCCATCCCTGCACCCCCTCATCAACTCTCTCCAGCCAGAGACTGTGACTGACGGGGACTCCTGGGGATTTATTGTCAATAAATAATGACAAACCTCCAGGAGTCACTCTGGGCTTTCCCTCCCTAATAGAGCTCTGCGTCCCGTTCCAGTGCTGCCCAGGTGGACTTGAGTATGAGGCAGAGAAGACTAGGTGTGTATGCTATCCACTGTCACCTGTTCCCTGCAGGAGGAAAGCTATGGGAGTGTCTGTCTGAGGACAAGAAATGATGCATCTTTATTCTACTCTCTTATTGGTTGAGCTCTGACTGAATGAGGCAAACACTGAGGGAGGAAGTGAAGGTAAAGGCTCGCTTCAAGTGCACTCGGACTCATCCAGAAGTGAACTAAGAGAAAGTCTGGACAGAAGAGGGGATGTTCAAGAGGGGAGCATGGGACAAAACAGAGAGGGACTCAAAATAAGACACAGGATTATTGATGATTAGTTTTTAAACTTAGTTTATACCCATAATGACCTCAAAGACTTGAATGCTATATTTAGCCTGTACTGTAGCACTGCTGGAGTAAAATTCAGCATGAAATCCTGGAATCCAAAAGACAACCATCAGTGGAAACCATCAATATCTTTAATGCCTATGAAATTTATGCTAGATTGTGGCCCAAAATGAGAGTCTTGGGGTATCAGGATCAGATGGCCATGAAAATCAGTCAAGTCATCTGATGTAAAGTGTCAAAGTGACCGACAACAAAATGAATGGATAAATAATAAAAGACAAATAAAGAAGGGTTCCTACAGTGACATCACATTGAAGTCAAACCTCTGCGTGGCCTCGGCTACACTTCCTCTCCAACCTTCACCAAGGTCAGCACAGAGGCTGGAGCCAGGCCACGCTGTGTCAGTGCTCTCCCAGAGGCTAACCAGAGCACCCGTCCCTCAGAAACAGCCAGTGCCAACAGATTAGGAGCTCAACACCTGGGGTGACAGTGGGTGGAGGAGGGTAATGGTGCCATTAGCTGATACCACAGAGACTTTCCACAGTGCAGATTTGTCTACAAGGAACAATGTCAAACCCCATCTGTGGGCGTAGGAGAGCCAAGACTAAGCAACATTTACCTAATGATACACCGCATATGCAGTCAGCAGACAGTTGTGGACCATTAGTTAAAAGGTGGAGGAGAGATGGTGGTTGCCTTAAGGACTGAAAAGCATGATTTAACTCATACTGTGTGGAATCATAATTCATTCAGACCTCTCCCAACAGCCGGGCAGAAAGGTATTAATTTAATAAACCTGTAAAGAAAAACCCTGTCTGGAAGCAGAGTAAATGGCAGTGATGGATTACTCCCAGCCCAGAAACTTAATTTTAGGGAAATCACTTTAAACCTTGAACACTGAGGACCTGAAGTATTTATGAAGGAAGTGAGGAGGCTTCAGTGGTAGAGGAAAATCACCTCACTCTTTCCCTGGGTCACAGCAGGAGCGCATCGAATGGGCAATAACTTAAAGGTTGGTCATGCACACAAACACACACACACACAGGTTGAGAACATAATGTGAGGAGGAAATGAGAGATGCAGGGTGGCATGTGCTGCAGACAGGTTCACAAAGACATCAAGGGGCCTGGAGCTGCTGCGGTAACACACTGAGGGAAGATCGAAATGCGCCCGACAGCTGCGCACAGCAAGGGGATTAGATCATGGGACTGATCAATACTGGCTGAGATGGAAGTGATGGCATGCCGTACATGACACCGGCTGCAGGGAAGTGGCCGGAGAGGAAAGAGCAGACAGAGACATCAGAGCTAGTGACGGGCTCAGAGGAAAGTGTGTGCTTGCTCTGCTGGGGCTCATTCACACTCAGGACAGAGCTTTGGCTCCAGCCCCAGATAAGAAAGTCCCCTATCAGAAGGATCATCTCATTCATTATACTGTACCCTATAAATGAAATGGGATAACAGCCTGTTCCCACTTACTTATGCGTCTGGTGTCTACAGAGTCATAAATAAACAGATGATGTCTCAGAGTGTTTAATGTAAGGAAGTGCTTTTTTTACAGATGGATATAAGCCTGATTGAAACTGCTACATGCCACAGCACTGCATCCTATGTCAGTGGCTTGGTCTGGCAGTATACCCAATCATCAATCGGAAAGTCGAGGGTTCAAGCCCAGCTACTGCTGTCACAGGTCAATGTGTCCTTCGGCAAGACACTTAAAGGGTTAGTTCAGGATTTTTGAAGTTAGGCTGTATGAGGTACTGAACAAAAAAGTCAGTGAGGTGGCTAAAAGTCCTTTAAGCAGCGCCACCCCTTTAAGTAGAATGAGCTGAGACCACTGGTATGGTGCAGTGCTTTTGGTGGGTACGGTTATTTCGAGTAATTGAGTGAGTTTTACATTAAAAACGAACCACAAAACTATGATGGATTGAATGTGTAATTGGGCAAAAATTTACAGCGCTTTATTTTTCATCCAGGAAGTCTGTTTGGCACTATTTTTTACGCAGTAAGACCAGGCTAAAAACTTGAGGTGACTGAGCCTTTTCTGTAGTGGCCCCAAAACTTTGGCATGGCCTCCCTCTTGAAATCAGTGTCCCCCCCATTACCTACTTTGAAATCTCATCTTAAAATTTACTTTTACTTGTTGACTTAAATTGAGCATGAGAGTTGTATGGTCCCTGTTATTATGTGTTTATTTTCTCAAGTTTGGCTTTTGATTTTGATTTTGATTTTTACAATTTGTCCTGTGTTTTATGTGGTAGTTTTTAAATGATTTTTGTACTCTGGTATTTGGTTATAATTCTTAGTTTTTATTATTGCATTTTTATTTTATTCTGTTTCTGCTTGGTGGTCACTGTGCAGCACTTTGGTAAACTTGATTGTTCTTTAAAATGTGCTGTTTATGCTCTATGGGATCAGGAAGACACAACAACAGCAGAGGAAATTACTACTGAACCAAATATGAGTGATTTTGACTCAAGTGACGATGACGTTCATTTACTGAGGATGCATGGGGTTAACTTCATGAATATACTCAAAAAGAAATGCCTAAGAATGAGATTCAGTTTGTAGAAATAAAAAATAGATAAAACAAGAACAGCCAAGGTTGTCCGCCTGCACCAGCTCACAGTTGTCACTCTATATTTGCTTAAAATGTCCTCTAACTTTTCACTCGAATGTTTAAATGTTCAGAAAGCAGCAAAGATAAACTCATAAAGTCATATCCGACTCATAAACTGTATTTCCAATATTAAAATAATAAAATTGGCTGTTTTTCATATCAAACTTATAAATACAATCTGATTATGCATCATGTTTTTCCATGTTTTAGCACAATAACATATCTAAGATTTACAATGTTGTAAAACAAGATCAAAAGTTTGTTTTATTCATGAAACTCCCTTGAAAATCAGCATCATCAAATTAACAGAAGGAGACAGCCTGCTGGAAGGTTGTCAGCCTGTCAGCTTAACTAACACACTGTAAACAGTCTCTGGAAAATAATTTTTTAACAATGTTTTCAAAGTGCATTCTGGATGCAAATATTCCAAAGAGGAGGAGTTTTGTAAGCACAACAGACACCACATTCCTATCAAAATGAAAGGACATCAGGTTGAAAAAGCACACTGTAGGCGGCGATGATGTGTAAAATACCATTTGCACCCCTAAGGTACAAGTTAAATGGGAATTAAATCTGAGGTGGTTCTTTTTACATGCTAAAGGATGCAATGAATGAGCTGCAGAGGGGAAAAAAATCATTCACAGGTAATGAGTCTGAAATGACTCCATCAACTTGTCTGTGGTATTGACTGTGACACACATATGCACACACATAAACAGCAAATGAACAACTGCAAACACTCACCTCTCCTTCAAATTGTTTGCAAAGGAGCTCTTAAAATAGTGTCACTCTGAAAGACTTTCACTGCGGTGAGAGGCCTCTAAATATTTGATGGAAACTCTTGATTGATGTCTTGACTGCACATTTACAACAGAGCCACGTTGCTGGGTGAAAAACTCCAGTACATTTGGGCACAGACTCATGGCAGCTGGCACACAATTACATTTGCTACCTAAATGATTCATAAAGACATGGTTCAAGACTCCAACCACTGTGTCTCCCAGCCATTCATTTATTCATGTACAGCAGCAAATAACATTTTAGGTTAAATTTATTAGGAAGTGAACTTTTTCAAAAGGGTGCCTTACTCCTAAAATGATTGACACATGCTCTGAAAATAATCAGGCAATGTGGCCCTCAGGGTAGGTCTAACGACTGAAAGGTGACAGTGTCAAGAACACTGCACACAACATTGTGTAGAAGTCTGAAAACAACGTTTTGTGCTAGAAAAATCTGCTTTTACTTTCTTAAACCTCTTTAATGATAATAATAATATCTTGAATTTATATAGTGCCTTTCAAGAAACCCAAGGACATTTTACAGGAACGCATAGACATGGACAAACTATGTGTGTGTGTGTGTGTGTAAGGGGTGGTTTAATGAAGACTGAATGCTGTGGTGAACAGGTGGTTCGGAGTTTGGTTTTGGGTATGGAAAGTAGCTTGGTGTTTGAAGACCGAAGGTTGCGGGATGGTGTGTATGGATGGAGGAGATCAGAAAGCTACAGAGGAACCAGGGCATGGAGAGATTTATATGTCAAACTAAAAACTCCAAGGTACCAAGATGGGGCCTAACAAACCATGTACCTACACAGGTTTTTCAGTTCTGATGATGAATCCCAGTGAGCTTTGAGTATTAGTGAGCAAAATTTCAATCAGTTTCAGGTTGCTTATCATGTCTAAATTAAAGCTATGCAGGACTTTGGTCTGGTGCAAGAAGAAGCCAAAGGTCACTTAGTTTAACTACACTATTATAAAACCCACTCAGTTAGCTGTAACTCTCTATCTCACTGACAACACGCATCTGTTGAATATATATTTCTGACTCAACATATGTTTATATAGGTATTGCCATTATGACATGAGGTCTCATTCTCAAGAAAGAAGTGTTTACAAGCACGCAAAGGGTGGCAAGGATGTGAGAGGTCAAACAATCATGTCAACTTACAAGGTTCAGTAATATCAAGATTTCCTCATCAAGAAGATAAGAGGGGAAAGCTCGCTGAAGCTCCAACACTTGGGGTGTAACCTGGCACACCAGATGGACCGTTCAATATATTTCACTAGTCCATCTGGTAAGTATTTGGGGAGGGCAGAACCTTTCAGAAGCATATCCAGCAGGTGATTGGATGATCATTCCATCAATCAACATTTATTACAGGCCAATCAGATAATGTGAAAGTGGGAGCTAATGTGCTGCAGAACGTGAGTCACTTTGCAATACAAACTCTCGTCAAAACATGTCAGAAGTAAAGCAAAAATATTCTTACTATATAGAGATTTGTAGTGTTGTTATTTGTTTTTCACTAAGTAAGGAATTGCACTCCAGCTCTGATAAAGCTGCCGCTGAAGCTGTTAGCATCTATGCACATTGTTGTATCAGCAGTCATTCCCTGCTCTAGAGGACTTTGATTGGGCCTTCCCGTTGTTGACTGGAGCTTGGCGAGATGGACCTGCCTCGTTACAGACATTGAATCAGGCAGATCCAACTGCTCTGCAAGGCTACTTGGGGTGCCCAAAATTTATTACATATTTTATTTTATTTTTTCTAAAGAAATAATTAATGATAATTAAAACCCAAGTCACAATTTGGTTGTCCCCAGGCAGAGCGCTCTCTTACCATGTCTTGTGATTGGCATGCACAGGGGCGCTGCAGAAATTATGGGCCCCATGAAAATATATCTCGTTGGGTCCATCCTGAACCAGCTCTGCACAGCTGGTCAAACCAAGCATTCGTCAAGAAAATAAATAATTATTACAACCCAGTTATATTGTTATCAGACACAAATAAACTTCAAACAGTGGAGAAAACACTCTTCAGCTGGAAAGGTAATTTAAACAAGGATGTCAAGGAAACTTTCTGGCATTTGGACCATTTTTAGCATTCGGCATGTTTTTATTTATCATATACTTTTCAGCTATCATCAGCCTGAAAGAACGTTTGATTTTTAACTCTAACAAAGTTGAACAGATTTTGCAGATCAAACATTTCTTACCTCATAACCTGTTACTTTAAAGTTCAAAATATTTTTACATGCCATTCAGACATACAGAATGTCCTCTAATAAGTGTTCGAAAGGTTTTTTTTTTAATGTACATGTATTTAGTGGGAGTTTATTATATATTTGCACTGAAAAACATGAAAAAGCTAGTGGTTTTTGTAAGTGAAGAGATAAGAAATCTTTAAACACCTATGGTAAAATGTTGCTAACACTGTACTATCTTTGGGGGCCCCTAGCAGTCATGGGCCCCTAAAATCTTCCCAACTTTTCCCCCACAGTATGTCCCCACTGCCCATACTGCTGCCAGCTGCACTGTAGATAATTTGGCGTCTTACATAAACGGTAAATGGAGTTGAGTTTATACAGTGCTTTTCTAGTCTTTCCAACCACCCAAAGTGCTTTCACATCACAGGTCACATCTTCCCATTTACACACATTCACTCTCACTTACAGATGGTCCTTAGTTTCCATGTAAGTGGTCCATCACTATTAGTTAACACATCCACGCCCTTTCATACGCATTTACATGCCTCTGACGAAGCAGTTGGAGCAACTTGGGGTAAAATGTCTTGCACAAGGACACAGCTGCACATCACAGCCAGAGCTGGGCTCAAACACTTGACTTTTCATTTGATGGCAAAGTGTAATACAGGACTAAGGCCTGACACATACATAAAGATTTTAAAAAACTTAACCGATTTTGTTTTTGTGAGAGCTCACACATGAAGACAAATAATACTAGATGTATTAGTTTTGTTCCTGTAGTGTGTGCTGTGCCATAAAGAGAAAGACAATACACCACACACCTACAAATTCATTCACCAACAGCCAGGGCCTCTAGTCTCAGCTTGTAATCTCACATGATCAAACACAACTTCAACGCAAACAAACATGGCGGACAGCTTCAGTAGGAATAGCTAGGCTCACTGTGGTTAGCAGTTAGCTTCCTATAATTTTCCTCCACCTCCTCTCCTCTCCATATTTGTTAAATATAATTCACAGGATGTCCTATATAGATAGGCGTTTTTTTTTGCCATATATCAACAAGTTGGCGCACGGTTTCCAATGTCCGTCCAACTTTATGCTCCGTCTTTATTTTTGTTGCCATGGCTAAATTTCTTCCTGCCACAGCCAGCTTGCTCCCTGATTGGCTTTGTTTTGTGACATCTACCTGAAATTGGTCCATTGCAAGACAAGCAGTAAAATCTGGAACAACTGGTGGTAAGATTTCAGAATGATCAAACTAGACACGTTAATGTCAGTCATATAAAACAAAACTTTTTAATATCTCATAAATGTCTTTGCTGTGGGAGGGTGAATACAGGAGAAAAGCTTTTAAACTTATTAAAGGGCTCTTTCCCTCCTGTTATCAAAGAAGGCATGTGGTTCTTTCAGTGTAAACTTTAAACCATTCACACCAATCTGCTAAACTCAGCAGGCTCAGGCAGAGGGAAATGGACCACAACTGTGCACCTGTAGGTGACCACACAGCAGAGGCTTGAGCACGTCATCCTGTTCAGTCTCTCGAAACTCTCTGTGCAACACTTGTGCCTTAACTTTCTTAGAACACAAAAGGAAACATACAATCAAGTATATGCATCCCCCCAGATGATATAACTTATGGCACAGATGGGATATCAACCTATGGATTCCTGAAACTAGACGTATACCAACTAAAACAACCGGCTGAGTCCTGGCTGTCTGTGTAACCACTGCTGAGTCATCTGTGTTATCACAGCCAAAAGAGGCAAAGACGCCCAGGGACTCGAAAACCAGCTAAGCAGTAAATATGCTGAATAAAGTGAAGTTATCATGGGTAATCAATTGTACTTCTCAGAATTTTCACGTCTCATCGCTATTAATCTCTTACAGGCTCACACCCAGGGAGTTGGCAAACACTTTTGCAGCAAATAAACAAATCAAATGAAGAAGGCTAATCAATTACAAATGCCAATGAAATCAAAAGGTTAGGCTACGGCATTCCCTCTGAGTTTTTCTATGAAAATGCATGCAGCTTCTCCAGGACCCAGGGCTGCTGCATACTTTTTGACAACAATTTTGGAAGCCTGTTAAGTCTTGGTCTTAATCTTTAGATGGAAATGCTCATAATTTTTTTTCCATATTTAAGTAATTTTTGAACTTTTAGATTTGTTTAAGACCTTGAAAACATAATGGAAGCTTATTTCTGCGTGTTGGAAATTCACTTTAAGTGAAAACAAAGAAATTCTACGGCATTCTCGTGTGAGCAATGCAAATTGTGGAGCAAGCAATGTGAATTTCGCCTCTTTTGCCCTTTCACCTTCTGCAACAAATTTGCAGAAGTTGTAAAATAATACTTTTGTTATTTTTGTGTTCACAGACTAAACCACAGAGAAATGAAATAAGAGAGAAAGTCTCTGGAGAGTTTTGAGTATCCAGTTAGTTCGGCTCATATTTATTTAACACCTTTTATGGACTGTAGAATGAATGAAGTCTGCCAGCAAAACAGCAAGCTGGCTACTGGTGTGATTTCTGGATGACTAGCAGTGATTTAATGTGTATTTAACAAAAGAAAATAAGCCAATCCTCAAGGAAGATCTACCGGAACAAGAGAAAGAAAAGACGGAGAGAAAGGATTTGGTTTTTTAAGCAATAGGGGGGCCATCACCTGAACATCATGGTGAAACTCTCCATGTATGCGTTTCTATTTTGGACTTTTCTAGGACATTCAGTTTCTCATTTCTCAGAACAGGAGGAAGACAGGAGTTCTAGAAACATCCATCATGGTTGCTTATGGATTGAGAAGGTGGATATACACGTTGTTGTGGCTAGGAGACAGGCCTAAATAAATAAGAACTGTATGTGCATTCAAATACATGTGTGAAATGTAGTTGCTCGAAATATTTCTTTTGTGTTTAGTGTGAACACAGCTTTAAACAGAGAGTACACCATCAATACCCTGCATAATATGTTTTAAACATTTTATTCCATGCCTGGATGAAATATTCTGTTATAGCGGTGCAATGAGTGACTGTGCGAAGTGGTGACTTCCAGTAAACTGAGTTCCTGGATGTAGTTGTTACAGGCTACTGTTTGAGCCAGAAAATGCCCTTGTGAATGTCTCTGTCTTAGTTTATTATAATGTACAAATATCCTTTTCAAATATGTATCTAAAATAAATAAATAAATAAATACAGAGATAAAATACAGACACACTCCACTGAAGGTCACCATTTGTAAAACAGGGCCCCGCTGAACCTATGCACCAGTCCTCTTTAATGAACACAACCTAAAAATATTCCTACGTTACAGTGAGTTGTATTTATTGTATACACCAACATTTTGTTTGTTTTAATGATCACCCCCTCTCTCCAGCCAGTCCGTGTAGTATCCTGAATCTGGTTTGTGGACCAAAATAGTTAATGCACAGATTATAGTCATAAAAAGGATTCAGCATGAAGCGCATTTTATTTAGCTTCATGTTTTCATGCTTCATATTAAGAATAATGTCCTCATGTGACCTCATAAAGGTTCCTGGAGACCACCTTCATGTCTGGGTCCCAGTGTATTTCTTTCACACATCTAAGGCCCTGTTCCCACGGAGATGCAAACATTTTTGTATTGAAAACGTTCTCTGTAAAGATGGCATTGTTTCAAGAAATGTGTCTATCCACACGAAAACACTGTAGTACATAAGCCAGGCCTGTAAATGGCATGGTAATGCTGCCACAGTCATACACCAAAACCAAAGAAGAAGTCATGGAGCATACACATACATCATGAGAAATGTGAACAAACAGTGGCATATGCTATTCCTGGTGTCCTTGTGTTGCACACGATAGTCATAGAGGAGCAGAACATTTTTCATGTTGAAGCTGGATCCTGACACCGTAATCCCTCATTGTTTCTGTTGTTGTCAGGCTTCACACATGCAGTTGAAGGGAGGGGTGGACCTATGATGTCATAATTTCTCAAACTATCGGTATTCGTTGTACACATGGAAATGCAAGGCCAGCATTTTCACATTTATCCACTCTAGGACCTGTTTTAAAAAATGTGCATTTTTGGCACCCAAACCTTGTATCTGTGTGGACGAACACACGGTCGAACGCCTAAACAATTAAAAGCTTGCGCCTGAATTTGTCTCTGTGTGAACAACCAGATCAGGCTGCTGCCCACAGCAGCTGCAGCATATGCTGTTGATCTCTGAGGGGGCTGACAGAGATGTGTGAGGCTCTGCATCAATGACAGATGGTTCATGTGGGTCAACCTGCCTCCTTGACTGAAGAAGAGAGGAGGTAAAGGAGGGGATGGAAAGGAGGATGGAGGGAGGACTGGGGCAGACGACACTCCATGTTTTCATTCACAAAACTCAGGAACACAAAGACATGGGTTTATTTGATCTTTGCGGTTAGGCATGCAGTGTTTAGTGAAATGTCAGGTATGATATAATATAATTTAGACCAAGTTTGAGCATAATTTAGGCCAAGCTTGAGTTATTGGTCAATGTTTCCCTGAAGTTTTCCCCAAAAAATACAGTTGTCCATTTTGCAATAATGTTCATTAATCTATCAGACTGTCATAATTGAAGCCAGGTTAAGAATACTGAAACTTGAAGAAAGATGGAATAAATAGAAAAATGTGGACTGAAGGATATAAAGGATGTAGCTCTAAGGGATTCTGCCAGATTCTAGAATAAATCTTGGCAGCAACAATATTTCACAGGGCTTTAGAAGCAGAGCCATACTACACCTGTTCTCCGATGATGGATGTCTGAAAAGCAAGAAAGATCTCCCCCTCCCCTCTGCTCCTGACTCTATTTCAAACACACAGAGGTACATTCCTGTCCATCACATTGTCTCTCCTGCTCGGCACCATGTGCGACACAATAGATGACATTTGAGCGCAGGGTCTAAGGGTTTGTTAATATTCACAGACATGCAAAGTGCGAGATTGCTTTTTAGGCTGGGAGCGGAAGAGATCAAGTGTCCTGGTGAAAACCCATTTATCAGGGACAGCTTGTCTGCTGCTCCGCACATGGAGCCCCATCCATCTCCATTTGCTTAGGATATGTGGCCCATTTTTCTGGCGAAGACTGGCTCTGAGGCCCCTCTGCTGGGTTGTACTACTCTGCAAGACACATGGAGCAGAGAGGTGATATCTAAGGCCATGTCCACACGTAGGCAGTTAATTCTGAAAATTCTCTTTTGCATATATAAATAATCTTGTCCACTTGGGTTGGAAATTATAATTTTGCCCTTCATGACCCGAAAGGGACAAGAGAAGGGGGTGGGCCTCCTAGCCATAACAACGTGTGTATCCACCTTCTAGATCCATGATCAACCATGGTGGATGTTTCTTCAATCACTGTCTTCCTCCTGTTCTCGAAAATGAGAATCTAAATGTCCCAGAAAAGTCTGTTTTAGTACGAAAACTTTTTCATCTCTGTGGGAACAGGGCCTTTGACATGTGAGAGACATGCAGCTGGGAGCCGGACATGAAGGTGCTCTCCAGGGACCTCTATGTGTCCAGGTTGGTGGCCACATGAGGACATTAGTCTTGAGGCCATATAAAATGCACTTTATGCTGTATCATTTTTAAGACTATAATCTGTGCATAAACTACTTAGGTCCACAAACCAGATTCAGGATACTTTCATGGACTGGCTGGAGAGAGGAGGTGATCATTAAAACAACAACAAAAAAAAATGATGTATGTAATAAATACAGCTCACCGTAACGCAGGAATATTTTTAGGTTGTGTTCATTAAACAGGACTGGTGTATAGGTTCAACAGGCCCATGTTTTACAAATGGTGACCTTCAGCAGAGTGTGTCTAAATCTTAGCTGTGTATGTATTGATTTATTTTTTTAGATACATATTTGAAAAGGACATTTCTACATTATAATAAACTCAGAAAGAGACATTCACAAGGACATTTTCTGTCTTAAACAGCAGCTGTAACAACTACGTCTAGGAACTCAGTTTACTGGAAGTCACCAGTTAGCAGAGTCACTCATTACACTGCTATAACAGAATATTTCATCCAGGCATGGAATAAAATTTAAAAAAAAAAATTGTACAAGGTATTGACGGTGTACTCTCTGTTTAAAGCTGTGTTCAAGCCAAACACAACAGAAATGTTTGTGTTGCGCCTTCGAGGAACGAACAACATTTCACACATGTATTCGAGTACTCATATAGTTCATATTTGATTGAGAGTTTCACCACAATGATGATGATGGCCCCTCTGTTGCTTGCCAAACGTGCCTGGCTTTACTCGTCTTTTTTCCCACTACAGCCAGAGACCCACTCCTCCTTTCTCCCTGGTCTATTCTTTCTGTCATGGATGCTCCGGTGGTTCTTCCATCAAGTTTGGCATATTTTCTCAGGTAAAAAAAAACATACTAAATCACCACTAGTAAGCCAGAAAAACACACCAGTAGCCAGTTCACTGTTGCGTTCACGCAGCAGTATGTTGAAGTGAGCCAGATCACATAAAAAGGCAGGGAGGGTCTCATATCATTATGTCACAAATGATGTGGCAATCTACATTATGAGAAAGAAGCTAGTAGGCTAAGAGACCTACAAACAAATCATTCTTTAGAGGAGGTCAAATTTCTTCTGCACAGTTATACAAATGAACACATTTATCAGTGATGTGAATGTAACCCAACTCATTACACTAAGAATAGGGGCTTTTAATGCTTGCTGGTGTCTACAGTGGACCCACAAGGACATCAGACAGCATGGTAACTTATCACACCATAACACCCATAGAAGTGTTTGCAGAGAAACTGTTAGTGATGTGAAAAAGAGAGCAGCTGTAAAAATGATCATTTCTCTTGTTTAAATGAGATGGACTACATTCTGAGAATCACCAAGAGTTTTTGCATTGGTTGATGTTGTGGAAAGTCATGTTAGCCGGCTGTGATTTTTTTTTTTTTTAAACAGTATTTTATTAGGATTTTCAGTTTTTTTAACAAAACCTCTCCAGCTGTGATTTTAAAGGTATGTTGTGTCTGTAAACGGAGAGTAACTATGGGGTCCAAAATTATTATTATTCAGTAGCATCATTTTTATAAGCCTGGTTGCTGTAATGTGATAATCACTACTACTGCTGCTGCCTACTGCACTACAGCAGTGTGTGAGTTGTCAACCTATTAGTGTTAATTGCTGAGTCATTTGTGTCCTCACTGCAAATTAACCGCACAAGGGGTTGATTTGCAGCGATCCGAGACCATCTTTCAGGTGAGCTTGTCATGGTTGTTTGAAACAGGGATTGATTGCTATGTTCATATTCAGTATATCTAAACAAAACATGCCGAACAGGGAATGCCCACTTATATCAGAACAACTCTTCCAAACTGTCTAGGTTTGAGAACAACCTTAGGCTGTTTTCCTTAAAGCTGTGACAGAGACAGGGCCTCTGCATGTCAAGTCTTGACAGTTAAAATACAGAGACAGTCAGACAGATGTAAGGGACTCTGTTCTTTCTTAAAAATAAAACACCCTGCAGACTCTGTTGGTCAAAAATGGAAATAAAATCAACCTCTGTATGGCCTGGTATTCAACAGTCTATGCCAAGGTAACAGTCCAGAGCCAAGTGTTTCACACCCTGCATTAATTTAACACATAAGATATCCAATAAAAATACATAGACTAATAATCCTTTTAAACATACAGAGTGTAAATCTACCGCCAGGGGCCTCTCAGCCAAAACAAAAATAAAAAATAGCAAGTAGATAGGCTGGTAGTAGAGCAGGTTGTCAACTCTGCCCACCTCCCCCTGTTTATATCTTCTCCCCACTTTTTTTTTTTTTACTTTGGACAAAAGCAGTAAGGCGTATACTAAACAGCAAACTAATATTTCTGTTACCTTGGTGAATTTTACATTTAAGGGAAAGCCTAAACTAGATTTCCTGCTTTGCATTCGGGGCTATTTGAAAAGCATTATGGGAATTGCTAACAAACCAGAACGTTCGCTTTTAACAGCTTTTCTCCTCCTTTATATTGAATTCAGTCACAAAATGAAAAAGTTAATTTAATATGACTTAAATACATAATGCATCTTATTCGGTGCAGTTTATTTTTAATAGAGTCCTGCTTTACCTTTTGAAACAGTCATAAATAAATGTGTTTTGTGTTGCTTTTGTACTGTATATAGTGGTAGGCATTCAGTTCAAAGGTAACTCGGTTATTACTTGAAGTTAAAATGAACAATTTTTCTTAACCTTTCCCCTAATGAGGCTGAGTTGCCCTTATGGCCAGCCCTGTACATAAGGTGCACATACTGCACCTTACAATGATTTAGAATGGCTGAAGCAGATCTGGGTAAATTAAACTGACCTCAGACTTAAAACAAACAAACAAAAAAAACACTCATTATGTAACAACAGATTATAAAATGTCTTAAGTTATGTTGCACTTTAGCCTACTGTCTTTTTTTTTTAAAACAAAATTTTGAATACTTTTGGAGCTTAAACATCTGCTATGTACAAAACTACAAACTATTCTAATGTTTTTACATAAATTTCTATTTGCGGATTTACAATTGCCCTCAGCATTATTACAAAAAGCAACAACATACATTCCATTTATTAGTCCAGCAGGGGGAAATTTCAAGATGAAAGTCAGCTCCATCTTAAATAATGTAAGTAATGGGGACATAGTTTTACATTAATAAAAATGTAAATTACATAATCACTTGATAAAATAGGGTGTGTAAGTTTAAATCTAAAAATCGTACCACCCTTACATTCCAGCAAGTTCTGCAGAAGGTGGTGCTGCCAAAACCTATCAATAATCCATCCAGCTCACCACAGCACAGAATATGCAAGTACAATGTGTGCCCCTTGTAGTCGGCGAGAACATCCACCTCCTACATGATCGCCCACGGCTCCTGATAAAGAGCCACGAGAAGCTGCAATACAAGGCTAAATGTGTATCTTTGGTGTGTATTCTCCACCTCTTTTTTTCATGGCCAAATGAAGTAAAACACAACTGAAGCCCTCATCAAACATTTAGGCTAAATACTCAAGTAATGAGCTTGTTATTTTGCATTCTGATCGCTTGTGTTGAGCTAGGCTTTTGCCCTGTAAGTTTTTCTTTCACCATGTCAAGATCTGAAACCAAAGAATGATACAAGATGCAATGATATTCACATAACACCATAAATGACTTTATCATCTCGGCAATGAAAATCATGACAACCACAGAAAACAAAATGTACTAATAATCACCACAGATGAAGCACAACACCCCTGCAGAAGCAGCTAGGTTGTATGCTTTCACAAAATGGTGTTAAAACAATTCCCAAAGGAATTGTAGTAAAAAAAAAAGGGGAATATGAACAAAGCATGACCTGATCCAATGATCTCTAGACATAGGATTACACAGAGATTTGGCTGAAAACAGGTCTGAGACCTCACTGCAACATTTTCAACCAGCTAAAACTGGTTTTCACACCATCTTGTCACAAAACAGAGATTTCTCTTTTAATTTTGAAGGAGGAAATTATGATACTGACAACATTTCTGCAAAATAATTTTTCTACAGTGGGATAAAGCAGCAATTTGTAAGATGTTTTGTGTCTCTCTAGTGGCCACTGAAAAGCTGCCCTGTTGTGAAACATCCAGGGCTGTCACCTCCTCCTCAAAGACAGTATACGGCTAAAAGACCTCTTTGTAGAGGCTAATTTATAACATGCCTGTTAAGAGAGGTTGAATGGGTCTATGATAAAAAAAGACAAAGACTTGGTAACATGATGGCACCAAATGAGGCAAAAAGCTTTAAATGACTACTGTCTGGTCCCATTCAACAATAACAGCAAGAGTATGACTTGTAGTTTATAGTTTCTTATACGTAGCTCCGGTCGCACAAAAGGCTGGCTGATATTTACTCTAGTCTTGCTCTGGCTCAGTTTTTCTTTTCCTTTCCTCATCCGTCATCGTCCTCTTTCATCCCCTAGCCTCAGCCATTGGGGAGCAAAGTTACCACAAAGAAGGCCTTAGGACTTAATTTCCATGCAATCTATCTGAAAAAGATCCCAATCAGCACCATGCATTGCACTGGCATGACATTCAAAAGGGATTAAAAGTGAATATTATTTCAAAGTCTGTTTAAAGATGATGATTAAACATCTTTGTTAAAACCGCATTTAGCTGTTACATTAACGTAAAAGAAAATGCAGTTAGTTTAATCCTTTTTTTTATCTTGTTCATTGTGGAATTGAATGAAAAAGTATAATTATGATCAAAATTATGAAAGAAATATCGTAAAATCAGTCTTAATGACCTATGTGAAATTAGCAAAAGGGCTCAGAGACAACAACTCTAAGAACTTGAATTTCTAGATGGAAATTTGGAACAATTGTGTGACATACAGTATGTTTTTCACCTGAGATACCAGACGGACAGTTCCATATATCTGTCACAGAAATATTTCACTAGTCCATCTAGAGAAGAGCCGATAGAAAATGTTTTCAGAGGCAGAACCTTCAAAAACAACTGGAGCTGGTGATTGGACCATGGTCTGCCAGTCACACTCATCACAGACCAATCCATATCAGCCACAGTATGACGTAGCAGCTTGATCCTGTTGTTAGCCATTAGCTTAAACTACGTTTCAGTCCATAGACTATCGTCTTACATTAAATTATACCACATAGATGTATCATTTACCTGTTATATGTGACATGAATCTTGTCAACGACTATCCCAACCAAGTTCCACTGGTAATTCTGAGGAGAGCATATTTCGCCAAGTATCGCTAAGTACCATGACTACCATAGACTAACTGGCATCGTCCGGAGGATTTCAGCGTTCTCTCCCAGTTTCCCAGCAGTGATGCCCGGTCGGGAGAAGGGCAAAAACATGATTTCCCATAAGAAAAGCTTTAAGTGACGTTCTTTGCTCCTCTTTTAAAGAAGAAATTTAGTCCATTCTTTATAAAACCGCAGATATTGCCGCGTCCATGGAGGCCACTTTGGAAGCTGCCATTGTTTTCAAACATGCAGTCACTTCCTGCTGTTGTCACGTCTTAAGTTTCTTCCTCTCCTCCCTGGTTGGGCCATCCAGCTTTACGCCATGAAGCCGTGATTTTGTTGACATTTGGACTTTTTTTACTTTGAGAGGTAAAAAGAAAGATTTGATTTGGGATTTAAATTTTGAATGAAAAATCTGAGATTTTATTCTTAGGCCATATTGCCTAGCTTTACAAGGGGGTATCAAAATAATATCAAAATATTTAGGAAATTGTGTGACAAGGATGTAGTGATTCACAATATCAAAGTATGGTGTGAATCTTGTTTCTACTGACCTGATTAGTCAGATTTTTTAAACAAAAACCTATTTGTTCTTTAGACCAGGCTATGTGCAACAGAAACATTTTGGAGAAAAAGTATTTTTTTCTGTAGTGGTACAGCCTTACTGTCTGTCACTGTAATGACAATATGACATTATTTGACATCAAGTGAAAATACCTACCGGCATAATCTTGGACTCAGTGATACAGCGCAACACTACCATTAATCCTACATCCATACACCTTATCTCATTTGGTATTGCAAAAGGCTGGAGACTACCATTACTGTCTTTATGCAGAAGGCGGTGTACACCCTAGACTGGTCAGTAGTCTGTAGAGAACCTACCCACACAGGGAGAACATGCAAACTCCATACAGAAATGTCCCGTCTGACTGGGAATTTGAACCAGAAATACTCTTGCTGCAAGGCAGCACTTCTCGTTGCAGCACCATGATAAATTCCTTTCCTTTCTAAATCTGGTTAAAATGTATACACTCTGTCACTTGATATTTAAAAATCTTTTACTACAAAGCTATTTTGTATCATCTTTTCAGAGTTTGACATAAATGTCCATCTTTTCGATGGAAAAATGCTCACAAGGAGAGACAAAAAAAAAACTTCAGTTGAGAAACATAAGAAAAAACGTAATGCATCAGCAAAAGCATGAATGCAAAGGAGGCACAAAATAAAAGCTGAAAGAGCAGTTTGAATCAGTCCATTCCTTCGCCATCAGGCTTTCGATTGTCTTTCTGAATTAAATTCCTGCTCTGTGCAACACATCTCACCTTTGTGTCATTCCTCTGATGTTAAACACATGAGTCATGGAGGCCACCAGAGCCCGCGCCTATGAGCTTGCCCTGTCGCTTTTTCCAAGAGCGCTTCCACTGAACTAATGTGTGAATGAAACTGCGGTGACAGGTACGTCTTGGAATGCCTGTTACCTGAAAATCAGGAATTCCAATCTAAATAGCTCATGGGTTTACTGTAATGGCCACACAGGTGACAGATTGCTTTCTGATTTCACTTTTTAGTGGCAGACCTCAGAAGAAAAGGTTATTTCTCTGATCAGATCATTTCCACAACCAAAAAAAACCCTGAAATGTTGATCTAATAAATGCCACAGTGACGTGTTTTGGCACTGATGACTTTTCCACTGCATAGTGCCAGATCCCAGGAGACCAGGGTGTCATATGGGTCTGAATAAGAGCACCCACTGTGATGATAATTTCACAGAGCTGCCAGATCCTGCCCTCTGCTGTGGTCCTACCATGCGTGCATTTTCTGCCCTTTTTGAGAGCAGGACAGCGTGTGAAAGATCTAAGGTAGAATCAAAGAGTGGGTGTTTGGGACAGGACCCATCTGTCCCTGCCCCCTGTCCCACAGAGCCACAGTCCTGGATCAGGCCAGGCCAGGCAAGGTCCAGCCGGACACAGTCAGCTGACACACCGGGGCTTGGATGGCGAAATGCTGCATGCTTTAATTAAGCTTATGCTGTTTGTTGACTTTCTCTGCGTGGATGCCAACGTTGCAGCACGCCAAAGGGCAGTGAGTCACGCTTCCTGCTTGCAGAGCCACGGACACTTGCTACAGGGAGGGCTTGAAAAGGGGTGTGTCCCATCCTGGGAGAACTGGGCCCCAAGCGTACCAATATGATAAGAAAACAACACAAATCAGAAAAGAATACAAAAAACACTGCCTTAGGGCTCTGACATTTCAGGAAAGAAATGCTGCTAATGACAAGCTTTGTTTTGGACCAGAAATCGACATTATAGACGGAAGCTTGTCTGGAAGTGAGAAATTGCTGTGTCAGAAGCTGAAATGAACACATCAGTGGACATTTTATCCATTCAGCATGGTGACACTGATAAATTAATCTCCAGATTTCCTCCACTGCAGGAACATGATTCAATACGCCAGGTGTAATTAGCATGTGCAATAACCTGAGTGACTGCAGAGCTTTTCTGTGCCGGGGCAGATTATAGATTGTGATAACAGTAATTTTACCTTCATTGTGGATGTAGCACTATGTGCAACAAGCACACACAACATCTCATGGCCAATTTTCTAATATTGTATAAACTTTGTCTTCAAAAACTAGAGATGTCATTTTACATTTAATGACTTTTTTTGTGCATTTGTTAAAGGAAAATTACACTCATCATGCTGCCAATTTGTTTATCAGCCAGGGACCAAACCCCTGGCCAAAAATGCTGCCATGGACATCAGAAAAGGCTGTGAGGTGAAGTATAAAATACAACCACTCACCCCTTCATGCCTTCTCTCTATCAACTACAGCAGCTTACTATCTATGCTTCCATCACATATTTAATAGTTGGCCATTATGATGAAAACATGAAATTCAGACTTAAACCAACAACCTGGGTGTGAAACAGTGGTACATGCTACTATAAGAAACAGAGGTTCATTTTTGTTATCATGAAAAAATACATAGTTTATTGCAATCTTGGGCTTTAGAAATACACTACCCACAATCCTATGTAACAGCAATGTGTGAATTTGGTGGAGCCCGCTTACACCAACGTACTTCCTCTGAGCACAGCTTCTCCTGAAGATAACAGCCTTATATTTGCTGCAGTGGATTTAAGTAGGAGAAAATTATATATGCCCCACAAGAAGACAGGCCCATAATTTTATTGATGTCATTTAAAGAGATACAAGATTTATTCTTGATTTTTAGGCTAACAAACTACACTTAAATTTCATTTATTTAGACCACACTATGAAAATGAAACACATTTATGTCCTGTGTTTAACTGTATGACCATAGAAATTCAGTAAAAGGTCTAATAGAAGTTGAGATTTGATGCTTAGTAAATGATTCTTATAGTGTTTTGTATATTACTATACTATAGCATCAGGGGTGACCATTTGCGAGAATCTGGCAAACCACTGCATTCTGCAGTACAATTCATTATATCGCCATATATCAGGATATCAGATAATCAGGGCAATTTATCATGATTTACCTCTCTCAAAAAATGTTTAAAGCTTTTACAGTTTTAAAAAACTTTAATATTATAAGGAAAAATAGAGGAGTCTCTAATCATCTATATAAATCATAGTCCCTGCAACATAGATAAACTTTGTGGTCTGTTCCAGTGGTGGACATAACAATAATAAATGTGATCGAAAGCTACACGGCTGCCTGCAGCTAACATCTGTTGGAGGCTTAGGTACATCACAAAACAAATGTCATGTATTTCTATAACTCATTAACAAATTATCAATTATCAATACTGATACTGGGTCGTGCAGCAAAATATCATGATACTTGTTGGTGTATCAGTGTTTGCTTTCTCTCCTAAGAAACAGTTTTATATTTTTATCATATGTAAAACTGCCATTGTGCACACCTAATCCTTTTTAGCAGAAACTGTGACAGAGTTTTAACATTTACAGCTGCCATTTTTTTCATTCCATAAATACACATTTTCAGATCAGGAAAAAATACTGAGTAGAGCTATTCTTGAATAACATCACATGTTATGCGTAAGGGCGGTACAGTGGCACAACAGGTAGTGCACATGCCTCACATTAAGAAGTTTGCTGGTTCTACTCCCTGGGTCAATGAAGGGCTTTCTGTTTGGTGTCTACATGGTGTCCTGAGTGGGTTTTCTCTGGGAACTATGGTTTCCTCCCACAGACCAAAAACGTGCTCATTAGGTAAACTGGATACACTGAATTGCCGTTAGGTGTGAGCGTTAATGATTGTCGTGTCTTCTCTGATACCTGAGTGTCACTGCCCTGTCAAGTCTGAATCCTAGCTTTTGCTAGTATGCTACTAGTTTTAGTATTTTTAAATGCTTATGGAGCTAGAATTTTTCAATGATCTTTTACCATGTTGTTGGTGTAAAATTTGTGACGGGATGTCATTTATTAATCAGTTTATAATATTGGGACTGAGAGATTTTTGTTTCTGGGAAAAGCATATAACATCCATGAATAACCCTATTTTATGTTCTCTATTATTTATTTCAACCCCTTTGATTTTATTATTTTGTTGAATTGCCTTTGCTAGGGTTTCTTTATACAAAGCAAATAATGTTGGTGATAAACAATGTCCTTGTCTTGTTAATCTCTTTAGAAGGAATTTCTCTGTCAAGTTCCCATTTATTTTGTTCCTGGCTGGCACTAAGCTGCTGATACAATGTCTGTATATATTGTACTGATTTCTCATTGAATCCAAATTGTTTTAGTACTCTATATGAAAACCTCCCATTGACACGATCTAATGCTTTCTCCACATCAATGTTTAATATTGTACTTTGTATTTGTTGTTGTGTTTTATCAATTATATGAAGTGTTATCCTGATGTTATCTTGAATTTGTTGACCATTTATAAAGCCTGTTTGATCTTCATCTACTAGGTCAGCCACAAACAATTGAATCTTTTAGAAATGATTAACGTGTAAATTTTGTTGTCCACATTCGTAATAGAAATTGGTCAATAATTTTCACAATAACTCTGGTCTTCTTCTGGTTTTGGTATGACTGTAATGATTGACTCAGAACATGATTGTGGCATTATATTATGTTGTTGTGTTCAGTTAAAGGAAGACAGAAGTACAGGTATTAATTCTTCATTGTATTTCTTGTACAATTCTGCTGGGTAGCCATCGCTTCCAGGAGATTTATTATTTTTTAATGAGTTTATGGCTTCATATATTTCCCCTTTAGTTATATCAGCTGTGAGGATACTATTTTGGATTGTACCAATGGTTGGGAAATCTAACTGCCTCAGAAAAATGTCTACGTCTTCATTAAGTGAGGGTTGAGTGAATAGGTCTTTATAATATTTTTGGACCCCTCTTTATAAAACCTCTGGCTCGTGAGAAATCTCCTTTGTTTGTGGATTTCTTGTTTTAAAAAATAGTTTGTTGTGTCTGTTGCTTTCTTATTCTTCTTGCTAAACATTTTGTTGGTCTTGGTCCTATTATTTTTCTTTTTCAGTACTTATTACAATAACAGTTCGGTAACTCGCTCTCTTGAGGTTATAATATCCCTGTTGCACTGTTAAGTTGCACTTGTTCAAGTTTTTCATGACTGACAGGGCAGCTGAGAACTCCACAGGTTCTATCTACACTACGACTTCACATCACTGTCAAAAATATAATACCCAGAGAGTAATATTAAAATATGTAAAACACCCCCTTCTTCTGCCAGCTTTCATTAAAACCAGTTTATTTTACAGGGAGATACCACAGCAGTGATGTCGGCTTGTTCACTTTGCCCCTTACCCCCCACCCCCAGATTTGACTATAAGGCAAAAACAGAGGATGAACTGTGTTGTCAGAGTAAATTTGTGCAACATACCCGTCTCTGTTGTCCTCTTCATCTGGGTTTGAGATGAGCTGAGATCCAGCGAGCGAAATATCCAGGGCGGCCAAAGGCAAGTCTCTGTAGGCCAAGCTGACGAGCTGGGCAGGGGCCACGCACTGGCTGTCCTCCTCCACCTGCTGAGAGATCACCTCCAACTCTGAGGCTCGTGCCTGGGGAGGAGCCCTGCAACACACAAAAACGAACAGAGTTGTATCAGAAGCATTTTATTGTGAGTTCATGTGTTATTACAGCTCAGTATTTCAAACTCAGATTCGGTATCTACATGAATTTAAAGGCAAACATGGCCCACCTGCAAGTCAAGGTTGCACGGATGTGTGCTGTTTATTTGAGTTAGTCATTGCTCTGATTTGGAAAACACTCAAGGTAACAGACTGTGATAAAAACTGCTGGGACTAAAGCTTAATTTTGATGAATGAAAACACAAGCATGGCGTGAGTTTTCTTGTTTCCAGTGTTTTCTGGCATCCTCAGCAAGGACACATTTACCTGGCAAGTGATGACAAAGTGATCTGTATTTCTCATTAGTAGAGTATTTAGGGGATTCATCACAAACTGAGGAGACTGTGGCAAGTAAATACTCTTCAATGTTTAAGACTGTTTTCTCAATCTTTTAGCACTGGTAATGAGAAGGTCATGTGCAACATCACTGGAAATTTAATAAAAGTCTGTTGAGAAGCTTTTGAGTTATTAGCAAAAGTGTAGAAAACTGCCTTATCTCACAATGTTAATAAACCCTTGAAAAAAAATCCTTGATCTGCATCAGTTTTGGGATCACCAATGCTATGGTGATCCCAAAACTGATATGGCAGACATTACCTGATAATTTCACCGAAATCTGTCTTTCATCAAAATCTAAATTTAAGCATTTGATCAGGTCCAATTGTTTTTTCTTTGCAATTTTCCAAAAACATAAGCCTTTGCTCAGTGCTTGCAGTTGCTTTTACAAAAATTCCCCTTCTGCTGTTCTCAAGGATGCTGCATGCCGGGCACCAAATTGTTATTCCCCCCACCCCCAAAAAAGACTTTTTCCACCTCTTAGTCAATTTGATCAAACTTTGTATGTCTTTCTTTTGTGGTTGGCTATTTTTGGCAGGAGCATAAGGATCCATCTTTCTGTCATTGAGGCCCCAAAACGTAAATGTGCAGGGTGGGCTATGACCACACAAGCCCAGCCAATAGCAGGCAAGGAGAAGTCACCCTGGAACAGGAGTCTCTCAGGGTGTTGGCAGGCATCCCAGTGCAGCCAGCGTGGAGGCATCAATAACTCCAGTGCTTAACAGAGGAGGAAGGCATTGATTACAACGAAGGGGGAACAGAGGCCATCGGGTTGGTGAATTCTACAACCTCTGTGCTGGAGGTGAAACAAAGTGGGAGGATACAGTTAGCAGAAGATCACTGAGCAGATCCACCTTCCTGTTAAATGTTAATGTAGGCAGGCGTGGAGAAGAGAATAGGTCCTTTATCCTGGCTTCCCGCTTGATTTAAGATGTTAAAAAGCCTCCCTGTAAGCGTTATTTTGTTATTCACACAGAAAAACAAGAATTACTTGAACTTTATTGTCCCACTGTGGTGAATATAGAAAAACATCTTTTGTTCTGGAGTCCTGACAGCAGTACATGAAACGCCTTGCCCTTCCTCCTTTAAATATCTGATACTTTGTTATGTAAGTCCTGCTAGATGTGTTGTTTAGCTGGAGGGTCAAACACTCTGATATTAACATGCTCGCCACAAAAACATGCATGCGTACCCCAGCGTTATCTGTGGACTTGGCACCTTTGACCAACCACAGCAAGGATGCTAATCAGTCATGACAGACACAAACTGTTCAGTGCATCAAATTCACATTTCCAGACCATCACAGAGTGGGCCAGGAGCCATCGTGTGCAGAGCCCAGTGGAGTGGCTGGTTGCCATCCCGAGGACAGAGAGCGGAGGCTTCAAATCCGAACACTTTGCTCCCTCCAACGATGCAGGCGAGGACAGCCAGCAGCATGCTAAAGGCAGGGGTCTTTACAGAGGCGTGTGATATTAGCAAATGCCACAAGGGAGCAAAAAGGTTAACATAGGGCATGGAGGGCTAGGGGGGAATCTCGCACCCATATATAGCAAGAGCTTAGCTCTACAACAGGCCCAAAAGGTGCTGAAACCATGCCTCTTAAGATGATAATATTTTTGAAGCAGAGTTGGTCTTGTTTTACATGGTATTCTGAGCACAACTACTTCCTATTGCTGTTGTCATATGCTTTTATTCTATTCAGCAAAACACTTAAAATGGGTTTTAACTCCAACTCCTAATCTATATGATCATTTTAATAAGAATGAATCATGTCATTTCAAGAAAAAAATGTTTGTAATGCTGATAAAAGATAAAATAATTAAAACTTAAACTTAATTAAACTTAAAACTTTCTCAGAAAACTGAAACCTCAATATTGCAAATTATAACAAAAATGTCAAATTTTGTGTTATAATGCTTTGAAGGGATGCACATTATTGGATTTTTATCCCACATGATGATATTTCCAAACCCTGGTCTTTGTTGTTACCAATATAAACAGATGTTTTTGTAGAAAACACCAAATCTTTAGTATAGTGGAAGTGACCTGTTTCTTTCATTGTGGCAGTCTATTTGAGTCAGAAACAGATGTGAAACAACAAAAAATCAACAAAACGCTTCATTCCACAATAAATGATACTGTACTGTCTTTTAAAACTATTAAACTTTGATGATACTTCAGTGTAGGCTATTATACTCTCCCGTCCCTCCATAGTTGTTCTCCTAATCACACCCCTTCCCTAATGCACAACCAATCCACTGTGTTTGTGCGCCTTTTGCTGCCATTAGCATCAAGCCAAAGTAATGTATTTGCAGCCACAAAACAGCCACAAACCACATGTCCCTTCATAAAATCAACATTACCTGTACAATCTATACAACAACTAAAGCTCATTTAGATATAACAAGCACATATATCTTAATAGAGGATCCAATAAGAGCACTGTCCCTGAACTGAACCCTGATTGGCTAAATAGTGGGTGTCCTTTGCAAGATTTTCTTAAGGCTTAATTAATGCAGAACAAGGAGAGGGCACAGATCTCTAATGGTCTCTCGTGTGGCTCCAATCATAAGATGTTGACAAGTAATCATCTTTTATGGCCAGTGACACAAAAAATAAATTGCATACAGCAGCTTTAAATGTAGACATACTACTGTAAGGCATTGTGTCATCATTTGAGCATTCTACCAAAAGTGACCGTTAATAACTTTAACTGTGTCAAAATATCATGGTAAGGAGTTCAGTTAAGCTTACAGCTTTTGTCCACAGACAGAGTAATTATAAAAACAGTGACAAGATGCAGAAAAATCGCTAACAACATGAGATAATTTGACAGTGGGTTTTTGCTGAACAGCTGAACTGATCTCCGTTGACAGAAAATGGAAAAGTGAGAGCAAGGAAGTCATCATATATTTCTAAGGGATGCTATCTATCATGGAGAACACATTGCTGAGTCCAGACAGCCTCTTAATGGCGTCTTTCCACCAGACAGTCCAGAACCTCTGCTCCTCCTCATTCCTCAAGTTATCCCAGCTTTATAAATGATACACTATGGCAACTGTATTTACAGAATACTCAGCACCCACTAGAAGGCATAGGATTTAAGTTATATTTAATTTATGTCTATATCGAAAACAATCTCATGTGGTGCAACACCTAAAACATGAGTAGAGTGTGAACTCTGTCATAAGTAAGGACTTACGCTTAAACTAAGCTACCCTGGTGCAACCCATAGCTGGTCTATATGAAGGGTATAAATACAGACAGAAATGTTTTACCGATATTTATGCAAAATTCATTTTTTCAGTTTATGTCTGCAAAGTGTGCCTCCCTATTGTTTGTAGTTCAGTAGTTATAATATTTCCTTCCTTCCATCTTTGAATGAGTAGCCATGACAGACCACTGCATGTTTATCATTGCCATGGGAACACTTGATATTACACCTCAGACTGCTACTCAAGAGAGCAGGAACCACAACTAAATTGTTCCTTCCTTATTTTATATCTAATTTATGTTTTGTGCTGCTAACTTGAGAAAGATCAATAATCATTCTTCAACAGCAGTCCATTCTGTTGACCATAGTGTATAACTTCATCCCACAACCCTGTAACGGAGAGGCCAAACCACATAATGATGCAGGGCAGCTGAATTTACCAGATTCCATGTCGCTGGGCTGATCGATTTTGCAAAGAATGAGTCAGTTTGTTCCCAGTTGCAAAATAACTTGGAAAATCAGTGTCCTTGTGAGGTGAAAGAGGTGGTAGCTCAAGGCAAGGTTGAACTGAAAGCATGAAGTGACTGTAAGTCTGTGACCGATAGGTAATGCATTTGACAGAACATTTGTTCAATCGCTTTCCAATTTTTCAAAAGGTTCTGCCCCTCATAAATACTGTTGCTCAGATGGACTTGAAATGCAACCCCTGGATATGTGAAACAGTCCATTTGGTGAGTCAGGTTAGAAACTGCACTTCTAAGTCAAGTAGAAACCAGCTGACTCCTCTGACTGCCTTTACTGGTTATTTTTTGTTCTACATTGTGGACTCTGGCACTTGACGAATTTCATATGACAAAAGAGACCAGATGTGAGAAGTGGGCACCCTGGTTTGCTCTGCATGCAATCCCAGAATACAATGCAAAAAGCTTTCAACATGAACTTGGGAGTTCACTTTTAAGAGCTTTTCATCCTCATTTTGTGAATCCGCCCACTGAACAGAACCACTCATTTAATGTATTGTACAGTTTGTCATTGTTTTCGTTGAGAGCCACTGGAGGCAGATTTTAATGTACTGTAAGTTTACACTAAATGCAATCTTTGAATATTATTGAATTCTGGGTGCTATTGGCAAGTGGTTACGTCCACATATCCAGTATAAAGAGGCTCTTGTCTTAAGCGAGGTTGGGCTCGAATCTAACCAGCGGCTGCTTTCCAGTATGTTATTCCCCCCTCTCACTCTCCTAGTTTTGACTTTGACTACAGTTCTTCATATCTGGATGAAGGCATAAAAAAGCACTAAAAGAAATCTTTATAAAATACAGCTGTATATCAACAAATTTAAACTACAGTCATATTACTACTAGAGTACTGCAGTACTGAGTCTGACATCTGTTTTTATAAGTTCTGTTTAATTATTGCCTCTGATGTTATTTAATTCTTCAGCATTTTTACATCAAACACTATAAATCACAGAGCAGTAATCGATACAGATACATAAAATTATAATGGCCTGCTGAGATCTCTCCTTTCCAATTCTAACTTATTGACTTCTCAGTTTAAAGCTGTTTGTCACTTCCTGACAGGTGTAATAATAAATCACCTGAGGAAATGAGATCAGGTTAACAAGGTTTTCTTGCACAAAGTGATAATAATGACAAACTCCTTCCAAGAATATAAAAAACTCTGTACACTTTCACATATCTCAGGGAATGCTTTCCATAAGAAAATATTATTTCAACAGTATTTTACAGTTGGAATATTTCTAGAAAATAATTTGTACTACATCTATCTACAGTCAAAAAGAGCTTTTCTTCTCGTTTTTCTATGCTTCAGTTTCTGCTGCCTTTTGTGAGAAAGATATCAACTTTCACTGAAGTCTGACACATCTGAACTCAGCAGAAGGCAAAACTCATTTATAGTTTTTTACTCTAAGTATTTATACCAGAGCATATAGGAGTTCAAATGTAGACATTAAATACCTAAAAAGGGAAGTGTGTGCTTCCAGGAATGTAGTTTAGTTACACCAGTCAGTCAGTCATGATAATTAAGACAAAATGTGAATATGGCCTGTTTTATTGGTTTAAGAAAACTATTTAGCCACTGAAGTTTTTGTATGGGTGCCCCGAGTAGACCTTAATCCGTTTATAGATTTTATCAAGTCACTTTTCCTGTAACAACAGAAAATTCAAATGTTTTTGAAAGAAAACACACTTTTATATTGAAGCTCTGAAATGATCAATTAAATACATCCAATGTAATTAGTACACTTTCTTTGTTGCCCTGAGGTGACAGGAAAAATAAGTTCAGATCCTAAAATACATAAGAGCATAAGCAAAAGAAAAACAACTAAATGGCACTTGTTATCGCTGAAAGACTTTTGACTGGGGTAGCTAGGGCACTGACTAGAAAGGGCGGTACTTTAGGTTGTTTGCAGGGACACAGAAATAAACACAAACTTTGACATTCAACAGGAAAGCGTAAAAGGTTGTTATATTTCTGTGCATTTTTCAGCTCATGAAAAAATCAACTTTAACAAAGCAGAAAAAGAAAGATACAATTCACAGTACTTGAAAAGCCAAAAGCAAATGCCCTTTCATTTAAGTTAGAAGGCTTCTTTTCCTGTCTGTAAAAACTGTCATGATTTTTTCATGGGCAGGGCTTAGCTGGAGGCAAAACAATCTTCCTGATTCGTTAGCCAGTTCTGGCTAGCAAGTTGTTTTGGGTTTGTCCCTGTCAACTGAAGATGATTATAAGGTCTCTCTGGACATGTGGGGTCACATACTCTCTGGAGAGAGTTAAGCATCTGACAATTGAAGAGACAGTTTGGGATTTTAGAGGTGGGGTTGTATGAGGTGCATGGCATTAGCCTAAACATTATCCAAAGTGACAAAGCTAAGCTCTGCTAACTACATTGCTGCACATGGATCCACAGACTCAACATATTGAAAGATATGAGGGAGAAAAGCCACAAAAACAGCCTGGGGTGATTATACACTATAAACAAAACACTTACATTGACTTACCAAGCTGCTTGGTTTTGGTACTACTTTGGTACACAGCACAGTATGCAAGTCCTTCTGCCAGCAGTGCCAACAGGCATGCTTAACAAGGGGAAACAACTGCTACCAAACTGTATAAATGGACAATTTTTGCAGTGAAAATGACAAGAGATGCAAAAATTGTCACCATGGCTTTTGTTCAGTCTAATGCCATGTGCCTCATCCAACCCATCCTCAAAAATCCCAAACTACCTCTTCAAGGTAAAAAATTAGCAATCATTAACTTGAATTTTGGGGTGACACCTCAGGTTTTAATAGTGGCTTATGTCACTCATGACCACATGATCTTTTGTCTCATAATTTAGGAAACATTCAGCGAGGTCAGGCCAAACTTTTCCAGTAATCCATGATCACCTTAATTCAATGCACACAGGAAAAATCAACGGTCAAATAGACTATAACGTTGCTTTTTCTATCAAAGTGATAAGGGCTGTGATTGATGCCTGTCTCATCTTTTCATAAATTACCTCTTCTGAGTGATAAATTCCCATCTTCTGTCACTTCAGTGGGTTCTAAAGTGCTGCCTCAGCATGAACCGGAGCTTGCAGAGGGCATTGGTACCATTGTCATTCTGAGCGCTCACTGCCACCGTATTTTCAGCCAGCTGTCTACAACCCGGCCGCTCTGTCTCACCCAATAAGTTTGTACACGGACACTTGGCTGCTCCTTGATGCACAGCAATTCACTGCCCTGATATCATCGGGAAAGCAGGGACAACTGCACCAAATCACTTCTACAAGCGCCGGAAAGATTTCCCAACAGCAGCAGGAACAGACCTGATCCGTGCTCCTGACGCTGTGGTACATTTGTGAGATCAGATCTGCTTGGCGATGCTTACTCTTTCATGGTCTGGGGGGAAATTACAGCAGATGACAAAACTGCTGTATCAATAGAGTGTGAGAGAATTTTGTTGGGCTTTGAAGACTTTTTATTTACTTTTTATAGAGAAAATTCTCCAGCTTTGAATCTGTTGTTTTGTGTCCATAACACCTCAATAAGCAGTCAAAGGATGGCGCCTGAAACACTGAAATTTACTCTGCACACAACTCAACAACAGAGGCTTTAACTTAGAAGAAAGACTACGTAACTATCAAAGGACATGGTTGTCACTAAGCATGGTGTGCTTCTTGGTAAAAATCAATGTAAAACCCAAGTTTATTTGTTTCTATTGACAAAATAATTAAAAATGGGTTAAAGGAAAGGTTTAACACAAGAGTCCAAGCAAACAACACAAGTAAACACAACCAACAACATGAATGACAAACTGTTAAAATATATATATATATATATAAATATATATATACATACATATATAACATGAATTAGTAAAGCATGACACTGCAGTAAAAATAAACTCTAACACAACACATCCAAACATGGACTGAAAACTGAGCAGATAATTTATTACTAACTTTATGTGTAAAGACTTAAGGCCTCACCATGTTGTGGAAGTAATGACATTTGTGACATGCTGGTTGGAGCCCAGGTGTGTGCCGTCTGCCAGCTTTACTCCCTAGACAGTGGCACAGAAGCTCCACAGAGCAGCACAAGATTTACTCCTGTTTTTAATAAAACTGAAGTACTGTGATGACTGTTCATGAGATATGTTTCTTACTATATTTTATAGAATTCTATCAATTTCCTCTTTTTCAATTGATCATGTTAAGTATCGCAATACTCAGCATTTTGTTAAATATTAAGAATTGCAATAACATCAAATTGGGACCCATATCATGATAATATCACACTGGGGCCCCTGACGATTCTCACTCCTACTACTATAATGATGCGACATATCATCTAACATAAATACAACAACTTTTCTATTTTCATATCAAACCATTTAGTCAGATGGCCTTTCATCACAAGAAAGAAGTCAATCCAAGTTCTTTCAAACACCTTAACCAAAATCTAAGACCTTTTCATACCATGAGAACACTATATTAAAATCAAAGCACTTTTTATTAACCCAAGCACCTCTACAAATCCTGTCTAGAAAACAACCAAAATTTACATCTTATCACCAGGAAGAGAGTCAAATAAAAAAATACATGCATCCTCTTAGAACTTCTGCAATGATGAACTTTTGGATATTTTTGGTTTAATTTTCATGTGTCTTTTTTGTTTAAGACATATGTTTTGTTTAATCTTAGGTCCATACTGCAACATAAAAAAATGGATAATGATCATTTTGGTAATGGGTCTTAAGGCTTGACCAGTGGAGAACCAGAGCCATAAATCAGAGGTTCCCAACCACCAGGCTGTGTATTAGTACGGGGCTGTAGACCATTTGGTACAGAGTCACAGAGAAACAAAAATAATTAATTTCATTACCCTTTCTTAAATAATTTAGACCTAACAGTGTTTTAGTTTGAAAGGGCAACCAAGTTCTTTCAAATCTGCCTGTGTAGCTTGACTGTGCAGACTTTGTACTGAGGCTCTTTGTTTCTGTCACCACTGTGATGAATGAAAAAGTACATCTAGAGATTAATTCACTGCTATACCTTGTGCCCATGCATTCTTCCACTTGTGCTCTGAATGCAGTTGTTGATGTATTTGACTTGATGTGTGTGACTGGAAGACAGTTGAGGCACACAAGAGCACTCAACTTCCTGAAGTGGAAGGATTAAAAGGAAGAGGTAAAAACTGAGAAAATACACATCAATAATTAATAGAAACATCAGATCAACACAGACTGTGGACCAATGGATATAACACAACCGTCATCACTGTATAAATGCCATCTTTTGGCAGCATGTTTTTCTGCGCTCAGAAAACGCAGCAGTTCCTAAATGTCATTATTTAGCAGCTGACAAAAACAGTATGAGTCCTCATGAGCTTTCTCTTTTTTGTGGTTTAGAAACAGGCACATAGTTCCCTCCGATCCTGCAATACGGTGAGTTACACTGTGCACAAACTGTGTGAATGTTATTCCTCCCCACTCCTTTGGACAGAATGAGCGCTACACATCATGCAGCAGAGTAGACATTTAATCTTGATTGTCTTGTTTTTCATGATTGTGGAAGGCCAAGAACATAATTTAATGTAATGAAAATTACTGAGAGACAGGCAGATTTAAAACTTTAATTTAACTTGCTGTAAAAGATATATCCATTTTAATTTGCTGTATTAGGGCGTCGAATAATTCTCCCATCATGCTCCCTATTGTTTCCACGGAAACTTCAGTGAGAGAGAGGCGCAAGTGAGAGAGAGAGGATTTACAGCAGCATCAGGTCTCAATGAGTAGAGGAAAATTACTCCACAGACCTTCCTCTGCATAAAAGTTGTCCATTCATCACCTTGCCAAACAAACATTTATTAAATCTTTATTATCTGGTTCTTTTCCATCAACCGTCTCGTATAAAATAGACTTTTAATCAACAATCATCTGTGCTAACTTGCTGGTCTGAA